>CM062612.1:15124091-15486591 GCA_025617555.3 Puccinia polysora | reverse complement strand
TGGATTCCAACAAATTTTGAGCTTCAGTATGCTCAAGTTCCTGTCAAGAATTTTCAATTCTTGTGCAAGGTAAAAGTTGTGGTTATCAATGGGTCAGACCAGGGTTTGATTCTGGCCATCACCAAATTTTGTCCATTGGATCAAATCACCAAGCAAGAAAAGGAATAAATCAACTTTTTCACCACTTACCTTCACCAATCAAAAAAAGTTTATCAAAACTATTGGCCCTTCAAGAACATGGGATGGAAACATGTGGGAAACTGAATTTTTACTGCTCCTAGTCTGCCGCTGTTGGAAATAAATCAATCAATTGTGGGCAGCAGCCTCCTCCCCTCCTCTGCTTCTGCCAGAAATTGATTGCATCCTCCTCCACCTCTGCCACCTCTGGAAATAAATCAGTTGATTTCTAGCCACCTCTTCCTGCTCCTCCTCTGCTGCTGCTGGCTATTGATTGAGAAATTGATTGATTGCATGCAGCGGACTCCTACTCCTCCTCTGCAACTTCTGGCAATCAATCAAGCAATCAATTGATTGCGGCCCCCTCCTCCTCTGCTACCGCCAGCAATCAATCAATGGATCTCTGGAAGCCTCCTGCAGCTCCTTCTCTTCCACAACAGGAAATGTATTGAAGGTGGCTTCCTCCTCCTCCTCTGCCACCACCAGCAATCAATGGATCAATCATAAGCAGCGGCCTTTGATAGACAGATGCTATTGCCTGGGGATGAGAACCAATGGATGATAAGACCATCCAAGGTATACTTGTTGGACAGGTACTGTAATGAGCAGATGGTGAGATGGGATGATCATGGTGAGAAAGGGGTAATTGAATGATGAGGCTGAGTATTTGGAAAGGCACATTGGCCCATCCGGCAAGGGAAAACTTATTTTAGTGGTTAAAGCATCACTCATCAATGTTAAGGTCATGGGTTCAAATCCCATAGTGTGAAAAGTTTTGGGTTGTAAAACTGCCACTGCCCTCAAATTTTAATAAAAAAAATTGAATACCTTGTTGATCCTCACCCCAGCGCAGTAGATGTCTGGGAGGGAACAAGATGGGAGGAGATGATTTAAAAAACATACAGAGACATGGAATTGCCAATCCATTGCAAATTGATCTCTCAATTGATCTCCAATCAATCCCTCAATCAATCATGAATCATTTGATCAATTGATTGGCAATTGATTGCTGGATTGATTTTCAATCAATCAAGCAATCAATTCCAATGGGGTATCAATTCACTCAAAATGTTACACAAAAAATTGAATCCCTTCTTGATCCTCACCCCAAGCGCAGTAGGTGCCCAGGAGGGAAAAAGATGGGAGGAGATGATTTGAAAAAAATATAGAGACGTGGAATTGCCAATCCATTTCCAATTGATCTCTCAATCAATCTCCAATCAATCTCTCAATCAATGATGAATTGATTGAGCAATTTATTGGAAATTGATTGCTGGATCAATTTGCAATCAATCAAGAAATTGATTCCCATGGGTTATCAATTCAATTGAATTTTATAAGATGAATTGAATCCCTTCTTGATCCTCACCCCAATTGTAGTATGTGGATGGAAGAAGATGAACTGAAAAACATAGATAGACAGGGTAAGAATAGGGCTTGTAAGCATTGGATAAAGGGGCAATGTTTTGATTGATAGTTCCTGAATTTCTCCCGCATCAGTTTGAATGAAAGATAAAGCCTAACTTTGGTTTTATTCCTCAGTTAATTGGCAATCAGGAGATAACCATTAAACTTAGACCATGGAGGTTTGCAAACCTGTGTTTCATTGTCAGATCCAAATAAGCGTCATAGTTGGAGGGAATTTTGAGCCAGTTTACCAGGATTATGTGATTAGCTCTCTTGAGCTGAATCAAGCATTTGGAAGCTGATGGGGGAGGATTTTTGGATGTTGAGTTCCTGGGGGATGTTTGCTTTGGTCCATTGGATTTTTTAGTGGGCTTGCGGGGGGAGGTTTGCTCAGGGGCCATTTGAAAAGAGTAAGAGGGATGTAGCAATGAAGCAATGAAGCAATGAAGTGATAAAGGGATTTGTTGAAGGCGGGTATGAAGTGATGAAGCAATGAAGCAATGAGAGTTAGGATGTGATGAAAGCAGGGATGAAGCAATAAAGTGATGAGAGGATGGATGTGATGAAGGAGATGATGTGTGAGAAATTGATGAGAGAAATGAAGCAATTAGATTGATGAGTTGATGAGGTGAGAAAGTGATGAGAGTGATGAATCAATGAGAGTTATGAAGTGATGAGGATAGCAATGAAGAGATGAAGAGGAATGAATCAAATTTTTGGATGAGGTTGGAGGTAGAATTTTTCCAATGAGGTTGGAGATTGAAACCAGGGGTGATGGGTTGGGGAATTGAAAGAATTTAAATAGTTTATTTGAAAAAAATCATTTATTTTCAGTTAAATTTGACAATTTGTAAGATTCCAAATGGTGCTAGGATGCAGGCAGTTCTGTGGAGGGGAAAGGTGCTGTTTAGGCTGCCCTCCTGGGGTTTCAAAAATATTTAAGTGTAACCGGAATCAAGATCAAGAAAATATTAAATGAGGAATCAAAGAGTAGAGGATAGGGTTGATAAAAATTGGTAGCAAAGGAAGAGCACTATCTGAGGCAAAATTATGTGATAAAGACTTTAAAAAAAAGTTAAACTTTCTTTAGATTTCAAAAGAAAAAAGCTGTTGTATGTAAAAAACACCCAAAAGCTAATAAATATGGTTTTAAGCAGAAGATTGAGAATGATCAACTCAAACCAAAACCACCTCCATGTTATAAATGAACCTGCCCCACTCTCTGCAATCAAGTGCTTGAAGGGTACCCAATAACTTAGGGTGGCTGTACAAGACAAAGCACAATGTTTTAAGAAGCTCTAGGTTCAAACAGTAACTGATTTGAACAGGGATAACCTAAAAATTTCTCAAGGAACTCAAGAATAGGCTGGGAAAATGCAACTTCAAAGAAATAAAAGGAGGTATAAAACTCCAGGTTCTAAGCCTAATAAAACCTCTTCAGTCAAATGTGACTGGCTGAAGAAAGATAATCAAAGAATTTTCAAGACCAGTATGGTCAAAAAAAAGGGATCAAAGAGTGGTGTAACACTCAAGAATTCCACAGAAAGAATTATCTTTGACCAGAAAGGCTATGGTTGGTGATAAGGAGCTGGCCACAGAGGGGCAGAGTCAAAGGATCAATGGGTCAGGGGGAAATCATAGATATAACCAGGATAAGGATGAGGATCAAATTCTAATGATAAATGGGGGAGAAATACGCACACACTCCAATGAATGATTTTTAAAAGGTAGGGGAGAGCCCCTCCTTTTATGGGCCATGGGTCCCTGTAGACTAATTAAAAGTGATAACACAAATCCAAGTGGAAAAAAATATTTTTTTTCTTTTTTTTGACAAGTGAAAGATGGATGAGGGAAATTAGTAATGAAAACAACAAGCAGTAGCGACAGGAATGATCAGGAAATGTGAAAAAAGATAGGAAAAAACAAAAAACAGCTTGTGTCAAGGAGGAAAGTGGGCAGCGGATGAACATCCACACAATAGCAGATGTGAGATGGAAACACTGGTTGCGGATGGTGATTAGTGGACTACGGTTGGGCAGAGATGAATTTGTTGATGGAAAGATGAAGGAGGATTGAGCTGCACATGATTGATGGCTTCTGGTGATTGATGTATGGTGGTGCAAGCAAGGGCCTAAACCATTTATGGCAGGTCTTTGTTGTTGTTTCCAATGAGGATGAAGGCCAATGACTGCTGGCCATGGTTTTCAGAAATCAGGATGGTAATGGGGCCCCAAGTGATAGCTTTGCTGGTCTGTTGGGTGTGCAAATCAGCTCTGGTTGCACGTTTGGCAACAAGGATAGGATGATGGGCTGTTAACTTCAGTAATTGTTTTGCCGGATGAGGTAGAGAGGATTGTGGGTTGATTAGCCAATGGCTGTTTACTTGTTACTGTCAAAATTTGCCAGGGATGATGGAAGATTTAACTGTTGGGCAATTTATGGATGGTGAAAGTGATGATGGAGATTATTGACAAGGAGAAATTTAATGATTGTTTTTTGCCCGCTCAGTCAAAAAATTTGGGCAGCAAGTGCATGCAAGGAGGAGGAATTGAACAGGAGAGCTGGGAATTTGAAGAACCCAGGGGAGGCCTTCCTGGACCTCTAGGACAGGGAGAATTTGGGAAGTGGGAAAATAGAAGGGTTCCCATCAAGACACAGGGAATTTGTTTCTTTTATGATGTTGGATAAAAGATTATATATATAAAAAATTTAAAAATTTCCCTTTTCCTGAGGTTTCCCAGATTTTTCACCACATCTCTCCCCAACTTACAGAATGTCATTAGTCTGCACCTGAGTTTTGAAAATCTAGATAAAAAGAACAAAACAAAGAAATTGAAACCAAGAAATGGACATTTGACCTTGAGAGTGATTGGGAAAAAAATATCTTGATAAATCCAACAGGGCCCTAGAAGTGGCAGAGATAAAGAAAGAGGGCGTCCCTGGTGCTCAAGTATGTGGCATACAGTAGATTTTTAAAAAAAAACGCAGAAGCTGACCCTAGTGGTGCACAATTGGGAGGAATTACTTCTGGAACAAGTTGCCTCCAGAAAAATGAAACTTCTTGATTTGATCAGCAGAGAACCTTCTGGCAATCTGAGTACCATCCGGATCTTCCAAAAAATAGGATACAAATCTGACTTGAGGAACCACCCAATAAGGAACATTCCAGCTATTTGAGAAAATCTTTCCTCATTGGGTTTCCAAAGATCAATTATAGGCTAAAACTAGATCACCAGGATTCAAAGGGTTCCTTATTTTCTTTGAATGCCTACCTTCCCAATACTGAACCAATTTTTCCCTTGATTCCATAATCTTCTGATAAGCTTTGTCACGTACGTCTTCACTTTGTTCAAGTTTCTTGGATCTGGCAACTAATAGATCAGTTTTTGAAGAAACCTGTTCCCAAGAAATACCTAAGAAAAATTCCATTTCCAGATCAAGAGGAGGGACATCCCTTTGACCAAAGGTAATTTTTTAAGATGAGTGGTCGGTGATTTTTTTGGTTGAGATTCAATCAGGAAAAAGGACCAGAGGAAGAAATTTTCAACAAATTCTTCCCCTTTTCACCAGTCAACTTGACAAGAGCAGCCTTCAAAGGAGCCTGGCTTCTTTCCACCATGCTTTAGCTTTCAGCATAATAAAGAGTAGTGACCATATACTGGAAAGGAAGCAATTGGATCATTTTGGCCATTTTTCAACCAAACTCAGAGCCACCATCAGTTGAATAATATTGGGCCAGACCATAAAACATTGTCCAAGTCTCATGGAGAAACGCTGCCACTGATTCAGAGCTGAGGTTCTTAAGAAACTTTGCTTTAACCAATCCAGAAAAATCATTTCTAGCCACAATGAGGTACTTAGCCCCAACAGCCTTAGTATGAAAAACATCCATAGAAACCCTTCCAAATTCAGTGGAATCCCCTGTGAAATAGCAAATTTCATCTGGGCGCCTAGGATCAATTTTCTGACAGACTCCACAACTCTTGCACCATTGAGAGACAGATTTCTTCAAAGTTGGCCACCAGAATTGTTTGGGTATCTGTCAATAGGTTTTGGTTTCCCCACAATGGTCAAGAGCCTCATGAAGACTTTGAAGGATTGAATCTTGTTTAGAAGGAATAGTAACAATAATAAGAGAACAAGTATTGCCTCTTTTCATAATTCTAGTACCTTGGACAAAGAATTTTGAGGACTTTCTTTTGAGAGATCAAAAATCTTTAGCAGGGAGTTCAGGAGGCCTTTGGAGAGTGGAAAGGTACTGCCCTAATTTAAGCCATAACCCTTGTTGGAATTCAGAATAATCTTGGGAGGAAAAGGTGAAGACAGGACAAATTAAAGGTTCTTCCTTGTCAAAATCCACTCAAAAATCTGATTCTTCATCTCCAAGAGGAGGTTGAGATATATAATCAGGACTGGTGAAAGACTTTACAGGCCTGTGAAAAATATCAAAAGGAAAAAACTGGATAAAAGCCACCCAAAAATTCATTGGAGCATTTGGAAGGTTGGGAGGATTGATCATTTCAAGAATGGATTGGGAATTCAATTGTAATTCAAAGATTTGAACCCAGAGAACAGTTTGGAGCTTCTTCAACATTTTGGTCACACCAGAGAGTTTCAGTTTTGGTTGGGAGTACCTGCATTCCAAATCTGAAAAGAACAAAGATTCATAGAGAGCAGGAAATTCCATACCATTTTTTTCCTCCTGAGTAAAGAAAGCCCCAGCAGATTGATAACTCAAATTGACAGCCAGCTTGATCTAGACAGCTCCAGGTCCATAAGTGATATTTTTCAACACAATTTCTTTTCCAAAATGTTTTTGAGCATCTGAAATGATTGTTTTCAGGCTTGGGTCAAAATCCATTCAGCTTCTTTTCTGGTTAAGCGCTTCAAAGGGATGCAAATTTTGGATAAATAAGGGATTAAAATCCAAAAATAGATTACAAAACCTAAGAAAATTCTAACTTCAATTGGATTAATTGGAGTGGGCCAAAAGATAATTTTGTTGACTTTGGATGATGCCATTCTTCTTCCTTCCTTGCAGACCACATGAACAACAATTACCAAAGCAGGGAAACAAGCAGCCAATTTGGATCCAGAGACAGTAAGGCCATAATCCTTGATTTGAGAAAGGATCCTTTCCAAAGTGGTTGCATACTCTTGGATAAATAAACAAATTGCTGAATTCCAGGCTAAGAGATCATTATTATAATAAGAAACTGGAACTTTAATTCCACCATTGTCAATAAAGATACCAGCATGATCAGGGATTTCATCCTGGATGATCCAAACTATCTGGGCCTGATAGAATGCAACCAAATTGGTGGCACCTTGAGGCAAACAACTTAGTTGGAAGCAAACAAGACAAGTATCAAAAGTAGTAAGTGGGCAAGAAATTGGATTTAGGGATCATTTGTCATAGCCACCCATAATGTCCCCTAAACCATAGCAATCTCTCCAATAGAAGGATTTTACAAATTCTTCAGTAGCAGGAGGAATTCCAGAGTCTTTAATAGTAACTTTATTTAGAGGCTGGAGATCATGAATTATTCTAATTTTACCATTACTTTGAAGGACACAGAAAACAGGACTTGAATAACTAGAAGTTGACTGTTTTTATAAACCAGTAAGGACTTGTTTGCAAACCAATTTGATGAATTTGATTACTTTAGCAGCAGGGATTGGGATCTTTTTCTTTTGCCAGGGATTTTCTTCTACTACTGGGATGATATAAGGCAGGCCATAGGACTCCTTCAAGAGACCTCTCTCTTCTTCACAGAAAGCAATGGATTCTTCCCTCAGGGATAAGAAATTTTTGATCAAATTTAACTCATAAGGAAGAAGAAATCCATCTGGACCAAAGTTTACCACCTTCAGATTTTCTTCAGTAACAAAACTGCCAGGAAAAAAAGGGACCAGTGAGAGATATAGATAAGCCAAAGTAAGGATTGTGGGATAGAGGAGGACGCATAAGAGGAGGATTGAGATTAATAGGAATTAGTTGGTTGAATTGCTGAACCTTTTTTGCAACCGGTTCATACTTAGTTGCAAATGAAAGGAATCCTTGCTTCCTGCCAGCATTGACAAGCAAAACCTGACTAAAAAAACTGAGACCAAGTTCCAACATCTTCCAAGTCCAATGTTTGGCAACATCCTCAAAAGGTGCCTTTTCCGTAAAAGAAGATCCAAAGGATAAAACATTGCTCACATGTGTGGCACAAGGTAGAGATTTGAAAATGACAGTAGCCAAATCCCCTGATAGTGCACAATTGGGAGGACTTACTTCTACCCCAAATTGCCTCCACCAAAGCCCATACTCCTTCATACCAAAAACACCAAGAAAAGACTCAAGATTGGGATCTAGTTTAGAATCATTGTGGAGATTCAAACCAGGACTAATAGGAGATTGATCAGGCTGAAGATAGAAAAAAAATAGAAAAAAACAGATCCAGAAAGAGAAGAAATATTTTTGGTATTTTCTGATTTTTCATGTTTTTGATTTTTGATCTTTGCTGAATGAGAAGGAAATGATGAGGAAAAAGAAAAATATGCCTCAGAGATGGGAGTTGATCCTTGAGTTTAATTTTGGGGCTGAGGAGAACTACAACTATCAGTAGGATCAAATATTCCAATAAAAAATGAGAGGAATGAGAATTACCATTCTGTTTCCCCTTTAGGACTCTGGGAGCATGACCAGGAAAATCTTGTTCCCAACAACCAGAATCTGAGGAAAAAAGAGGTACTTCAATTTTAATGCTATCAGCCTCAGGGAGAAGGATTCTCTGCCCAAATTGATCAGAGAACATCAGGTTTTCACAAGAATCCATCAAGAAAGGTTGTCCAAAGATCATAGGCCCTTCCAAACAAGTAATCCAAAAGTGACAAGTTCCAAAAATATTTTGCCCAATTTGAAAAAGGCACATCCTCAGAAATACCAAATGATTCACAAGACTGATTTCCTATACCATAGAATGCAGAGTTGAAGCTGAACCTAGGGCTAAGTTTGAGCTTTCAGGACATGGAATCCAAATGAATTTAAGCTGATAACCCAAATCCACCAGAAGAGAAAATGTTTTGGCTGATTCACCAAGATAACAGGGCACAAAAACAGGAGGAAAAAAGTTCATGTGGGCATCTGAAGGGGGATTGTTTCCACCAGAATCCTCCATGAAAGTACCAGAAGAAACTTGCAATTTTTCCGGACCAATATCCACACACCAACAAGCAAGCCATTTCTTCATGCCTTCAGCAACAGATGGAGAGATTGATAGAAGTTCAGCCACAGATAGATCAGGAATTTTCAGATCAGAGATTTTGTTCAATACCCCTTCCACAGCATTGGGGTGGTCATTAAAAATTCCCCTCTCAAACCAAACTTTGGGCTGGGTGGAGGGAGGAAGATCAGGTGAGGCAGGAACCATGATAGGATCAGAAGGTTAAGGGCATTTGACAGATTCAGGAGGAGGAGGATCAGAGCAATACTGGAACCTTTCCATAATTGGTTTTTTTTCTACTTCCATGTCTTCCACATCAGAGGAAGAAGGCTGGGGTGAAGATTGACGTTTAACAGGTTTTTGAAGAATTGGAGATGGAACAGAAGGAGACTTATTAGGTTTGGGTTACTCATTTTGTTTCCTGGCTTGATCAGATTGATAGGTGACAGAGAAACTGGAAGAAAAATCCACAGAGACCAAGGATGCCTTATTTGGAGTTGGTGGTTGGTAAGATGCCACCACATGACCAATCAGAAAAGGTGAATCTAAAGCAATTAGAGGACCATTAGGAAGAAAGAAGTTATTCCCATTCTTCTCCACCAACTTCTCCTCCTTGTCCTTCTGTAGTTCAGGACATCTCCCAGTACCATTGCCTTCCCTATGACAGTAATAATAGACCAGAGTAGTTTTGGGAACTGAGTTATAGGGTTTGGGATTATCAAGAGAAGAAATTTTCTGATCTATCTTATTTTGAAAAGCCTGGAGTAGCTTATTAGTCTCATCTATAGTGGCAGTATCCCTGGTGGCCTGAGTATTTGTTTTAGGTCTACAATTTGCCTCCATCTTGTTCATGATTTTGTTGGACTCTTGAAAGGAAGGAGCATGGACTGGTTCAGTGACTATGGGTTTTTCTAAAGTAAGAGCTGTTTGAACTTTCATGACTTTATTGACTGCACTCGTAAGGACCAGAAAAACAGGGAGCTTGAACCAATTATCTCTAGTAGTGATCATAGATACAGATTTGAATAATTCATCCCTAATCCTTCCTGAACTCCTGGAGACAAAGATCGGAAAAATTTAACACAAATTTTTTCCACCATTTCAATGTGATTTTTTTGGATAAGTTGAGACTGGATGGGATCCCAAGACTTCCTAAAGGACTGATAATCAGAAGCTGAAGAGACACCACCATTGGAGATCCACTGTGAGACAAAAGCATCCAGGTCCTGTAAGGTAAATCCAGCTACATCTATTTTACCTTAATAGGCCAACATAGCCTCCTTCAAAAGCATCCATTTTTGAGTTTTGAATCCATCAAAAAATTCAATTACTTCCATAACTTCATCAAAGGAGATAAAAACTTGTAAATGATAAGCCATATCATGTTCACTTGCACCATCCACTTCAGCAGCCATCTCATAGGAGTCCAAGAACCTTTCCAAATTTGTTCCATTGGAACCTAAGTTCTTGTTCTGAGATTTGATTTTGACCATCTTGGCCCAAACAGAGGAGGAGGAGGTACCAGCAGATTGCATTTGAATAAGCAGAGTTCCTAAGAGATCCAAAGGGCAGAATTCCAACATGGCTCACAAGTGTGGCAAGAGTAGGGTTTCACAAAAAAAAAACAAAAGGATCTTGCCCAGATGGTGCACAATTGGGAGGACTTACTTCAGGAACAAGTTGCATCTACAGATCAGATATTGATGATAACAGAAAAACAGAAAAAAAAGAGAAAGGATCAGACTTTGAAGTTTATTCTTCAAGTTTGGGACTGCAAATCCCAAGGTTGCTGGTTCAATCCCAGCCCAGGGGACCAAATTTAGGAATCAAAACAGTGCTAGGCCGCAGGTAGTTCTGTGAAGGGGAAAGGTGCTGTTTAGGCTGCCCTCCTGAGTGTTACAAAAATATTTAAGTGTAACCGGAATCAAGGTTCAGAAACTTTTAAACAAGGAATCAAAGAGTATAGGATAAAGTTGATAATAATCAGTAGCAAAGGAACAAAAGTATCTGAGGCAAGAGTATGTGGGAAAGACTTTAAAAAAAAAGTTAACCTTTCTTTAGATTTCAAAAGAAAAAAGCTTTTGTATGTAAAAAACACCCAAGAGCTAATAAATATGGTTTTCAGAAGAAGATTGAGAATTATCAACTTAAACAAAAACCACCTCCATTTTGTCAATGAACCTGACCCACTCTCTGAAATCAAGCGCTTGAAGGGTACCCAATAACTGAGGGTGGCTGTACAAGAAAAAGCACAATGTTTTAAGAAGCTCTAGGTTCAAACAGTAACTGATTTGAACAGGGATAACCTAAAAATTCCTCAAGGAACTCAAGAATAGGCTTGCAAAATGCAATTTCAAAGAAATAAAAGGAGGTATAACACTCCAGGTTTTAAGCTTAAGAAACCTCTTCAGTCAAACATGACTGAATCCAGAAAGATAATCAAAGAATGTTCAAGACCAGTATGGTCAAGGAAAAAGGGGATCAAAGAGTGGTGTAACACACTCAAGAATTCCACTGAAAGAATTCTCTTCAACCAGCAAAACTATGGTTGGTGATAAGGATCAGGAAAAAGAGGGGCAGAGTCAAAGGATCAATGGATCAGGGGGAACTCATGAATATACCCAGGACAATGATGCGGACCAAATTCTAATGATTACCAGGGGGGTATACTCACACACTCCCATGGATCATTTGGAAAAGGTAGGGGAGAGCCCCTCCTTTGATGGGCCATGGATCCCTGTAGACTACTCAAAAGTGATAACAAAAATGCAAGCAGAAAAAATATTTTTTTTGACAAGTGAAAGATGGATGAGGCAAATTAGTAATGAAAAAAAAAGCAGTAACAACAGGAATTATTGCAAAATGTGAAAAAAAGATGAGGAAAAAACACGCTTGCTCCAAGGAGGACAGCGGGCAGAGTATAAATTTCTGTGAAATAGCAGATGCAAGATGGAAACACTGGTTGAGGATGGTGATTAGTGGACTGTGGTTGGGCGGAGATGAATTTTTTTATGGGCAAATGAAGGAGGATTGAGTGGCAGATAATCAATGGCTTAAGGTGATTGATGTATGGTGGGACAAGCAATGGTGTCAACTATTGATGGCAGGTCTTTGTTGTTGTCGCCAATGAGGATGGAGGCGGATGACTGCTGGCAACAGTTTCCAGAAACCAGGATAGTGATGGGGCCGCAAGCAATAGATTTCCTGGTCCGTTGGGTGTGAAAATCAGCACTGGTCGCGCGGTTGGCAACAAGGATGGGATGATGGGCTATTAATGTCAGCCATTGTCTGGCCGCAAGAGGGAGAGAGGATTCTGGGTTGATTGGCTGATGGTCATTTACTTTTTACTGTGGAACTTTGCTGGGGATGATGGCAGATTGAACTTGTGGGAGATTTATGGATGGAGATATTGGCAAGGATAAATTGAATGATTGTTTTGCACCTGCTTGGCCAAAAAATTTGGGCAGCAAGCGCATGCAAGGAGGAGGAATTGAATGGGAGAGCTGGGAATTTGAAGAACCCAGGGGAGGCCTTCCTGGACCGCTAGGACAGGGAGAATTTGGGAAGTGGGAAAGTAGAAGGGTTCCCATGAAGCCACATGCATTTATTTTTGATGATGTTGGATAATAAATTATATATAAAAAAAAATTTAAAAAAATTCCCTTTTCCTGAAGTGTCCCAGATTGGTAACCAAAAGTTTGATGTGAAATAAGTGGGTGTTTTTGAATTTTAATGGCGGGTTTGAAATTGTGGATTTTGTTTGAAACCAGAAATTTAAAAATGGGGGGTTTGCTTAACCTTTATACGCCCTAATAAGAAGAATCAATTATCAGCAGATTATCATGATTATTACAAAATATTCTCAGTATTAAAAGATGATTAAATGCTTCCATACTATTCCTGAAATAAAAATATAAAAATAATTTATCTGGACCCTCCACCTGGTTGTGATTCATCTATCTTTTAATGAGAATATGTTTATATATCAGGATAAATAACAGAAAATTTAGCAACAGAATTTCTTTGAAAAAGAAATTCAAACAATGGCTCTCCTGAAGTATTTTTTCCAAAGAATGATGGAAGCCTTTTTTTCTGTGTTTATTATAGGAAAATAAACAAGGTTAATAAAAATTGTAAGAATGAGGAGGGAAAGAGCCATGGACATGCCATTGGTAGCCAAAAAGGATTCAGGTGAGATATCCACAATGGCAAAGGCCGAGATGGGATAGCGCAAGGCACACTCATGCCACAGTCACTATTACAGTCTTAGAACATCCCACACTTACCAAGTAAAATGAGATCCAGGAAGGAATATTGAGAACCAACAAGAACATAACCAGAGATGAGAAAGAATGCACCAGTTAGACAATAAAACAAAAAAAAGGTAATGAGCACTTACAGGACTCCCACAAGACGCTTTAGGCAGACGCAAACATAACAAGCTATTTATTCATAAAATAATTTTACAATTTTGTTTCTGAATTCTCTCTTTCTGCATTTTCCATTGATCTGATTTCATTCACCTTGCTGGTTGTGATGATTGCATTTTCCATTAGAAATCCTGTCAAAAATATCAAACACACAACTGTTCTGCATTCAAAAAATTCATTGAAAAAAATTAGCTAAAGCCAAGTCAAAGCTATTCCTTCAAAATAATGATCTCATCATCTCCTCTTTGAGGATTGTGCTTCAATATCTTCCAACCAATAATTCCATTATCTTCTACTCAAGCATTATGCCCAAATTGTTTCAAAAATAATTCTCACAAATCTCTGCCTATGCTGCACCTTGTAAATAAATCACACAGAGCTAATAATTTCTCAAATTTAGACCCTTGGGGAGTATGTGAATTGATTTCAAAAGCTGATTTAAATATATCTTTCTTCTATAAGAAATAATTTTTTTCAGCTATGATTATACTTTTATGATTTTTGGCCTCTGAAAAACTCCTTCTACCTATAAGAAATTTTAAAAGGATTTTTTTCTCTGATTGATTAGTAATATTCCAAATTTTATCTATTGATGATATAATAGACTACTTAAAAAATCTTGATTTTGAAATTTTGCAAATGTTAAAACTCTCAGAATCAGTTTTTAATACAAAAAATCTTTGTTAAACTTGACAAGTGCAAGTTTCAAACAACCAGTATTCTTTTCCTTTATTTTTTTTATCAATGAACCCAGAAAAAGCACCAAAATATTTTAGACATGCAAGCATCAAATTTCATTCATACACTTCAAAGTTCCTTAGGTTTCAGTCAGTTCTAGAGGAAATTAATTTTGTGTTACTTAGGACAATTTTTAACCTCAATAATATTCTTCAAAAATTTTAGATTTCTCTTAAAGAGAAATCTCTAGAGTTTGAATATTTGATTGAAGCTGTTACTATCAAAAATATCCTTTGTAAAATTAAAAAATAGGCTTGCAATATTATTAAAAAACATGCAGTTTATTACAGAATTGTAGGAATTATTTCTCAATTTTCTTCTTCTGAAAATTGATTTGATAAAGTAGCCTTAAATTAAAGAAGGTGCAGTCTGCTGAACTAAGCTAAAATATACATGTTGAAAAGCTGCTTAACATTTTTATTGATTGCAGAATGGTGTTCATATCCTATAATCCATGCAGGAACCTTTTTAGTTTTTAACAATCATGATTTCCCAGGGTATTTCATGAGCACACAAATTCTTACATGTAGACAGGAATTTTACACAAAATACCTCTCTGAGTTCAAATTAACTGAAAATTATTCCTTCAAATATTTTAAGTAGTTCCTGAGACCTTGTTACATTATGGAAAAATTTACACCAAGTTGGGTTCAACTTTTCCAATAAAAACCCTGAAAAAGTTCACAAAAATACATAATTTTAATCCCAATTCCCAGTTGAAGTTAGTATCAGGAGGCCTTTGAAGAAAGTCCTAAAACTTTGGGAGGAATGTTTTCTCTCCATAAAACTTTGGGATAAGCAAAACTCCAACCTAAAAGACTATAAAATCAACAAGGATTCCATCCTGTTATTAAAAAAAAGTAGAATATTAGTCCCTAAAAATACTCAAATAAATTTAAATATCTTTGAATATATGCAGATTTCCTTGCTTTTGGCTCATTCTTGGCAGGATAAGACTTTCCAGTTGATTGCAAAAGAATTTTTAAAATTTTATGAAAAATGAATTTAAATATTATGTTAGCTCTTGCTTTGATTGCAATAGAAAAAGAAAAATTCCTAAAATAACACCTAATTATGGGCTACTTCAGTGGATTCAAATCCTGATCAATTTTTTTAATTCATTATCCTTCTATTTAATTTATAAATTAATGCTTGATGAATATAATTTTATCCAACAGATAGTAGATTTTTTCTCCAGATTGGATCTGTTCCCCCAAAATAAACCCACTGAAATTACTGAGGAATTGCCTAGTTTTATTGAAGGAAATTTCTTCTCAAATCATGCTCTACCAGATAAAATTATTAGAAACTTTGGATCATTGTTCATATGAATCTTCTGGATTTTTTTGTACCTAAAATTTAAACTATCTAAAAAATTATGAATATCCTATTTCCTGGAAAAAAATTAACAAGCCAAAATAGTAAATCAGATCCTGGATAATTATCTTTTAATTCAAATTACATACAAAAAATAATAGTAGAGAAAACATAAAATGCTATTAAATGGCTTATTTGCATACAAGACTCTACTTATCCATCAACAAAACACTCAAAATTTCAAAATCTTCATGGGAAAAAGTCAAATTTTGATCAAATTATTTTAGCTTATTTTAAAGTGAATAAAAAATATTTCCCTTATGAAATAACTCAAAGATAAAATTTGAACAAGCCTGAAAGCTTCAAATTTTTACCAAAAATAACACACTGGCAAACTACAAACTTTGGAAACTCAATTAAAAGTAGGAGACTTGGTATGGCTTGAACCTTCCAAAATTTTCACAACTTGGCCTACCAAGAACCTCTGTGAGTTTTTTTCCCATTATAATTGAAATTAGTTGTTTTTAAATCATCTTAAGAATTCTCCATTAATTAAAAATTGAAAGCTATCCACCCAGTCTTTCACATATGTTTCCTAGATCCCACTCAGGCTCTTTAATTGATCCAAACTGATCTCCCTCCAGAGCCTGTTAATATAAAAAAATGTTGATTTGTAACTAATTCATTTTATTGAGTCAAGGATGATCAAGCAGGGATTAGAATAAATAGTAAAATTGAATGGATACCAGCCTCACAATTATTTGAATCTTTGGTAAATTTATCACCACCTTCAGAAATATTGTGACTCAATTCAAGATTTTCACTCACATTTTACTCTCAAACGTTGCCAATCTAAAAATCCTTTTTAATTTCCCTATTTTATTTATCAGAGTGTATCAGTCAAACAAACCTGCAATTTTTCAATGGCTGGTTTCAATCCAAATCCTCCATTTCAAAACCGCCATTAAAAATCAAAAAACTCACTTATTTCACATCAGAAGTGTCAGAGTTACCTCAAAATAAATGGGGTTTTTTAGATAAATTATTCAAAGGATTTCACCACTTCAACCACCCATCACTGCAAATCATACACTCCTGGATTTTAACCTCACCTCCCTCTACCTCCAACCTCATTGGAAAAAATCTACCTCCAACCTCATTTGAAAAATCTGATTCATCACTCTCATCACTTTATTGCTCTCAAAACTTGATCACTCTCATCACTTTATCTCTCTTGTCACTTGATCACTCTCATCATTTTATTTCTCTTTTCACTTCATCACTATCATAAATTTATTGCTCTCATCACTTAATGACTCTCATCAATTTTTTGCTTTTGTCACTTCATCACTGCCATTGCTTTATTCCTCTCATCTCTGCATTGATATACTCATTTCTTCATCTCTAATCCCACAATTTATCTCCTCATAAATTTTTCAGTATTATGATTTCATTGCTCTTAAGCTTTCCAAATGGCCCCTCAGAAAATCCCCCCCCACAATTCCTCACAAAAATGAAATATAAAAAAGAAAAAATTGCCAATGAAATCTAAAACAAACAATCCTTTCCCATAAGCTTCCAGGAGCTCAAGTCAGCTCAAGAGAGCTGATGAAATCATCCTGGTAAAATGGCTTAAAATTGCCTCCATTAATGATGCTTGCTTTGGATCCAACAATCAAACACAAGTTGGCCAACCTCCATCCTTCAAGGTCAAATACATTCAATTGCAAACTGAAAGGCTGATTGGCACAGAAAATCAGGACAATGGGATTGAAGACAAGAAATAAAAGAAATGAAGAGTAAGAACAAAAATTTGAAACTTTTCTGTTCAGTCAGATTGAGAATGTAAATCAGAAGAAAACGTGCATTATGGATAAAGACACTTGAGGAAAGTCTGAGAAATTTAGGTGTTATGGTAAGCTGCTATGATGTGGTGAAAGATGAGGGATTGAAGAAGATATCACCAGGAACAAGACAGGATGAGGTTGTTTTATGGAAACTAGTTTGAGTTGATGAGTTTCATAGATTGAGAAAGTAAATGAGATAAAAAGGAATGAGTAAGGAAGGAAGGAATTAAAAAAGAAGATGGGATGAGAACAACAGGAAATCAGATTCTCAACATGTTTGAGGTTTGAAGTTGCATTGGGATATTTGACATTTGATGTTGAGTCCCTTGAGTTTTTCAACTTTGAGTTAGTTGTCAATCTGATTGAGCATCTTCTGGTCCTGCTGAATTTTGGCTTTCTCCTGTCCTTCCATGCCTCCATGATCCAGATGAGTGGGGTTTCAGCTGGAGAGAGTGCCCCTCTGTGAGATGATGTCACTGGCGTTGAGCAGTTTCATCTGAGGTTTTGACACCTGAGATTTCAAGAAAGGTGAATGGTTATCTCCTGATGTCCAATGAACCAAAGAATAAAACAAAAGTTAGTCTGGATCTTTCTTCAAAACAGATTAGGGAGCACTTCAAGAATCATTAATCTAAGTAAAGAAAGGCCCACTCAAAGCCAATCTCCACTTGCTTTGGTATCAAGGACTTCAATAAAGCCAAGGGAATTGACTTGGCGGTAGATTTAAGTAAGTTAATTTATTGAATCTCCTTGCTTTCAAAATATTTCTCATTGATATTACCCTCCAAAAATCAGTTAAATCACAACTTTAATCTGAAAAACTTGAATTTGATAGGTAAAAGTGGGATTTTCAACAGGATATTTGTTTTCACAAGAAGAAAGCCCAATGTTTGGGGCATTGAAGAAATTGGATGCTGAGTGGAAATTGAAACAGGCTGAGGAGGAGTTTCAAAAAGAGGAAAAGGAGAAGGATCAACTGGAAGACAAACTGGAAAAGGAGAGGGAAAAACTGTCAATGGAAAAAAATGATAGTTTATTTGTAGCCATGGCATGTATTGGTAGCAGTAGAAAACTTGATGAAATGCAGAAGATTCCTCAATTTCTGGTCTTGTAAATATATATTCAATTTGATAAAAATTTAAAAAATTAAACAAATTCAATTATTGCAACCAGAGACTCATGATTTGATTGATCATGAAAAATTACTTTTCCTGAGTAGAGGAAATTGAACTTTTTTATCTTCTATTTGGCCTGTTCAAACTCTTCAGGGGAGTGCTTTTGATTTTTCTTTTTTTTTTGGAAAAAATGGCAGGATATAGATCCAAAGGTGGTAGTTTTTGCGCAGACCACAAAAACTTTCATTGATCCCCTGCTCTGATACTTCCAAAGAGATTTTGGAATCTGTCTTTTGAGCCCATTTTTTCTGAAAATCCCTATTCTTGCAACCTCTCTTTATGTGTTTAAAATAATATCCCCTAACTTGTTCCCTCCCATCCAAATACTTCAATCGAGGTGAGCATCAAGAAAGAATTTAATTCATTGTGTAAAATTTTGAGTTTATTGGGAGAAGAATCAGAAGTCCAGAAAAACAGCTGTTGTAAAAGGATCAAGGGGTGGAAAAATTTGCTGCGTTGTGTGGAATGAAATAAAAATCATTCGGTTATAATCAAGGTAGAAAATCAATAAAAAAAAAAATACCAGTCAATTTTGCTACCCCCTCAAAAAAAAATTAGGTCAGTCCCATTTTTTAATCATCAGTTTAATAGAATAAAGATGAGGAGGTGATGGAGATGGGGGGGACAATAGATCAATTTTCAATCAATTGAAAAATAAATTACAAAGTTTTAGGATCAGATCTTATGGCTGATGCGCTGGGGGTGAGGAGGATATGAGCAATGATGGAGGTTGTGTGGATGGAAGGCATGAAGGGTTGAGGTAGTTGAGGACAATTGCTGGAATGGAATTCAATTTCCCAGAGTTGGAGGAGGATACATTCCTTAGGATTGAGGCCAGTTGATTGAAGAAAATTACCAAGATAGAAATTGGATGGTGATGGTGATTGAGATGAGGAAGTGTAGAGACTCCTGTGGGATTATATAAATAAAGTAGCAAATAGCTTGCTGTCAGTCCTTGAAGGGGAATTTAGTATTACTTCTACTCCTTTAGAGTATTAGGATGACTAAGAGTGGTTTTGATTTACCTACCCTTCTATTAGTATGGTTACCTACCCTTCTATTAGTATGGAAATTCTGCACAATAATCTATATAAATTAATGGCTGGTTTATTTGAGACTTATAATAGGTCTCAGATCAGACCTGGATTAGTTATTGCTTTTATTGGTAGGATTTGTTAAAGGAGAGACCAGCTGTATTGGATTATTGGTTAGTGATTGATCAGATATATTTGATCTTGGCCAATATCCCAATATTAAAGGGTTCAAGGGTTTATCAAAGGGATTGTTCAGGAGAGGACCCAAGGATAGGTTTACCCATAGGGGCTGGGTTGAGGAAAGTTTGGTAGTTGCTGATGGTTGTGCTCTCTTGATTTGTAAGGGTTATTTATTGATTGATGGGTGGTTCTTCTTTAATATGGTGCTGAATGTTTAAGCCACAGAAGAAAACTTATTCTTTCAGCTTACTGATACCAGGAACTTTGCATTCCTTTAGATAAAGAAAGTGATATTGCTGTTGGAACATTAATAATTCCAAGAAAACACACAAAATTCTCAAAAAGATTGGTTAAAAGCAAGTGCAAAATTTGGAGTTTGGTTTGGTTAAGAATGGTTTAAATCTATTTTTCAATAAGGGCCAAATTTCATACAAAAAAGGGGATCTTTATTGAAACAACCTCTCTTCAAGGGGCTCTTTTGAACCATGTAAAGAACTTGGGACAATGAGTTCCTAAGTGATTTACTCACAAGGGATTTACTCAAGAGGAATGAGTGGAATTGTTTTCTCAAAGCAATTATTCCTAGAATCAATGGGGAGATGACTTACTACTTTAAGCAGTAACTCCAAGATTCTTGCAGTAATTCATGGTTGAAAGGATCTGAGGAAAAAGTTTGGGGATTTTGATGATATTTTTCAATGGAATTAACAATGGGGTTAGAATTAATAATTATAATATCAGAATGAGGCCATAAATCAATTTTTTATCTTGTATAAACAATTGATAATGGATGGCAAAGGTTCTGGATTGATTGCTTAAAATTTACTGGTGTTTAAATCATCAAAAGGGTTTAAATATATACCTTTTTGGGGTAATAAGACCTTCTCAGGGCATGTAGAGAGGGTTGTGCTTGTGGTATAAGGCTAGCAGGCTGGCCAGCATTAGTTGGGCACGTATTATTAGTGCTTTCAATAAGCTGGACTTGCCTGTGTCATATTTTTATGTGAAATGATTTTCAGAAACTGTTTAAGTGTGAACTTTTTGATTTTGTAGTTCTGACATATTTATTAATTTTGTACTGTTTTATCTTCATAGAAATGTCAGAAGCGGGTATTGGTAGACTCTAAGCCATATTCTGAACATTTTGAAAATTTTTAATAATTTTTATGGGAACTCCTTTGTATGTTTTGTGGTTCATAAAGATTTGATAATTTAATTTACATGAGGAAGAATAAGAAACAGTGATTTGAACCTACTATGAGTTCCACATCATTGACCTCTACCTCCTCCTTGGTCTTTGAGGCCCTTACCTTGCCCATAGAGTCATAAAGCTTTTCCATCCTTCAACTTCATTAACAAAGCTCCCTTTACAGTTTTCTTGTATTTTTTTAGACAAGTGCCAAGTGAGACATTGTCTTGATGACTATGGGAAACTAGATTCAATTGCACAAATCAGAGCTTTTTCACGGTCCGCCACAAAGACTTTTGGAAGTATCCCAGGATCCTAACCCAACTCCTTTAATGAATTTGCAGACCAACTGTAGAACTCAAATGTTTCTTTTGTTATGAAAACAAGAGATTTTGTGAAATTTTTCTGGTTGGCTATCATTCCTACAACATGCAATTGCCGGATTGTGTACTTATTTGTTTTATAAGCACAATCCAACATAGAAATATGATGGAATTTTTTTGAAAGATCTAATGACTCTGGGTTGGCCAAGAATAGGGCATCCAAGTGACCCTCTTTGTTGGAATTCTACTATTTCTGCTCATACTTAAGTTCACCTTCTTTTGTTGAAATAAATATTGAAATGAAATAAATCTTTCATTCATTTTGAATGCACTTAAGAGTTACAGGACACGAAGGATCAAGGAGCGTTAGACATACTATTCATTAAGATCAAATCCTTGATGTTGACCTTGGACCTCTGTTCTCTTCTTATGTCCTTAATTAGCTCAGTATCCTCAGGTCAACACATCCATCAAGTGAATTTCTTTGCATTATTTGTATCTAGACTAGAAGGATTAAAAACCCTTTTAGATGAGTATGAACAATTTATATTATATATCATTAAGCTCAAGAGGCAGAGAGGAACCAAGAGGCATGTAGACCCAGTGGCTTAAGACCCAGTTAGTTTTCTGTGACTGTACTGATTTTTGTTATCTTCTCTGCTAGTTGTGAATCTGGTTAAGACTTTGTCCCAGTTGTTCTATTCATTGTCAAGGTATTTATGCATACTTTCTCTGATCATTACAATCACTTTTTGGCCCTGTTACGAATCAGGAAGTTGTATGTATAGAAGACCTCACAAGACTAAGAAATGAACACTATCATTTCTTGCATACTTCCAATCAGAGTTCCCCCTCCTCAGAAACTCCTGGTCCGCTACTCTTTGTGTCATAAGATTAAAAACTATTCTTCCTTTTCTCCTTGTTGGCCTTTGGCCCACTAATTCAACACTTTCCACTGAATTTTGACCATTGAATCCAAATTGATTCTTCAAGCTGTTTGTAGAGTCCGTCCATAACAATTTTTACCTTTAGTTCTTCAAGCGCTACCTTTTTCTTAGTGTAATAGATCATTTTTAATCAAAATAATTGCCGCCATCAATCTTGCTCAATTTGCTCTTAAGTTGAAAATCATTGAGCCCATCATTCATGCCTTCTATTAGATTTTCTAAGGCTACCCCAGTGATTTTCCTCAGTTGGTAATGCACAGAGGGATGTTCTGATGGTTGATGGTTGATGAAATAATATTCTCCACTTTTCAAGAGACAATAAATTTTAAAACTAGAAAACTGAAATCATAGGAGTCAGGACTAATAGGCGCAAAATTTTGAGGTAACTGTTTAGAAGTGACAAGAGACAGAAGCCATACCCAAGCTGATGGAAAATGACATGAGATCAGACAAAACACAGAAGAGATGTTCAATTGACACTATGAAGATGGCCACCACCACAATTCAAGGTTGAGAAGGGCTTGACAAAGGAAAGACTACAAAATAGAAGTAGGAGTCTGTTTCAGTCATGATGAAGGTATGAATAGTTGCACCAAATTATCTTGAGTCCTCTACAATTTCCGGCACTTTCTAATTGCTTGATCTGTTGAATCTGTTGATGTTTTAGATTGAAAGACCAAATTCAAGAGTTGAAAGCAGAGAAAGCCCGCCAAGAGAGGAACCCATGGGATCAATGAGACTGGGGAGTATAAATAAGTAGAGAGCCAGTAGTTTTCATGCATATGCAATAAATGGACTACCTTTGTGAGAGCTTTTGCGCCCGGCGTTTGACTAGTTGGTTGTGTACGTGAGAGATTTGAGACTTCTTGAGTGAAAATTAGGAAATAAGTAAAACAAGAGATAAAAAAACATAAAAAAATAATAAGAAGGAAGGATGACAGGATATGAACAAATATAGGGTCAACAGATCTGGAATACAGTGATGTTTCAACACCCCCAATAATTCAGTGAAACCCAGCCTTAAGACAACTTGACATAAGTAGCTATAGCGCTTGTTTTTTGGTGGCCTTGGTGAGTAAATCAGAAACCATGCAGTCCATTGTAATGAGTTCAATGTGAATATTTTCAGAAGAAAAATTATTGCACAACCACTTTATCTTCATGTCAATATATTTTGTTTTCGAGTTAAAGCCAAAGTGGTGAATCTTATATAAAAGTCCCTTGTTGTCTACCAGGAATTCGGAGGGTTGTACTGGATGCCCTTTCCACAGGTCACCAATGATTGAGTGTATCCAGAGAGATTCCTGTGCTCCATCTGTTAGATCATTCAGTTCCGCCTCTGTTGAGGAGAGGGTTATGTTCCCCTGTTTTCTGCTCTTCCAGGCAATTGGAGCAGAATTCCAAAACACAATGTATCCTGTCTGATACCTACGGGTGTGAGGACCATCCGCCCAAATTGAGTCTGTGTATACTGTCAGTGAATCTGATCCATTTCCTGGATGAAGAGAGAGAGAGAAAGAGATGAAGTCCCAGCCAGGTACTTCCAGACATGCAGAATTTCTTTCCAGTGACATATTCCCGGATTTTGGTTGAATTGAGAGAGAATGGAGGCTGCTTCTGAGATGTTGGGTCAGGTTCCACAAGATAGGTAGTTCAGAATCCTGGTATACTTCCTGAAGTTTATGCCGAGGCTGGAAAACTCTGCCTGTTTGTTCAGAGAGGCCGGAACCAGCTGAAAGCCAGGATTTAGAGGAGTTTGGACCGGCCTTCAGTCTGAGAGATCTAGCTCCTTCAATGTATAATCAATGAGCTTTTTCTGACTAAGCATGATTGTGTCATTGACATTGCTAAAATCAATTCCATGAATTGTGTTGGGTTTTTGCGCTGATGAAAATGGAAATTTACGTAAGAACTCTTCTTCAAACCAATTTTCCTCCCCGCACACAACAAGATCCTCTACGTGGAAGAACATGGAAGAGCATTTGTTGTCATGAGTGTAGAGACACGGGTTTGCGTTGGATTTGTTAAAGCCAATTTCTCCCAACCATTCAGTGAGTTTTCTTTACCAATTGGCCAGAGCCTGACACAGACCATAGAGGGATTTTTTTAACCTAAGAAACCTTGAAAATTGCTTGCTTTCTTTGGGCTTAAGTATATTGATTTCTTCTTCCAGAGGGGCAAACATGAATGCTGCCTTAATGTCAAATTTTCAAATTTCTAGATCCAGGTCCAAACCACTTAGCAGCAGGAGTAGGAGTGCTGTGAACTTACCATTTGGTACATAGGTGTCAACAAAATCCACTCCAGCCGCCTGTAGATTACCCATGATGCATAGTTGATACTTCTTCTTTTCTGGGGAAATACTTGTGGCTGGGTTTACCTTGTCCACCCACATAGTTCTGAGATACTGATTGCGTTCAAAATCCACATCTTCCAATATGCCTTGGGATTTGATCTGATTCAGCTTGATCTCTCTTTCCCTGGAGTAGTCAAGAGGGGTATTTGTAACAACAGAACCTTATGAGTACTTTCAAGGTTTAATAGATGGAACCCGCTCAGGAAGGTTATATCTTGGATCCAATTATTCCTGATTGCATTCCCCATGATTGAGAGGTCCAACAGGTGCAATCAGTTCAGTGGGGATGACCGGACTGGCTGGTTCCACTGTTGGAGGCCTGGAAAGAGGAGCAGTTGATTTGAAGGCATTGACTTTGATCAATCCTTCAGAGAAGGCCAGGAGGGAGTCATCACACTAATCTCCTATCACCACATCATTTTCAAAACTTTTGAGATTAGCGTCAAAATCCAGTACCGTTATGTGCTTAGTTTTGACCACTTTATTGTCCAATTTCAGAATCCTGTAGGAGAGTAGGTCTTCATTGTAGCCAATTAGACAACCAAAGAGCCCTTGCGGTTCTATTTTGAAGAAGGACAGCCTGTGTTTGAAAAGGTAGCTGAATGGGTTACCAAGAGGATGAAAGTAGTTGATATCTAATGCCTTTCCTTGAAAGAGTTCATATGGAGATTTCTTTGAATTGTGAGATGGGAATTGATTAAGTGCCAAGGCACATGACCTAATAATAAGGTTCCAGAGATGCTTGTTAAGCTGAGAGTCAAACAGAAACTTTCTTAGCAATTCCAGTATGAGTCGATTGAAAAATTGTTCTAATCCATTCTGTTGTAGAGAATACGCGTCAGAGAATCTCTGCCTGATTTTATTATCACTACAGTAGTCAGAAAGTTTGTGGTTCCAGAACTTGGTTCCACAATCCAAGTAAAGAATCATAGGACTATGATTGAATCTATTGGATACTGTTGATGAGAAATTGTAAAGTACTCATCACATTTCCATTGTTTTTTATGAGAATGACTGTGAAGTATCTGGTGCAGCTGTCCACTACAGTTAAGAAATACAAATCCCTGTTGATACTCAAAGGATAAATGGGTCCCAGCAAGTCGCAGTGGAGTTCTTGAAATGGTCTTTTGGCATGTGGATGCTTGTTATTGAATGGTGCTTGAATTATCTTGCTGATGGAACAGGATTCACAAATCTTTGATTTTTTTACTTGTAGCCCCAGTTTTTGTCAAATTCTCCCATAGCTAGCGTTTCAAAGTGCTTTATGGATTAGTTCATCACGACTCAGAAGTGAAACTTTCCCAGAACTTGGTTCGGAAAATTGAATTATGGGTATATTGCAATCATAAGAGCCTAATTTCCTCCAGTTATCCTTCTGAATTACAAAATAATTTCTTCTGAATTCAAAATCAAAACCATCCAGAAAAAGACTTCTCAAGGATAGCAGGTTAGCTGTAGAATTAGGAGAAAACAGTATTTCTGAGAGAACAATTTCCCTATTCTGATCATCCAACAAATTAATTGATCAAACTCCATCATATTGCAATGAGTTCCTTCCCAATGTTTTTGAGATGAATCCGTTCAGTGATTGGTCTAAATGCAACAACAGTTTTAGATCAGATATGATGTGTCTTGATGATCAAGAATCTACTACAAGACAGTCCGAAGAAAAAAGCAAGCTTGTGTGAAAGGAGCTAACTGAGGTTCCATCCGTGACAGATTCCGCTCCCACTTTCTTCTTTTTTGGAAAGGAGGGTCTGTGGTGAGGGTACAAGTTCCAGCATCTGCCCTCAGGATGAGCAACTCTTGGATTGTGCCACTTGATGTTACAAGGTTTGATGCTAGTGTTGAGAAAGGCAACTGAGTTGGTGCTTTCCTCTTTTCCATCTGAGGAAGCTTCTTTGCTCCAAAACCTGTTATTATTGAACATTCAACTGATACGGCGTGATCTCTTATCTGAATGAGTGATTTTCTGAACAACTGTGTCCATGCTAGGGGGTAGCTTCTCTAAAATAAGGTATGGATTATTTTCTGTCGGCAGATCAATCCAAAAATTGTGTAGCTGTGAAATGGCAGTTTTGCTGTTTGTGATGAAGCTGGGAATATTTGAAATGGAGAAAGGAGTTTGTAAAAATTCCTTGAAAACCCTGGCCCGGTTAGATGCATGATTGGATGTGAAGTACTTGTTTATCTCTTTCAAAATCTGATGTTCTTCCTTCTTGCTTTCAGGCTTAATGTTGTTCGCTTGGGCTGTCATGTCCAGTTTGGAAGTTAGAATGGTCCAAATTTGTACATTTTTGACGTGGGTGAGTCCTATTGGATTTCCATTGGCATCCACTCTTTTTCTTGTGAGTTTTGCGTAGAGATCCTCCTGTAGGTCCATCATGTTGACTACTTGGTTCCGCCATATTGAGAAGTTGTCCGGTGTGAGTAAGGGAATGACCTCTAAAGGCATCTTGAGAATTGTGGCGGTAAGAGAGTCTGTCCTTGTTTTATTTTCTGGGTGAATGAGACTGAAAGTTGCTTAGATTATAGTGGCTTTGACTGTTAATTGTGATGAAATAATATTCTCCACTTTTCAAAATAAAATATATTTTAAAACCAGAAAACTGAAAACATAGGAGTCAGGACAAATAGGCGCAACAATTTCAGGTAACCATTGAGAAGTAACAAGAGACAGAAGCCATACCCAAGCTGATGGAAATGACATGAGATCAGACACAATAAAGAAGAGATGTTCAATTTACACTATGAAGATGGCCACCACCACATGCCAAGGTTGAGAAGGAATCAACAAAGGAAAGACTAAAAAATAGAATTAAAAGTCTGTTTCAGTCATGATGAAGGTATGAATAGTTGCACCAAATTATCTTGAGTCCTCTACAATTTCTGGCACTTTCTGATTGCTTGATCTGTTGGATGTGTTGATGTTTTAGATTGCAAGACCAAATTCAAGAGTTGAAAGCCAAGAAAGCCCGGAAAGAGAGGAACCCATGGGATTGATGAGACTGGGGAGTATAGATAGGTAGGGAGCCAGTAGCTGTGATGCATATGCAATAAATGGACTACCATTGTGAGAGCAGTTGCGCCCAGATTTTGACTAGTTGGTTGTGTACGTGAGATCTTTGAGACTTCTTGAGTGAAAATTAGGAAATAAGTAAAACAAGGTATAAAACAAGATAAAAAAAATAATAAGAAGGAAGGATGAGGGGATATGGAAAAATATAGGGTAAAAAGATCTGGAATACAGTGATGTTTCAACAATGGTTCTGTTGGTTTTCTTGTAGGAGAGTTGCCACAAGGGGTCTGCCTTTGTGTGACTTGCATGGACTTAAAACTTGCACCCAACCTTCGTTGTGTGAGTGTGACAAGACTGTTTGGTAAGGAGTTGCCCCGCGGAGGAACCATGTCAATCACAGGCCAAATCCACATATTTATCCTTCTTTGAGTTAAAAACTGTCAGAGAAAAACCATGCTTCATAGCCCATGTTTTAAAATATTTTTGTGCCTCTTCCTTAGTTGGAAAGGCTCTCACAGGAGGTGGGTCAAGTGGATCTATTAAAAATCCATTGGTTAAGTCAAAGTTTCAGTTACATGCACCCCATTAGTTTAATCAAATTGAATCCAGCAAAAACCTCAGTAACATAAAATTTTACTCACAACCAGAGGTCAAATCCAAATTTGAAACATTTTGTTCCTCAATTGTAACCCCAGATGAGGATGCAATTGGGGATTCCAATTTTTCATTACCCAAATCCTTTTTTTCCAAAGCTTTTTTAATGGCACTATTGATGTAGTCCTTCACCACAGCCATGTCACAAGTAGGGCTTTCCACTGTTCCCATAATGCAAAAAAAATTGCAATGCTACTTCAGTATTCAATTCAACTTTCAAATGAACAACTGCAAATTTTTCTCACTTTTGATTTAAGAAAGACATGTCAAATTTCACTTTAATATCTAGGATAATTCAATTTATTTCACTTTGATTTCACTTTAATTTTGTTTGGTGTTGCTAGGTGTGGTTCAACTGTCACACATAGTATACATTGATCCCAAATTTGGGTTCAGAGAACCCAAGTGTGGTCCAGGGGGTTCCCAATATTTTGGCTCAACTTCTGGGGGTTCTGCACCACCAAAAACAGCGGAGTTGAGCTGTGTACGGGGGTAAACCGCTCAAAATTGCTGTTTCTTGGGGGTAAACGGCTCCTATAAAACCCCCCAGGGTTTGCGCGTGTTTGGAACAGCCCTTTGTAGTCTTCTATGGGTTTTTTAAGGCCCTAAACAACTACCACACGGTTGGATCTGTTAATTTGACATTACCCAAATATTGAAATGGCCAAAAAGTGCCATAGTGATGCTGTGGTTTTTTTCATTTAATTTTAATTATTTTTAAAGTTTAAAGAGTTAGAATTCAAGGGTGGGGTCAGTGAGTGACCCTACCTTATTTTAGGTGAAGGATCTAAATCTTGAAGAATAATTTGGGATTTCTAAATAGTTTTTTTTTTTGATTAATTTTCATTTTATTCTACTTTGACATATTGCTCTGTACAAGTAGCAATCTGACATTCTCCCACTCCAAGATATATCTACAACTGAAAAAAATGGGTTCAATTTCTCTTATTGACTTTGGAATTTCTTGGGTGTATGGGTCCATCTGGACTGTTTTTTTCATGTCGCCATTCATCTTTTTCAGAAGATTCTCATTTATATCTGCACAGGTAAAGTCTAATGTATTTCCCATCAATCATTTACTTCTTTTCTTTAAGGATCTTGCTGATTTTCACTTTTCCTTCATCAGGGTCAGCTTCCACAGGTATTTTTGGTGAAGGGGCTTTCTCTCCTTCTCTTGGGTTAAAGTTTTTGATCAGGCTTAATGGGAATACTGGGTGTTTCCTGGAGAGTTCATTACCCAGGATCACTTTAACAGCATTATTTTCATGAACCTTCCTGATTTTTAATGGCCCTACAAATGCAGGTCTCAATTAAATTTTTTCCTGAAAGGTTATTAAAATTAGTGTTTGAGATGAGGACTTGGTCTCCAATTTTTAAATCAGGTTCTTTGTGGGTTTTATACCATCTCTGTTGATTATATTCAACAGCTTCTTGGAAAAACTTAGCAGCATGCATATTAGCTATGTCAATGATTTTCTTGAAATCTACTGAGGTAGGATAGATGTTCACCATGTATTTTTTAAGGATATCTTTGGGTAGCTTGGGTACCCATCTCCTTTCTAGTACATAGGGAATTTCCTTGGTATTAGAATGTTTGATGC
This sequence comes from Puccinia polysora, assembly GCA_025617555.3. Classification (NCBI taxonomy): domain Eukaryota; kingdom Fungi; phylum Basidiomycota; class Pucciniomycetes; order Pucciniales; family Pucciniaceae; genus Puccinia; species Puccinia polysora. The sequence continues at coordinate 15,456,986 of CM062612.1, read as the reverse complement.
TGTTGTAAGCCATTTCTAGGGCAGGTAAAAGACTAACCCAGTCATGGAAATATCCATTGGTGTTCTTTTATTCTAGTCCAAAGAAGCAGAATCTTCTGATAATATCTTCTAAAGTCTGTCTCATTCTTTCAGCTAATCCATCATTTTGGGTATGATAAGCTGTGGAGAAGGCTGAGGTAGTTCCCAAAATATCATGAAGATTTCCCCAAAATTCAGAGGTAAACTTGGGATCTCTATCACTTATGATAATTGTGGGAACTCCTACATCTCCAATGAGTCTGTTCCAGAATAATAAAGCTATTTCCATAGCAGTATCATCTTTTTGTTTGGGTAAAAATTTGTCCTTCTTGGTGAGCCTGTCTACTATGACTAGGACTGAGTTGTAAGAGCAAGCACCTCCTGGAGGTAGTCCTGTGACAAAGTCCATATTGATAATTCCCATCTGTTCTTGGATTCAGAAATCTTCTGTAATAAACCAAATCTATTACCAGTAGTTCTGTTAGACGTTTTGCAAGTTTCACAGCTGGAGACATACTAGATGGTGGAGTGTCTCCAGTAAATCCACCAGGCTGTTTTTTCACCTTTTCCAAATTCCTGTCAGTGCATAATTGTCCAGAGGAACAGTTATCATGGCATTCAGATAAGATATACTTGATATTTTCCTCATTAGTAAATAATGGGACACTGGAGTGTTGATATCTGTAATACACTAGGCCATCCCATAAAGTAAATCTTCCAGCCTTGTATATTTTCAGCAGAGATTCAGGCAAACTGTTGATTATTTCAGATGGAGGATTAGTGCTTTCCCTGATAGAGATAAAGATTCTCATACTGGGGCTTTAAATTTTCCTGATGGATTCAAACAAGGATTCATCCAATTCACAGATGTTTATCCCAGTAATTGGAGCCTCAAGATTAAGCAGGTTTATATTTAATATGGGTAAAATGTCATTATCCTCTGTGTCATGAGTAGGGTTGCTAGAGTCCTTAGGTAAGTAATTCCTGCTCAGACTGTCAGCATTCTGGTGTTTGCTACAAGCTTGATGGACTATATTAATCTGTCCGCTATACTGCTGAATGGCTATCTGCCATCTCAGCATTTTCCTGCTAGGGGTCTTCATTTTAATCAGAGTTGTGACAGAATTGAAATCAGTAATTACCACAAATTTAGTGCCTTCAAGGTATTAATGGAGTTGTCCTAAGGCCAATACTAGAGCTAGGCATTCCGTTTGGCTGGAAACATATCTTTTCTCAATGTCCTTGACCTGTCTAGAGATGAAGAGTATTGGTTTTTCTACTGTTTTATCATCTTCTATGATCTCTTGGTGGAGGGCAAAACCTGATTGGTCCATGCTAGAATCTATTCATAGCTTGAAATTTTTTCCATAATCAGTTTGGATTAGCACAGGTGCTTTGGTCATAAATACTTTGAGTTCTTCATAATTCTTTGCCCTTTCATGAGTCGTTTCAAAGAGAGTTTTATTGTTACAAATCTCATACAAAAATTTAGTCAGAAATGCAAATCTGGGTAAGTACTTTCTGTAGTATTTGCAGAAGCTGATGGAAGAAAAGAATTTGGTTTTGTTCTGGGGCATTGGCCTGTTCATAGCAGAAGATATCTTGCTTTGATAAGCTGTGAGTTTTAGACCAGGTAATGTGTGCCCTAAAGATTTTAGTTCCCCATATCCAAAGTTGCACTTCTTCATAGATACTTTCAGTCCTACTGCAGTGATGGTTTTCAGAACAAGCCTTAATTGATTCATATGTAATTCCAGGCTGAGTGTAAATGATAACATCATCAATGTATACCATCATCCGGCCTTGCCTAATAAACTGGCCTAGTACTGTATCCATAATTCTTTGGAAGTGGGAGGGAGCTGAAAGAATTTATGGTATGAAACCAGGACCACTTGATTTCATGAATGAGACAAGAGAGAGCAAAGTTGGTTAGACTGTTTAGATGAGGTAAAAAAAAGATGAATCAAAGAAAAGATACCAACAAAGGCAATGGCTGATTTGAATCAATCAGACCGCAATCAGTTCAGAAGACAATCAGTCAAACTGGATAACATGAGGACTAATGGAGACAATCAGAAATGAGGCATTTGATTAATCAGCTGAGCACTAAAAAATAGACTGCATACAAATAGGGTTGGTCTTGAATGATGGTTGAGACAGTCTTTGACCTGCTGGATGGATTGAGATTCTGTGAGTTGTGATTCTGTAAAATAATTGTATTAGTTTTGCAAAGGTTGAGGAGTGTTGAATTACATTTACCAGCTGTGTGATGTCTTTGTGCGGTAGGAGAGGTAGTCCAAATTGTGCAAGTGAGATGTATAATGAAAAGAAATGTTGAGAGATAATAAATGATAGAAGTGAATACAAGAAGTTGTGAGAAAGAATCATCCAGCTAAAGGCAGGAGAGTCCTCCTGGAACATAAGAATATGGGCTGGCTTGGAGTGATACTTCAAATTTGAAGTATTGACACTGTAGCTGGCATTACACTTCACAGATAGAGAAAAATGCAGGTCCGCGTTAGTCCAAGGCTGGGATTCCAACATCCTCCCTTAATTCAATGCTCCAATGACTATTCACTAACATGATGTACCATTCTAATCACCAAGTTTTTATTAGGGGCTTTCTTTAAGCAGTCAGCAACCATATCTTCTGATTGGATGAGTTGAATTTTAATTTCTGCCGCTTTGACATCTTCTCTCAGACCCTTGGTTTTTAGATCAATGAATTTTGTCTTAGAGTTGCATCCAAAATTTTGAATTTTATCCTCAAGACCCTTGTTATTGATGAGATGGATGCTGGGATTAATTTTTTTTCTCAAGAGTTCTTTGATCAGGTGATTAATCCATCTACATTTGAGTTTTCCTTTGTTTAGAGCATTACATTTGGCTTCAGTTGATGAGTAAGTAACGTTACGTTGTCTTTGACTTGTCCAATACAACGGTGAGCCTCAAAAGAAAACAATGAATCCAGATTGTGATGTTCTTGTGATTGGATCGTCTTTCCAGGTGGAGTCACTATAGCATACCAAGTTGGGTGAATCATTTTTCTTGGAGATGAGAAGAGATTGATCCTTTTTTTTTTGCAAGATATCCCCAAAACTTGAGTACTTCATGTCAGTGATTGATACCAGGCTTCTCTGAGAACCAAGAGAGTGAGGACACGGCAAAGCTGATGTCCGGCCAAGCTAGTCCGGCAATGAAATTGAGTCTACCAATTGGAGATTGGTAGTTGAAATTCAGTTTCTTGAGTTCTTCTTGTTCTTCTTTGGTCGCTGATAAGAGATGAATGCCCGGAGTGCAAGGTATACTAGAGATTGATTTAGACTCCAGGAGATTCAATTCCGTCAGCCCTTTTTCAATGTGAAGAGGAAGGGATAGTCTAACTACGTTTTTTGTTTGTTCAAATTTCATCCCAAGGAGTTTGTTAGGTTTGTGACATGAGGAGTTCTTGAACTTGCTGAGAAAATCTTCCTTGAATTTATTCACCTCTCCAACCACCAGAAGATTTTCAACATGCACAAAAAGTGCTGATTGACCATCTTTACCAATGTAAAGACATGGGTCCGCGTTGGAAGGGGTAAACCCTTGGAGTTGGATCCAATTTTGGAGCATCTCACACCAGTTTTTTGGTGCTTTTTTTAGTCCGTAGAGTGACTTATTTAACTTGAGGATTGGTGTTTTCCTTTTTGAACCAAAGGGAAAATGGATGAAAACTTCCTCATCAAGTGGAGCATGTAAAAATTCACCCTTGACATCAAATTGCAGCATAGGAAGATCTTTTTCAAAAGCAAGAAGAAGGAAAGCTTGGAGTGATGCAGCTTTACCAGTTGGGGTGTATATGTCGAAGTGATCAATTCCATACCTCTGACTGAAACCCTGAACAAACACTTGTGATTTATGAACCAGTTCGCCTCCATGTGTGTTTTTTTAATCCTGAAGGCATACATTACATTGAGGACGTTATTTGGTTTGGGTCCTTTTTAGTCCTCCCAAACTTCAAAATCTTCACAGGTACTTAACTCTTTGTCTAGTGATTTTGAACATATTGGATCCTTGAGAACCTCTTCAGCTGATGATGGAGTGTAGTCCCAATGATACCCATACCAATCAGGAGGCCGGATAGCAGATTGATCTCTCAGAGTTCTTCCTGGATTGAGTTTGGCTTGAATGAGGTTGTCTTTGTTTCTGTTGAAATCTGATTCATCCAAGGAGCTTTCTGTTTTGATCATCCTCGTGGTATCAGGCTCATTGGCAGTGGGAAAAGACTCAGGACTTGTAGGATTCATTGATGGTTGGTGTTCATATTGTATGGTTTGAGATTGATCTGGAGAATAATCCAGAATAAAATTGATCGAGGGCAAAAACTTGACATTCTTCGTTTCTACCACTTTACCACTAGGAGTGAGTACTTGATAAGAGAGGAGTTTGGGTGCATACCCTAGAAGTTTACCAGGGACTCCCTTTTCATTGAATTTTTGTTGCAAGTGATTACCAAGATCAAGATAGGTGAGTTTGGTTCCAATGGGTTTGAGATATCTAATTGGCAAGTGAGTCCCGTGCATAGTTTCCCAAGGAACTAAACCGTCAGAATTTGGAATTTGATTGAGAGCAAGTTCACAGCTTCAAATAGTCTCGTGCCAGTAATCCTTGCGGATATTTGAGGACAAGTGTGTTGCTCTGACTGATTCAGCAATAGTTCTTTTGGCTTTCTCTGCCTTTCCGTTGTTTTCTGGATTGTATGGCTCGGAAAGTATTCTTTGAATGCCTTTCTCCTTGAAGAACTTGGTCAAATCTTCATTAATGAATTCGCCTCCTCCGTTGCTGCACAATTCTGTAGGAAAATAATGGAGGCGATTGAACTTGTTGAGAAAAATAAACTTAATAATGTCAGGAGTGTTGCTTTTGTTTTTCATAGGGATGCAACTGATATAACCACTGTGGCTGTTGACTAGTGTAAGAGAGTAGCAATATCCGCCTTTAGCCATTGGAGAGATTGGGCCAATAAGATCGGCATGGATCCTTTGCATTATCTTGTTGGCTTTGGTAGAGGCTTCTTTAAATTGGCTCTTGGTGATTTTACTTCTGTTGCAGTTTTTGAAGTTGAATGACCATTTTGTGGAGTTTGGGACAGATTCTTTGAGATAATTTTTGATCCTTGATAGACTGGCGTGACCTAGTTTGAGATGAAGATTGTTTACGTCTTCCAAGGTTGCACTGAAACTTTGGTTGTCAGGGATGATAGCCTAAAGCAGGTTATTGAAAATCTGTCCCCATAAAAAGGGTTTTTCTTTGAGACACATTTTGAATGAGGGTGGCAAGCTTGATTGGTTGATTACAAGTTTTTCTCCCTTGCTCAGAAATACTCCCATTGATAGATGGTTGATGCACACATCTGGGGTCCAGGCTGCGTCTTGGAGGAGAATGGTTCCAACAGGCAAGGTGAGACAAGCTGTTCCTCTACCCATGATAGACAGCAAAGCTCCTGGTTTTCCAGTTTTGATGAAATTTGATCCATCTTCCAGGGTAATAGTGTTGAAAACGTGCCTGTCAAGAATCATATTAATGGAGCATCCCAAGTCAAGAATGAAGTTGGATGGAGCTTGTTGAGAAATATGTGAGAAGCAATGCAGAAAGGAGAAGAATTTGGCACTATCATCTGGTTTTTTCTTTTCTGATTTGCAAGGCCTGAAATTGTTAGGCTTCAGCTCAGGAAACTCAATCCAACATTTTTCTCGGGGTGATTTTTCACTTCTGGATTGTGAACACCATTTTTGCATCAAGGATAGTTAGAATACAGGTTGATGTTGACTTTTGAGCTACGAGAGATTTCTTTAATCTTGGCATCTTTCTTGTTCTTGTATTGTGTCAAGTGATCCAGAACCCTTTCAACAGAGATTTATTTGTCTCCGTGCATGATTTGAGAGTCCATGTTCTTGAGATTAGTTGGAAATTTGAACAGAATGAGATATGCCAAGATATTGGAAGGAAGTTCTATGCCAACTTTTGAGATCTTGTTGAGATGCATCCTGACATACGTAACAAATCTTTTGATGTTATCTTCACTGAAGGGAAGATAGAGAAATCCATTGAATACCCTGGCTCTATTTGCTAATTGCAATGAAGCAAAATAGTTCTTAGTGGCCATCCAGATTTCTTTGGCGTTTTGAACGTTTCCTGGCTTGATGATGTTTGTGTGCATTGAGGGTTGGAGTTTTGCCAGGAGGAATGGGGCAATTTCTTTGTTCATCTCTGGATCAATTTGTTTGCTTGTATCTGGATCTTCCTTGATTTGAAGAATTCCTTGGATGTCAAAGAGGCTTTCCATTTTGCTTTTCCAGATCAAATAATTGTCTTCATTGAGCAAAGGGGTGGATTCAACCAAAGTTTTAAGCGTAATGGTCCTCATTGCGTTGTCGCCTTGTGGTACTGGTGTGGGTATTTTGGTCATTGTGAAGAGCTTTGGCTTTGAACCGTGAAAGAATTTATGGTATGAAACCAGGACCACGTGATTTCATTAATGGGACAGGGGAGAGCCAAGTTGGTTAGACTGTTTAGATGAAGTAAACAAAAGATGAATCAAAGAAAAGAGACCAACAAAGGCAATGGCTGATTTGAATCAATCAGCCCGCAATCAGTTCAGAAGACAATCAGTCAAACTGGATAACATGAGGACTAATGGAGACAATCAGAACTGAAGCATTTGATTAATCAGCTGAGCACTCAAAAATAGACTGCATGAAAATAGGGTTGGCCTTGAATGATGGTTGAGACAGTCTTTGACCTGCTGGATGGATTGAGATTCTGCAAGTTTTGATTCTGTAAAATAATCAAATTAGTGTTGCAAAGGTTGAGGAGTGTTGAATTAAATTTACCAGCTGTGTGATGTCTTGGTGCGGTAGGAGAGGTAGTCGGAATTGTGCGAGTGAGATGTATAATGAAAAGAAAATGTTGAGAGATAATAGATGATAGAAGTGAAGACAAGAGGTTGTGAGAAATAATCATCCAGCTAAAGGCGGGAGAGTCCTCCCGGAACATAAGAAAATGGGCTGGCTTGGAGTGAGACTTCACATTTGAAGTATTGACACTGTAGCTGGCATTACACTTCACAGATAGAGAAAAATTCAGGTCCGCGTTAGTCCAAGGCTGGGATTCCAACGGGAGCATTCTTGATTCCAAAGGGAATCATGAAGTACTCATATATACCTAGGTGGTAAATAATCCTCATAAACTTCCTCCTATCAGGGTTGATAGGGATCTGGTGAAATCATTTCAACATGTCAATAGTAGTGATAAACTTAGCCTTTGAAAGATTGTGGAGAGCATGATCAATCCTAGAGATAGGGTAATAGTCTGCTTGAGTGTAATTTTAAAGCATCATAAAGTCTCCAACCATTCTTGACTTGTGATTGTGCCAAGCTATAATCACTGGTATAGTGATATCTACCTGTTCATTATGTCCTAATTTCCTCAAAACTTGAAGGTCAATCAGTTCCTGAATGTGATTTTCTAGGGAAGCTCTTGATTTTGGGCTAGAGGTATAAGCGGGTCTCCAGAGGTTAGGAGGGTAAGGGGGTTTGATAGTTAAGTTAAGGATCATTTCTATCCCTTAGTTTTACAAATAGGGTGGTCCTTAGCATAAATATTAGTCTGATTTTCAAAGAAAACTTGGATAATTTAACGTTTTTGATCCTCCCTGAGTTGGTAATTCAGAGTGGCTTGAGAAAAGTATTCTTTTTTAAAGGTCTCCAAGTGCCTCTCATAAGTGGAATCTGTATTTTGAGAATCAAAATGACATATTTGGAACTTCTTGTTCCAGTCTCCTCCTACAGTAAAGTATCTACCCTTACTCTGGAACACATCTATCCCATACAGGCAGAGATAGTCATTTCCTAGAATAAATTACTCACACACTCCATTCTGAAGTACTGCAATTTCAACTTAAAGTTTTAGTGATCCCTTGGAATGGGGTAGTATAAGATCTGAAGACCATACTCCAATAGAATTGAGGGAAGAGTTGCAACTTCTAAACTTAGCCTGAGGTACTGGTAATAATTTCTTCTTACAATTGGGATCTTTGTTTTCCAAATAGGTTGATTCAACACAAGATCAAAAAGCTCCACTATCCAGAATTAACCTACATGGGAAGCTTGGATTAGACCAGTGGCATACCAAGTTTTTCCAGTGGTGTAGCTCTTACCAACAGAGGGCTTCAGAATCAAATTTTTGGCTTCAGAAACATCTTAAATTTTCATCTTGGGAGTCCATTGTTGTGGTAGGTTAGAATCCTTGCTGACAGAGTTCATTTGTAGAGATGATTCTATGTTTCCTTCAATGAAATTTATAGGTGCATTAATCATTATTTCACATTCATATAGTGATCCATCAGTGTCATCAAGCTGATAGTCAGGATTATTTTCATACTCTTCTCCTTCAATAGAATTAATCCTTCTCCTAGGTTGGGGGCAATCAGGTCTTACATGCGCTGTCTGGTTACAGTTCCAGCATACCTTTCCCTTGGTTTCTGTAGTCTTCTTGAATTCCAAGTTAGGGGTAGAGGAATCCTTGGTTTTAGTGTGGCATTCTTCTCTAGTCTTGGTGCTGATATCCTTTGATGTATTAGTTCCTTTTTCAAGGCCATTCATATCAATAGTTTCCTCAAATATACCAATAAGAGTAGAGAGTTCAGAATTCATAGGCATCCTAAATTTTACACTGTGGTTAAGGAAACCAGGACATAAGTTAAGTAGTCTTTTTTTGATCTCCTCTTTTTCAGCATTAGTTCAGAAGAAATCAAACCTCTTCTTTTTTTCTAGACACCATTTATGAGGTTTATCCTTTGAGGGATCAAACAATGAATTTTCAAAGGTCTTCATCACCTTCCTTTTCCAAATCCTGGTGCCAAACTGGTCTTTTATCAGTTATTTACAAGAATTCCAGGATTGGGATCCTACTTCCTCCCTCTTGTTAATGAAATAATATAGGTCTACTCGTTTTAATAGTCTGGGAAACCTTACTACTGCTATAGTATCAGGGAGCTCATATGAAGCAAGAGTGTATTCAATAAAGTTAATAAAGCTGATATGGTTATACTCTTCTTCTCCTGAGAATTTAGGCCATTCATTTACAGGGGGTAAATTTTAATTAAGGTCTTTATCCACCTTAGGAGTTGGACTGGGCGGGTGAGACTCATTCCTTACTGCTCCAGAATTATAAGGGATTCTAGGAGTGATACTGATTCTGGTTGGCTTTTCTTCTTCTAGGGTGACAAGTGGAGGAATATTTTATTTGATCTTAAGATCTCCCAGATCATTCTTAATCATACCTAATTATAGATCAATTTTGCTTCTTAATAATTCTATTTTATTAAAAAAGTGAGCAGAAGGGGTATCAGCTTTGTTCCTTATTTCTCCTTTGAGTTGTTCAATGGAGAGGAGAATCTCTTCTTGTCTTGAAGTAAAAGTGTTGTTTATATGTTTGATCATAGATACCTTGTCCATGTTGATAATTTCTCTCAGTTGTTTGATCTCTAACTCACTATTTCTCAGGTGGGCACCTTGGTTCTGGATTACTTTGTTCAGACTTTAAATTATTTTGTCCAATTGGTTATGAATATTATCCAAATTGCTACTTAGGATTTTAAAGTTGTAGAAAACATTATCAGAAAACTTATTAAAGATAGGTGTAAAATCTGCATCTAGTTGTTAAAGACTTTCTTCCACTTCTGGGCTAGATATATTATATTTTCCCAGTATTTAAGGTTCCTTATCCTTTGATGATTGGAGGAAATCCGCTTTTTGGGGTCCTTTCCCTTAACTTTTCTAGTTGATCCCACGTATTTCAACCCTCTACGTATTTCTCTAATTCCTTCCTGGGAATTAATTTCTGCAGGGCTATTTGTGAGGACTTGGCCTGTTCTATGGCCTTCCTCATAGCCACCATGTCTTCTTGGTCTTGGGCCAATTTTTAGGCCTCCCAATAACTCACTTGGTCATTTACTAGGACCTTTATTTTGGACTCCTTGACTAGGTCAAGCTGGGGTGGCTTGGGAAGAGACGTAGCCTCCAGGGATAACTATCTGGGTGAGGGAAATTTCTCCAAGAATTGATTGGTCAAGTTGGATGGCATGGGCAATGGCGGGTTCTGCAGTACTATTGTTGCCGGTTTGATTCCCCTCATGGTGCTGGCTACACGCGCTCTTACAGGCGCGCGTTACTCCAATCAAAGATGCATAGGAAGTGGCTTGTCTGGTCGCGTGGGTTTTGGGCCTGTTTTGATGCATTTTTATAAGTAGGTAAGGATTACCTTGAAATTTGATAAAAAATATAAAAATAAAAAGGCGTGATGTTAGATTCAAGGCACATTGGTCCGTGGAAACAGTTGTAAATGGGCCGTGGGGCACGGCACACTGTCCAATTGGAGCCATGTACAGCCCCCACGGCTCACGGAGTTGTTCAGCCGACCCAACCCGGTCCCCCACCATGTGGACTTCCACACGACTACATTCAAGCCGTGTGGAGTTGTAAACGGCTCAAATGTAGTCATGTGGCATTCCACACAGCGGCAGACCGCGGTGAGAAAAAAAAATTAAAAAAAGGAAAAGGAATGAAAGGTCACTTACACAACCCATAAACTAAATAAACCTTCCAAAAAAACAGAAATCAAACAAAAAATCAAAGAATTTTCATTTTTTGGTTAAAAAAAACCAAAAATAAAAAAAAATAAAAAAAACTCATAGTATCCAATGGAATAGCCCTAAAGTAAAAAGACCAAAAAAACACAAGTAACTGGACTATCCTTAAATTAAAAACACCAAAAAAAGACAATTAATTTGACAAGCCCTAAAGTGAAAACACCAAAAAAATACAACTAACTTGACAAGCTCTAAAGTCATTTCAACTTGACTAGCCCTAAAGTAAAAGGGCCCAAAAATTAAAGAAGTATTGTGACAAGCCCTAAAGTAAAAGTACCTCAAAAAAAATACAAGTCTTTTGACAAGCCCTAAAGTGAAAACACCAAAAAAAACAAGTTCAACTTGTGTCAAGCTGATCCCATCCCAACCTGAACATAAGTTAAGCTTGTGATGGAATCAACCCAACACAAGTTGAACTGACTTACCATTGAACTCTCATTCAAAACACTCAATATAATGATGTTAACTCAAAACACTCAACATAATGATGTTCAAAATGTGATAACACTTTATATTAATTGAACTTGTTAGCTGCATTAGAAGTACAATTTATATGAAACCCAATGATGAAATGAAGTCAAAGTCTATTATAATCTAGAATACATTTTACAGTTGATCTTTGAGATGATCAACCCGACCAGAGGCTTTTTTAGAAATCAAGGAACGTGGTTTTGCTACAATGGGTGGGATTGGAATTATTTGTCCCTCAAGTACTAATAGAACCCAGTGGTTATTTTTTACAAAGGAAATGAAGATCGGATCTGATTGATCAGTAACACCATGTTTCATTGGAGTATAAGTATCACATGACTCACATTACTCCAATTAAATGAAACATATAGGTTTGGAATATGTGTCTGCTATGATTTGACCCATGTCCAATTTAGCCAGCTATTTTGAGGAGGGAATCTTTTCATTGATGTCTTCAACATCAAATCTTTTTTCAATATTTTAAAGCTCCTTTGTACAACCAAGAATCTCAATGTAGCATGCTTTATTTTTCTCTAGTTTTTCAATCATTTCCTTCCTAACTTTAAACAAACCATGTTCTTCATAACCAAGAGATTTAGCAATGACTCTAAATTGGCAATTCCCATCTCCAATTGGATCCCAAACTTCACCCAAGAACTTATGGAATTTCTTGGGTATTTGATTGAGGTATTTCACATTTGGTTTCTATCATTAAAACTAACTTATTATTCATTTCTTTCATTGGATCAATGAAATGAAAAATCACCAAGGATGAGCTTCTGGTTGAGCTTTGCTGCATGTTCTCTTCCTCTGAAGAGGATTCTGATTCCAAATTAAGTGATCCCAATTCACTTTCAGTCTCTTCCTCTGAACTATGAAATTCAGATTCAGATTCTGCAAACTTTGACTAACAATTCATCATTAGTTAGTAACTAAATTCATTAAACCCAAAAAATGAACATATCTCAAAAGAAAAGACTTACAATCTTTCGTCTTTCCTTGTTTGGAGCACTTCTAGTTTTTTTCCCCCTTGAGTTGTTTGTCAACAAGCTCAAAACAAGATGGTTCTTGCTGCGTATCTGTCAATTTTTGCCTGCAGCTACTTGATTGTAAGACTTTAGGTTTAAGTCTTGGCTTGGATTGATATTTTGTAATCTTCTGAATGATATAATTCAAAAGGCATCTTTGCTCATGATCTGGATATTCTACAATCATTGCATTGATGCTTTTACATAACTGAGTAATGCTTAGCATTTCATCAACATTGCACTTGAAAAATTCAAAAGGAGCAACCATTAGTGAATTAGTTAATCAAAAAGCATTAATCACATAGTGATTTGAACAATCCCCCTTAAGCCAACTTAAAAAATTAGAACTGCAAGGTTCCTAGTCCAACCGCCACTGAGGATGAACATCTTCAGTTACCATAGATACTCTGAATGTTAGACAGTCACCTATTTGGTGGGAACAGGGAAAACCCATAGTCTTGAAATATGACTTGGTGCAGACTTTGCCATCATGATCACATTTGAACTTCTCAAATTGTTCCCTAACAAGATGGATTGCCTCTCAAGAAAATTTGTAACCCAATGGTAACAGGTCAGGGGGAAGAACTGTCCCTAACTTAATTGAAGAGTTATAAATTGATGCATGAATTGAATTGATTTGATTTGAAACTGTTCCCTCAAGGCTTATCCAAATATCCAAAAGGTTTCCCAAAGAGTTTGCAAGGAATTGTTTAAGAGTTGCATGGGCCCCTTCAACCCAAGAAGTTGTTTTTTTTCCAAAATCTGGGTTTATACAAGTCCACGCTGCTACAAATGTCTCTTTGATAAGGAAAATTTCATTTTAAATATACTGGAGTACATCCTCATAGTCTTTAAAAAAACACTATACAAGTCTAAAGGTCAGAACCCAAAACTAGGAAGAATAAGAAGCAGTGATTTGGACCTACTATGAGTTCTGCATCATTGACTTCTGCCTCCTCCTTTGTCTTTGAGGCCCCATAATTTTGCCACAGATTCATAAAGCTTTTCCATCCTTCAAAGTCATTAACAAAGCGCACTTTACAGTTTTCTTGTATGTTTTTAGACAAGTGCCAAGTGCAACTTTTTCTTGATGACTCTGGTAAACTAGTTTCAATTGCACGTATCAGAGCTTTTTCACGGTCCGTCACAAAGACTTTTGGAAGTCTCTCAGGATCATAATCTAACTCCTTTAATGCATTTAAAGACCAGATGTAGAACTCAAACATTTCTTTTGTTATAAAAACAAGAGATTTTGTGAAAGTTTTACGATTGGCTGTCATTCCTACAACATGCCATAGTGGGGTTTTGTACTTATTTGTTTTATAAGTATAATCCAACATAGCAATATTATGGAATTTTTTTGAAAGCTTTACTGCCTCTTGATGTGCTAAGTACAGGGCCTCCAAGTGACCCTCTCCACTGAACTTTGACCTGTGAATAGAACTTGAATCTTCAAGCTGTTCATAGAGTACCTCCATAACACTTTTTCCCTTTAGTTCTGCAAGTGTGACCTTCCACTTAGTGTTATAGATTGTTTGGTCGTCAACATAATCCTGCCCATCAATATTGCCCAATTTTTCCTTCAGTTGTAACATATTGAGCCCATCATTCATGCCTTCTACTAGATTGTCTAAGGCCACCCCCAAGATTATCCTCAGTTGAGGATGCACAGAGGGATGTTCAGATGGTTGATGTTTATTTTGTGTTTCTTTGTAGGAGAGGAGCCACAAGGGGTCTTCCTTTGTTCAACTTGCATGGATTAAAAACTTGAACCCAACCTTCCTTGTGTGAGTGTGTCTAGACTGGTTGGTAAGAAGACTTCCTGAATAGGAACCATGTCTATCACAGGCTAAATCCACATATTGGTCCCCCTTTGAGTTGAAAACTGTTAAAGCCTAACCATGCTTCATTGCCAATGTTTGAAAATATTTTTGTGCCTCTTCCCTAGTAGGAAAAACACCCAAGGAAGGTGAGTCAATTAGATCTACTAAAAATTCATTGGTTAAGTCATAGTTTCATAGCTACATGAACCCATCAGTTTCAATATAATTAAATATGGCAAAGACCAGTAACATAAAATGTTACTCACCACCAGCGGTCATGTCCATTTGTGAAAATTTTTTTTCCTCAATTGTCACACTTTATGAGGATGCAATTGGGGCTTCCAATGTTTCATCACCCAAATCCTTTTTTTATTTTTACAAAGCTTTGTTGATGGCACTATCAATGTCAACCTTCCACGCAGCCATTTCAGAAGAAGGAGGGCTTGCCACTGTTCCCATGCAAAAAAATGCAATGGTATACTTCAGTATTCAATCCAACTTTCAATTGATGAAACAAAGTTTGCTCACTTTATAGTTGAGAAAGAATTGTTTGCAGATTTATATATTATTTACAATTATTCACTTCAAATTTACTTGGTTTTTGCTTTAATGTCTCTTTGGGATTGCTAGGTGTGGAAAAACAGCCCCTCAAAAGATGTTTTAATCCCAAACTTGGGTTGAAAGAACCCAAGTGTGGTCCAGGGAGTGACCAAAATTCTGGCACGGCTTTCAGGGTGTTTTTCACCCCCAAACACAGCCAATTTGAGCCATGTAATGGGGTTACACTGCTCCTACACGACCCCCCGGGTGTTGCGTGCGTTTGAAACGGCCCTTTCTAGTCGTCTTTGGGCCCCCACAGCTCATTTGAGCCGTTTAGGGCCCTACACAACTACCACAAGGTTGGAGCCGTGAATTTAACATCACCCATAAAAAAATTAAAATAATATAAAATAAAATAAAATAAAATAAAAAACAAAATAAAATAAAATAAAATAAAATAAAATAAAATAAAATAAAATAAAATAAAATAAAATAAAATAAAATAAAATAAAATAAAATTAAAATAAAAATAAAATAAAAATAAAATAAAAATAAAATAAAAATAAAATAAAAATAAAATAAAAATAAAATAAAAATAAAATAAAAATAAAATAAAAATAAAATAAAAATAAAATAAAAATAAAATAAAAATAAAATAAAAATAAAATAAAAATAAAAATAATTTTTCTTTCTGTTTTTATATTAAAATAAGCTTAATTAGAATTAAGTTCAACAGTACTAAGGCCTTGTTGGGGTTAAAACTGTATTTGCTTGTTAATCCAGGGGGGTCTTGGTGGGTGCCAATGACATCTTGGATTAAGTCCAAAGATCCATGATTTGAGTTGCTTTCCAACAGGTCTTTCTCAATAAAATCAGCAAGTGAAAAGTTTCTTTCCACTGAAAAAATACAAAAAAATAAGTTTTACTTTATTTTAATTTTATTAAATTTTATTAATAATTTTTTCAAAAATTCTTTTTATTTATTAATAATTTTTTTAAAAAAATAAATAATAAAAAAATATTATAAGATTAATATCTTCTTAATTAAATAAACAAATTAATATTTGATATTTATTCCAGGCCTTTTGATTCCTGAGTCAAGAATTGAAGTTTATACATATCTCAAGGTCAAGTTTTTTCTCTTTGCTTTCTTCTTGATCACGGTTCAAAAGTATTTGTTTCTGTTGTTCAGAAGTTAAATGGTTCCAATAATTAGGCAAAGAGTTATGTAGATTGGCTTCTTTCTTTTTTTTTAAGAAGATTGAAATAACAATTAATTAATTGTCTGTTGTTCTGATGATCCACTGGAAAAAGAATAATAAAAATAATGATAATAAGTATTTTTACTTATTTTTACATAGAATATCTGGTCCAAAGAAATTAATCAATTAAATATAAATTATTTGGAGATATTTCCTGGCCAGACCCCCAGTTTTCAGATTACTCCTACCAGGAAATTTGCAGTACTTTTGCTACAGCAAGTGATATTGGTGTTGGAACAACAATGATTTCTAGGAAACACGTAAAATGCTCAAAAATATTGATTAAAAGCAAGTGAAAAGTTTGGAGTTTGGTTTGTTTAAGAAGTTTTTAAATCTATTTTTCAAGAGGGGCCACAGTTCATAGAAAACTGGGGATCTTCATTGAAACAACCTCTCTTCAAGCGGCTCTTTTGAACCGTGTAAAGACCCTGGGACAATGAGGTCCCAAGTGATTTACTCAAAAGGGGTTTACTCAAAGGGAATGAGTGGACTGGCTGTCTCACAGCACTTATTCCTGGAAGCAATTGTGAGATAAATTACTAATTTAAGCAGGAAATCCAAGATTCTGGAAGGAACTAAAAGTTGAAAGGTTTCTGAGGACAAAGTTTGGGGACTTTGCTGATATTATTCAATGGAATTAACAATGGGGTTAGAATTAATAATTATAATATCAGACTGAGGCCAAAAATCACTTTCTTATCTTATATAAGCAGTTTATCACGGATGGAAAAGGGTCTTGATTGATTACTTAAAAATTAGTGGTGTTTGAATTATCAAAAAGGGGCTGTATATATACCTTTTTGGAGTAATAAGAACTTCTCAGGGCATGTAGAGAGGTTTGTACTTGTGGGCTAAGTATGGCAGGCTAGCCAGGATTATTTTGTCACATATCATGAGTTCTTTCAATCAGCTGGACTTGCCTGTGTCATATTTATGTGTGAAATAATTGTCAGAAAAGGTTTAAATGTTATTTTTTGATTTGGAATTATGACACATTTCTTAATTTTGTACTGTTTTCTCTTAAGAGAAATAGTTAGAAGTGGATATTGGTAGATTCTAAGCCATGTTCTGAACATTTTGAAAATTTTCAATAATTTTTATGGGAACTCCTCTGTATGTTTGGTGGTTCATAAAGATTTGATAATTTTTTTTACATGACAACCTTCATAATTTTTTCCCCTAATTTTTCTTCTTATATTTTTATTTTAATTCTTTTTATTCAATATTTGGAGTTTTTAGAAATCCCTCTATTGGTAAGTCAAGTTGTTTCATATGCATGATGTATGCATGCAGGTTGTAGCATGTTCCTGCAGTAACTGGCTGTCACAAATGGTGCAGTTATTTCTGACGCCCACCTGCTTGGAATCTGCGTGCTGGAATCCATCATCTGCAGCCAGAAGTATATTGCATGCTGGTTTCCTGACAGGTGCCTACATGCTGAGTGTCAGGCGTGTGTACCCTTGCTGCACGGATGCGGGGATGTGCGCAGGAATTGTGTCACAACACAAATCCGGCTATAACTCCTGAAATATAATTAACACCTCAATTCTGAGTGGATTTAAGGTGTGAAACCTATAAATGAAATCACATGTGAAATATTACAATATTCAAAAAGTGCCATAGCAATGCCGTGGTTTTTTTGTCATTTCCTTTTAATTATTCTTAAGGTATAAGGAGTTGGAATTCAAGGGTCGGGTCAGTGAGTGACCCTATCTTATTTTAGGTGAAGCATCCAAATCTTTAAGAATATTTTGGGATTTATCAATGGTTTTATTTCTATTATTTATTTTTATTTCATTCTACTTTGACAGGTTCCTCTTTACAAGTAACAAGCTGACATATTCAAGCACCTGTTGGTTGGTTCAATTGGTTAAAGATGGGTAATAACTTGGTTTCGGATTTCTTGTTTCCTTTATAACTGGTTCATTGATAATATTTATCTGGGTAGGTACAACAGATGACTACTGATAGGGTGGGTGATTGGATGAATTGTCCAGATGGCATAGGATGATGTTATGGGTAAATGATGATAAAACTTTGATAGGGACAAGAGGCCCTCATTAAATAGAAAAATCCTGCTTGAAGGGGTGCTCAAGGCTTCCCCTGAGGGTTTTCCCTGTTCTGGTGAGTAACAGTGAGATACAGTTACATGAGGCATTTCTGCTGGTTGGAAAAATCTTTTAAGGGGTTTCATGCATGCACAGCCCTGCATAAATTTCTTTCTAGTTCAGATAAGATATATTGCTGTGCAGTACTGGTGGTTTGTTTAGTGTGCTTGATTCTACCTACATTTATTTCTGTGAAATAATGGTGGTTTGTTTGGTTCTACTTGAGACTTGTTTGACTTCCTTCTGCATATATTGCTTCTCTATACTTCTGCACAGCCTCCTGTACATATATTGTTCCTGTATTACTTCTGCTCAGCCTCTTGTATTTGTATTTGCTTCATGTTTGTTTGGTTCTACTTGAGACTGGTTTGACTTCCTCCTGCCTATATTGCTCCTGTATACTTCTGCACAGCCTCATGTATGTGTATTTTCTGCATGTTTGGTTCAGTTGACCAGATCTGAAATGCTGCACTGCCTCCCGTATCTGTATTGCTTTATTCTGGCTGAGATGAATGGATCTGGACTGATTGCACTGCCTCCTGGATGCTTATTTCTGTATGATGGTGAGGTGACATGATCTGGACTGATTGCACTGCCTCTTGAATTGGTATTGCTGTATTATGACTGAGGTTACAGGATCTGACTTGTTTCACTTCCTCCTGCATCTGTATTGCTTATTATGACCTGGGTGTCAGGATCTTAATTGTTGCACTGCCTCCTGTGCCTGTATTGCTGTATTCTGGATGAGGTGACAGAATCTGGTGTATACTCCTGGTTTTGAGGGTAAGCTTCCACTAGTATTTACTTGAGGGTTTTCATGGTATGACTTATTTCTTCCACAGAGATTTGAAACCTGGTTTTGTATGAGTTTTCCACAGTTGAAGTTTTCTTGGGATGTATCTTTTAATCCATCAGAGGTAGGGTTGTACTTTGGCTGAGTGATTATAGGTGATTTTGGATTTAGAATGCATTTCTGAGGTTCATTTGAGGTTTTGAGCTGTTTTTATAGTACAAAAGTGATTCTGATGGCTATAAGACAGGTTTGGTCTACCACAGCAGTGTGAGGGAGGAGATAAGGCATTGTAGGATGGGATTGATGCAATGATGGATGAGGATTGATTTTGGATTGTAGAGGAACAAAGGAGGATTCCAAAATGTTGGACGAGGTGAGTGGTGGGACAAGTAGATGGATTATATTGATAGAGTTGGAGTAGTTTGAGAAGGGAGTTGACTTGAGAGATGGATTGGGATGGATGGTGGACCATGCGTTGAGGAGGGTGATGGATGGATGATTGAGATATCAGGGGGTATGAGATTGAGTTGAGGTTCTTGAAGAGGTGATGAGTAATATTCATTGTTGTTGTTGTCTTTTTTGGAGTGAATGATGATGGGATGAATGAGGGGAAAGTGTTGATGAGATGGGTTGCAACATTGGAGGATTAGATTGAGGTTTGGTGGGAAGGTGGAGGACTGGGGTGGTTTGATAGTAGGAGAAAGTTCAAGGTGAGGATGGATGGTTGGATAGGATTAAATCACTGAGAGCAAATTGATGATGATGATGATGATGAAAGGGATGAATGCTTGCATTAGTGAATAAATTGAGGATTGAAGAGTTTTATAAATGAGTGGGGTTTTGAGATGATGATGATGAAAAAACAGTGATAAATTGGGTTGAAGATTGCTTATTGGGAGTAGGATTACAGTTTTGAGGGTTGGATCATTGATGATGATGATCAAGACAAATTGGAAGCATTTAATTGCAGTTTGACCCTTGAAAAAACTCAAATTGATAAATCTGACCAATTTATTGATCAAACTCATTGATCTTGATGCTTTTTCAATCATCATCCTTCAATCAGGCTAGGGGTTGGTTTTTCCTAATTGTTTTTAGTTGAAGGTCAAGCTTGGAGATCACTTTTGAAAATCCATCATTAGTAAATCAATCAGTAGAAATAATGGCAAGGATTGGATTTAATTCAATGGGGATATCTTAAGTATTATGTGATGGATTGTTTTGTTCTAATTACCTGGAGGTTTAGCAGCAGTAAGCCACAGCCTTATTCTCCAATTTCTCCCATCTTGATGGTTAATGCTTGACAATCATTGTTAATGAGAAGCAACTTGCGAGTAAGAAGAATTAAGAATAAATTTCTAATAAATTTTCCAATTCATTGAAAACAAATTTCTAATGAATTTTCCAGATTGGATGTTGATTTCTAATCAATTCTCCAATTGATTGGAAATTGATTTCCAATCAATTCTCCAATTGATTGGAAATTGATTTCCAATCAATTGTCCAATTGATTGGAAATTGATTTCCAATCAATTGTCCAATTGATTGGAAATTGATTTCCAATCAATTGTCCAATTGATTGGAAATTGATTTCCAATCAATTGTCCAATTGATTGGAAATTGATTTCCAATCAATTGTCCAATTGATTGGAAATACATTTCTAATAAATTTTCCAATGGATTGGAAATACATTTCTAATCAATTTTCCAATTGATTGGAAATACATTTCTAATCAATTGTCCAATTGATTGGAAATAAATTTTTAATCAATTGTCCAATTGATTGGAAATTGATTTCCAATCAATTGTCCAATTGATTGGAAATTGATTTCCAATCAATTGTCCAATTGATTGGAAATTGATTTCCAATCAATTGTCCAATTGATTGGAAATACATTTCTAATAAATTTTCCAATGGATTGGAAATACATTCTAACCAATTGTCCAATTGATTGGAAATACATTTCTAACCAATTGTCCAATTGATTGGAAATACATTTCTAATCAATTGTCCAATTGATTGGAAATACATTTCTAAACTATTGTCCATATGATTGGAAATACATTTCTAATCAATTGTCCAATTGATTGGAAATACAATTCTAATCAATTTTCCAATTGATTGGAAATACAATTCTAATCAATTTTCCAATTGATTGGAAATACAATTCTAATCAATTTTCCAATTGATTGGAAATACAATTCTAATCAATTTTACAATTGATTGGAAATTGATTTCTAATCAATTGTCCAATTGATTGGAAATTGATTTCTAATCAATTGTCCAATTGATTGAAAATTTATTTCTAATCAATTGTCCAATTGATTGGAAATCGATTTCTAATCAATTGTCCAATTGATTGGAAATCAATTTCTAATCAATTGTCCAATTAATTGGAAATTGATTTCTAATCAATTGTCCAATTGATTGGAAATTGATTTCTAATCAATTGTCCAATTGATTGGAAATTGATTTCTAATCAATTGTCCAATTGATTGGAAATCAATTTCTAATCAATTGTCCAATTGATTGGAAATTGATTTCTAATCAATTGTCCAATTGATTGGAAATTTATTTCTAATCAATTGTCCAATTGATTGGAAATTTATTTCTAATCAATTTTCCAATTGATTGGAAATTTATTTCTAATCAATTTTCCAATTGATTGGAAATTTATTTCTAATAAATTTTCCAATTGATTGGAAATTTATTTCTAATCAATTTTCCAATTGATTGGAAATTTATTTCTAATCAATTTTCCAATTGATTGGAAATTTATTTCTCATCAATTTTCCAATTGATTGGAAATTTATTTCTAATCAATTGTCCAATGGATTGGAAATTTACTTCTAATCAATTTTCCAATTGATTGGAAATTTATTGCTAATCAATTTTCCAATTGATTGGAAATTTATTTTTAATTGTCCAATTGATTGGAAATTTATTTCTAATTTTCCAATTGATTGGAAATTTATTTCTAATCAATTGTCCAATTGAGTGAAAATAAATTCTTAATCAATTGACCAATTGATTTGAACTTTACTGCCAATAAATTGTCCAATTGAATGAAAATCAACTGCTAATCAATTGACCAATTGATTGGAAATTTATTGCTAATCAATTGACCAATTGATTGAAAATTTATTTCTAATTAATTGACCAATTGATTGAAAATTTATTGCTAATCAATTGCCCAATTGATTGACAATGGATTTCTAATTAAATATCCAATTGATTGGCAATCAATTTCCAATCAATTTTCCAATTTATTGAAAATGAATTGCTAATCAATTGACCAATTGATTGAAAATTAATTTATAATCAATTTTCTGATTGATTCAAAATCAATTGCTAATCAATTGATCAATTGATTCAAAATTCATTGCTAATAAATTTCCCAATTGATTGACAATCAATTGCTAATCAATTTACCAATTGATTGTAAATTTATTTCTAATTAATTGATCAGTTGAAGGGAGGAAGAGGAGGGGGAGGACATAACTAGAGGGCTCTATTGATTGAATAGATAATGAAACAATGGCTTTGAAGGTGTTGAGGGTGTACCTGAACGGGGTGGATGGATCAATCAATCAGTTGATTTATTGAAGGGAGGAGGAGAAGGAGGAGGAGAATCAGGAACAAGAGGCTAAGGAGGAGGAGAATCAGGATCAAGAGGCTAAGGAGGAGGAGGGGGAATAGTAGAAGAAGAAGGGGGGGACTTGCTGGGATGATTGGTTGATGGATTAGGAGTAGAAACAGGAGGAGAAATGGAATCAGTAGGGATTGTCCGAGGTGGAGGTGTATATGGGTGTTTTGCATGTGATGGATGGTGGAAGGATGATGATTCATAAATGGTGGATTTGATCTTTGAAATCTGGCATTTCCATGAAGCACCATTTTTAAATACACCAGTTATGGGGTATGTGTATTTCAGAAACCCACCATTAAACATGGCAGGTTTCTAATAGTGGGTTTTCTAACTCAGATACGTCCTATTCATTTATCTTTTTTTCTATTTCTTAATATTCTTAATAATAAATAAATAGAGACAAATATATTTATGTTTGCATGTATAGAGCTGATTTTCATTTGGCCTGGAATTAACTATTTAATAGAAAAGAAATCAATTATGAAATATACATTTAAAAGGTTTTTATTTCTTCTAAATTTTAATATGATTCTTTAATTATTTCCTTAAATTCCTTTATGTCTTCTCTATTAACCATGAAAGATATCATCTTTAATTTTTTATTTTTCTTTTTACCGAAAATTCCTAGAAGATATCTTCAAAATATTCAAGAAAAAAATTCTTTCATTTCTCTACACATCCATAATTATCTATCTCTTATTAATGAGCTCATTTAATTTTCAAATTTTTCAAAGATCCTTTTCCAAAATTTTGCATAAAGCATTCAGAATTATTTTCTACCATTGGTCAAACTACCCTCTTGTCTGCCACAAAATGTTTCATTGGATTTTTTTAATCTTGATTGTTTCTTCTAACTTCCTGCTATCTTCTTTTCTTCATTCTAAGTTCAAAAATGGAATTAGACTTGGGCAGGGAGGCAGGGTGGAGGCATCTATGCTGTAAATTTGAAATCTTTGAACAACATTTTTGTAAAACTGGTTGGTTTTGCTTTTCTTTTTAAATTAGAAAACTCCACCATAGAACAAATTAAATCTTTCCAATTTGTGGGAATGGAAATCTTAATCTCAGGATAGTCCAGAAAAATGAAGATTTTCTATTGAAAGCCTCCAATCTCAAACCACATTTGGGATTGGGATCCAGAATTTTGTAACAAAAACCAACATTTCAAAGCCAGAAATTCTTATGCCTATTCATATTTCCTTCGTAAAAAATGACTGGGATAATTTTTTCATTGTTTTTGATACAATTATAAAACTCATTACAAGTGTAAAATATTTATGATCTATGTTATGGAATTGATGAGAGTTATCAGGATAGAGCAAAAAAGTAGTAGTGTTCCATGAATAATGGAGTGATGAGAAATTTCTCCTCAAATCTCACATGAGATTGAATTTTTATACTCACAAAAATTCCACTCTTCAGAATTAAATTTCTTTTTTTTCATTTGAAATTATACTCTCCCCATTAATACAGAAATCAGGTATCCATGTGATGAATTTTCCTTTCTGGTTTATTAATTCATTCTAAGAAAAAGGCTTTTTTACTCTATTCATCTCATCCTAGTACTGAAATAATTTATTATCTCAATCAGGAAAAATCTTAATGCTTTAATTGTTATGTAAAATGTGAAATAAATTGATTTTTATCCCCCCTTTTTTCCTTCAGTTCAACAAAGGAAAGAAGGGAGTATTCTTATTTAAATAATTTTTGGTCTTTCATTTAAATATTTTTAAAGAAAGTGATGGACTTTTTCTATGGCCTCGGGGACATTTTGAATGATTTGGAATCAGAATTTTCTTTTATCTCCCCCTTAGGATGGAATGAATTTTGAGATTTCCAGATGTCTTCAAAATACTGGAAACACCTTTATTTGTGAGTACCAAGGAATTAGTGAGAAAAATCTGTAGATTTCATGGAACTTATTGCTATGGTTACCTCTGCAGCTGTTCTTTTGTTGAATCCAATTTGATGGTACAATATTTTGGCTAATTCTTTATATGAATGGGATTTTGTAATTTTGGTTCCCCTTGAAACCCATGACATCATTTAAAAAAATAATTGTTGAATTTAAAATCAAAATAGGCTAAGAAAGATTGAAAGGGGAAGGGAAGGAAAAAACATTGATTAAAGCCAGAAGTCTCAGGATATACAAGACAATAGATGAGCAAGAATAGTAATCTTCAACCAGATGTTATTTAATATTTCAACTCAAACCAGAACTCTTACTTGGGTGAGATGGGAGATTAATTTCCTGGGATTGAAGATTAATTAATTTTTATTCAAACAATTGATAAGATATTCAAATTCAAGCTTTATCACTCAAAATAAAGATTATTCTAAGATTTTGTGTGACAATTGGTCCATGTCTTCCTGTTTGTGGGGGATGTCTACTCTCTGATTCTTGATTGTTTTTTATTGAATTTCAATTTTTCAAGGTTAGAAATTCAATTTAAAAATTAGAAAAATTTCTCTGATGACCTTTTCTAGATAGGGATGAAGCAATGAAGCTATGAGGGTGGTTATGGCTGATTTCAATGAACTGTTTATTCTATACCTATTCAAGGATTCTGAAGCTTGCATAGACAATTATGTTTGATCTTAGGGGTTTTTGCTTGCAAAGCAAGGATTCCTATTGAAAATCTAATAATCCTTCACCTTTCCTTTCCTCATCCAAACCTCTTACCAAACAAGTATCAACAGGTCTCATGGGTATTGCACGGAGAGAAAGTTTGAAAAATATAAAAAACAAGCTCGAACAAGAAAAATGGTAAATATTGAAGGATGAGAAATTGGATTATTCAGTAGTAATTGGCTTCATTTTGAGACTTTCTTCCTTTTTCAAATCATCATTATTTCCAAAAACACATAAATATAATTAGGGGTGGGCTCCAAATTGATATAATTTTTTGAAGATTAAAATAAACCTGTTCATTACTAATGCTGGCTCATGGTTATCATTTTGTTAGAAAATGGAGATTCATCTCTTGATGTGTTTCACACAATTTTCTTTGATATATTGAACTTCAAATATTTAATATTTCATATTTTATTTTAAAATATTCAATTTTAAAAAGAAATGAAGCTTAGAAAATTTCATGATAGTTAAATTGATCACCTTCCAGAAACAAGGAAGTTGTATGAGTACGAAATTTTAATAAGATTAAAATAAGCATGACTTTGTAGCGTTCTGGAGGGAAAAAATCATGGAATGGCTGTTAAAAATATTTTCAATTCTAGGGGGGATTGAAAATTTGCCTTGATAATCTCAAATTTTATTGCATAAAAAAATTGAGGATGGATTTCCCTAGAATCATTGGTAAAATCTTTCCAGGAAATCAGTAGGATAGTCCTAGTTTTTCAATCCCAAGATTATTTGAATGGATATTAAGAATATTTGGTGATTGATTGAGTTTGGGGGTATAAAATGTGTCCTGTGTATTGATGAAAACCTCTGAGGAAGGAGGAGGGTATGCTTGGTTGGTAATCAAAGTTCGAGTGGGGGTGTTGGATGATCATTTGATGGGATAGATGAGTTCCTTTGAATTATAATTTTTGATTGGAGTTAAAAATGAAGGTGTTATGGGATTTGTTGGACAATTGCTGAGTTATAATGAGCGGTTTTTTTATTGATTTTTGGTTGATTTTTGGTTGACAAGTAACAATGAGAATGGGATGGTGACTATAATTTGATGATTCAGAGGGGTGGGTGGTATTATTGAATGTTGATGGAAAAAGATTTATAAATTATATTTTTTATGTTTTAAACCCACCATTTCAGTGAAACCAAGAATTTTTTAAAAATACCAGTTGAGGGCTATGGATATTTCATAAACCTGCAATTCAAAATGGGGGGTTTGGTACAAAACACCTTGTGAGTTTCTGATGGCTGATTTGCTAAATCTGATACAAAATAATTTTATTTTACTCCATATAATATGATTTCAATCATTTTTCAAATCACTAGAAATTTTTCAACCACATACGTTTCACTAAATTTTGTGAGAATCAGCTATTATAATCAATTAAATTACAAAACTATAAAATTTTAAGGTTTAATTTTAAAAATTTAATAAAAGAAATTGATTTCCTTATCAAGAATTACTTTAATGTAGAAATGAAATTCCTTTAGATTTTTTTCTACCAAGATACTTTGAGTTTTGAAAACTGAAAAAACTAAGGCAATAAATATAGAAGTTGTCCCTTTAAAAAGATCTTGTTTTTGAAATCTTTCAATTTGATTTCAAATTTTTTGTAATTTCAAAACATAAAAAGGAAGCAGGCTTTGATAAAAAAATTATTTTACATCTAATATCTCCAATCATTCCATTATAAAAAAATTAATTTAACCACCACATCAACTCTGTCATTAAAAAATTGCATTCTTGCATAGAAATGGCTTCTACCTGACTCAATTTCTCAGTTTAAAATAACATTTGAATCTTTAAATTTTGTCAAATTAATTTAATTTCCTCTAGATTTTTTCATAAAAAAACTTTTTTTCTTAAAGAAATTCAAAAAAGAACACAAAATGAGATAAGAAAATCTTTCTATCAAAAAATTCAATTTTGAAATCTTTAAATTTTATCCCAACCTTTCCATAATCTCCTAAAAAACAGGCTTCAATAGAAAATTATTTCACAAATAATATATTTAATCATTTAATGATAGGCTAACTCAATTTAAATCACCATATATCTTGATGATTGAAAAATTACATTATTCCATAAAAAAGGCTCCAAAATGGCTTCATTTCTATTTTTAAAATTTAATTCAAATCATGCAATTTTTTTCAAATGTTTTTAGGGACTCAGTAGGCAATTTGAAATTTTTCCTTGAGTGAAGGATCCAAGTATATATAGAAATATCAATCAATTTTTTGAATATTCAATTTACATTTTTCATCATTTTTTAGTATCTAAGGCTCCGCCTAATATGAAACATCAATTGTAAGTGAGTTTTAATTGATGGTTCATTATTCAATATTTTAGGTTTTTCTTGATTTTTTATATAATGAACCTTCCTTTCACCTTGAAATGCTTTCAGTTTTTTGAATTTAATGATTTTTCAAGAAAAAATGAGGAACAAAATTATAAATATCAGCATAAAGGCAGCCATTTTTGTCTCCTTTCAATTTCAAAGATTTTTCAGAAGAATTTTTTATATCTGTGGATTGGACTATAATTTTTATTTATTTGTTTGTGAAGCAGATTTATCATCAATTATGGATGAAATACTTTTCTACCAATACTTTTTGAAAGGAATAAATATTATCATTATAATTTTTAAGCATCTCAAAGGATTTTGGGTACTTGCCAAGCACTGCTTAGTTCATTGTCATATGAAGTAACAATTTTTTCAAATAATTTATGGATCCGATCAAAGCTACTTTCATCAACTTAAAAAAATAAAGACCAATCAAAAATGAAAAAAGATGGCCAATGATAAATTCACAAACTTGGGGTTTTCAAAGGGTGTGAATTGCCATTCAAAACCCATATGGGTGGCAAATGGAAAATCACAGCTCAATGAGGAGCAAGCAAAGTTGCTTCCACCTTGCGCATCCCCCACCACAAAAAAACAGGCATTGATGGCTGACCAGAGACTTCACTTCAACATGATTTTTTCCCCAATGTCTTCACAGTTTATAATCAATTTCCAGAGAAAATCAACATGAAATTTTTTTTTTCTGGTATAGTTCACAAAGATGGACACACAGTTGATCCATGATTGCTTCTGAGTCTCCTATTAAATTATTCAAAAGTTACCAATGAATTCTCATTGGATTCTTTAAATTTTCCACTGTTTTTCTAATTGGTTTCTCAGGATTTATCAAAGGTTTATTTTGATTGTCCATTATTTTCCCCCCAAGAATTCCCTTAATTTCTCCCTGTTTTATCTTGGATTTTCTTAATACTGCTGTTTTATCTCTTTCAGATCTGTATTATTTTCAAATAATTTAACCCAGTTTCACACCTTTCAAGTAAATATTTCTTCAATGACTCACCTTTTCCCTCTTATTTGATTCATAAATTGTCAAAAAATATCAACTAAAATTTTATATGGTCCAGAAACCAGTGTCATACTGAAACCCAGCTCAACTCAATCTACAGTCTACCCTCAGTCAACTCAACTGTCTCAGGAACTACAACATCAGGGCTCTGGAGACTATATAGGTATATCTCCATTCAACCTGCATACATATACTTATGACTACATACACATATGACTACATATACACATGACTACATATACATATATCTACATATGGTCCGATCTCATGCAGTACATACATAGACTCCTCTGTGCTTGCACATACTTACACATGGTTACTCTCTCAGGTACTGGATATCCTATAACCTTGCTTACCCTGTCTATCCCATACTCTCTCTCTATTGTTTATCCTTTGGGAATCCTTATGTACATCTCTCTGTAGACAGTATTACATACTCTCTCTACTTAGTACACATAGTGTCATGATCATTACATACACTGTGCACCTCTCTACTGTACACTCTCAACTTAGACAGCCAGACCTTTAGCCTAGACCCAATGTGGCAATTAGTCTATCCCAATGTAGTTGCTCACTGGATCAGCCCTCTCTGGTACATTCATTTCTCCCTTGTCATTTCATGTGTAGTCTGAGCCCCAACCAGTTGTTCACCAGTTGTTCCTCTCTTTTAGTCTTCCACCTCTTGTCTATTAAAATAGACCTCCTCTCTCTTACTGATTGTCCCCCCAAGAAATCAGTTTACTACTTCTTGTGAGGTATCTATCCAAGCAAGTGTCATTCAGCACCTTGACCCCTTCTAACCTTACTCTGCTCCATAGCCTCCTCCAGTAACCTTGCTCCCAAGCCTACTGTGAGTAGAGTAGCCCTTGTGCCAAGCCCTGCTTAGACGTCAGCAGCCCTTGTGACAACCAGGAAAGTCATTCTTTCAATTGATCATTTAATATTCAAGAAAAAGTAGGTGAGATGAACTTTTTCTTGTTTAAGGATAATGTAAATAGGCTGAAATTGTCTCCCATGACCATTTTTCGGAATCATGTTTTAGCTTCTGCATACCACTTTCCAAAAATTAATTAATTAAAATCTATTGGATTTCCGAAGAGATAACCATGCATTTATTTCAATAAATGTTGAAAATAAACACTTCAAAAAGAAAAATTTCACATTTACATCACAAAGAACCATATAAAATTCTTATTTCACATTTTTTTGTTGTCTATTTTATTATAGGGTCATGTTAAATTCATGGCTACAGAGCCATTTAAAAGGCTCTGTACACGGCTCAAAGAGCCGTGTGGAACCCTACAAAACTCAAATGAGCCGTGTGGCTTGCTACCCGGCTCAAATGGGCCATGTGGCTTGCTACACTGCTCAAATGGGCCGTGTGGCATGCGAAACGGCTCAAATGGGCTCTGTGGCATGCTACATGTTCCATTTGAGTTGTACGGCACGCTAAACAACTAAAATCAAGTTGTTGAGCCTCCACTAAATCATAAATGATGAATAATAAATAATAAATAATAAATGATCAACTATGAATTATAAATCATAAATCATATATAATAAATTATATATAATAAATAATGAATGATGAATAATGAATAATGAATAATAAATAATAAGTAATAAGTAATAAATAATAAATAATAAATAATAAATAATAAATAATAAATAATAAATAATAAATAATAAATAATAAATAATAAATAATAAATAATAAATAATAAATAATAAATAATAAATAATAAATAATAAATAATAAATAATAAATAATAAATAATAAATAATAAATAATAAATAATAAATAATAAATAATAAATAATAAATAATAAATAATAAATAATAAATAATAAATAATAAATAATAAATAATAAATAATAAATAATAAATAATAAATAATAAATAATAAATAATAAATAATAAATAATAAATAATAAATAATAAATAATAAATAATAAATAATAAATAATAAATAATAAATAATAAATAATAAATAATAAATAATAAATAATAAATAATAAATAATAAATAATAAATAATAAATAATAAATAATAAATAATAAATAATAAATAATAAATAATAAATAATAAATAATAAATAATAAATAATAAATAATAAATAATAAATAATAAATAATAAATAATAAATAATAAATAATAAATAATAAATAATAAATAATAAATAATAAATAATAAATAATAAATAATAAATAATAAATAATAAATAATAAATAATAAATAATAAATAATAAATAATAAATAATAACTAATAACTAATAACTAATAACTAATAAATGATAAATAATAAATAATAAATAATAAATCATAAATGATAAATAATAAATAATAAATAATAAATAATGAATAAGAAATAATAAATAATAAATAATAAATAATAAATCGTAAATAATAAATAAGAAATAATAAATAATAAATAACAAATAATAAATAATAAATAATAAATAATAAATAATAAATAATAAATAATAAATAATAAATAATAAATAATAAATAATAAATAATAAATAATAAATAATAAATAATAAATAATAAATAATAAATAATAAATAATAAATAATAAATAATGAATAATAAATAATAAATAATAAATAATAAATAATAAATAATAAATAATAAATAATAAATAATAAATAATAAATAATAAATAATAAATAATAAATAATTAATAATTAATAATAAATAATAAATAATAAATAATAAATAATAAATAATAAATAATAAATAATAAATAATAAATAATAAATAATAAATAATAAATAATAAATAATAAATAATAAATAATAAATAATAAATAATAAATAATAAATAATAAATAATAAATAATAAATAATAAATAATAAATAATAAATAATAAATAATAAATAATAAATAATAAATAATAAATAATAAATAATAAATAATAAATAATAAATAATAAATAATAAATAATAAATAATAAATAATAAATAATAAATAATAAATAATAAATAATAAATAGTAAATAATAAATAATAAATAATAAATAATAAATAATAAATAATAAATAATAAATAATAAATAATAAATAATAAATAATAAATAATAAATAATAAATAATAAATAATAAATAATAAATAATAAATAATAAATAATAAATAATAAATAATAAATAATAAATAATAAATAATAAATAATAAATAATAAATAATAAATAATAAATAATAAATAATAAATAATAAATAATAAATAATAAATAATAAATAATAAATAATAAATAATAAATAATAAATAATAAATAATAAATAATAAATAATAAATAATAAATAATAAATAATAAATAATAAATAATAAATAATAAATAATAAATAATAAATAATAAATAATAAATAATAAATAATAAATAATAAATAATAAATAATAAATAATAAATAATAAATAATAAATAATAAATAATAAATAATAAATAATAAATAATAAATAATAAATAATAAATAATAAATAATAAATAATAAATAATAAATAATAAATAATAAATAATAAATAATAAATAATAAATAATAAATAATAAATAATAAATAATAAATAATAAATAATAAATAATAAATAATAAATAATAAATAATAAATAATAAATAATAAATAATAAATAATAAATAATAAATAATAAATAATAAATAATAAATAATAAATAATAAATAATAAATAATAAATAATAAATAATAAATAATAAATAATAAATAATAAATAATAAATAATAAATAATAAATAATAAATAATAAATAATAAATAATAAATAATAAATAATAAATAATAAATAATAAATAATAAATAATAAATAATAAATAATAAATAATAAATAATAAATAATAAATAATAAATAATAAATAATAAATAATAAATAATAAATAATAAATAATAAATAATAAATAATAAATAATAAATAATAAATAATAAATAATAAATAATAAATAATAAATAATAAATAATAAATAATAAATAATAAATAATGAATAATAAATAATAAATAATAAATAATAAATAATAAATAATAAATAATAAATTATAAATTATAACTTTTAAATTATAACTTTTAAATTATAAATTATATGGAGTAGTGTACAGGGCCCCCAAGCATTGAGGGGCCCTACACGACTCCCACACATCTGGAGCCGTGAATTTAACGTCACCCTTTATTATATTGACAGGTTTGAAATTACACAATGTCTGATAATCCTAAAAAGAGTGACACTCTTGGGGATTGAACACATGTCACAGAATTTCAAAGGACCTACCTTATAATTTTACTATAAGCATTTTTCATCCTGAATCAGAATGTAATCATATGATACATTTCCACTCCCATGTTCCAGCTATGCATAGGCTCACTCTTCTGCTTCTACATACATCCACACCTAAAAATATAAATATCTACTGAGGGCAAAACAGTGTAAAACTTGAAAAATATTTTTTTATTGCATGAAAAGCCAAGTTCACAGTAGCCAAAACAAAATTGGTAATAATGGCAGTGGATCATACATATCTTAGATCCACAATGCATAAGGTTCCTCAAGTTTGAACATAAGCAGAAAAATTTGGATAAAAAGGGAAAATTTTGCTTGGTCTTATTTTTCCTATCATTCTGGCAAATGGATTGCTCAAGTGCTAGAAATCAGAACCTGAAAATTTAAACAAATTTTACTAGAAAAAATGGCACATTAAAATTATCTGTTCTGGGAATTGAGCTACTTATGTTGAATTTCACAAGAATTGAATTTTTGTTATCCCAATTCTACAGCTTCCAGAAATTCATAAATTAATTCTCCATATTTCTAAATGGAGTATTCTATAGGAAATAAATAAAATTTTTAAACATTTGAATAAGTTGTTCATGAAGTGTTATCTAGGTAGTGGTGCATGATGCATGAGATTCATTTTTGTTTGGCAAATCAGCTGGAATTTAGAGTAAAAATAGATGAGTTATTTGCTTCCTCAACTTCTCTCAAAACTCCTCATCCCCCCTAGGTACAAAATCCAAGCTATTTATATCACAATAAATTATTTACTCCACCAAGCAATTGCAATAAGCGGCTTAAAATGAGAAAGAATTTGAGTGATTATCAAGTTTATTTTTTGAACAAGCTAAGATTTAACACGGTAAAAAAAATTGATGGGCTTGACCCTGTTGATGATAGAAGAACTTAAACTAAACAGATCTTAGATGAGAATAGATTCCTTCAAACTTTAGATAAATAATGGAATGGATAAATTATTCAAGCAGTTTCCATTGGCATGAATGAAACCCAAATCCCTGAATTTTACAATTTCTGAAAAAATCACTGTAAACAGTGTGGAGACTCCTTTGGGATTGGGTAAAAAGTAGAAAATAGTTTGATTGCTGTCACTCAAGGGGGAATTTAGTACCAGAGCTATTGATATGATAGAGGAATACTTAGGGTGGTTTTGAATTTCCTGCCCCTCTAAGTACTATAGTAGTCTCACAACAATAAAATAAAAGAGATTGGTGGCTGATTTACAGATAGACTTGCTACTATAGTAGTCTCTATCAGAACCAGGATCAAATGTTTCAGGCTTGATAAGGAATAAATGGTGGAACCAATGCTTGACTTGGAGGATTGAGGCTGAGGAAGGGAAGAATCATTTTTCCAGTCTTAATCCTTTATGTATTTTTTCTTTTTGTATTGGTTACTGATTGATACTCCTTTGATGTTACAGGTGATGACTGAATAAGGTTGAAATGGTTGAGAATATACTTGAAAAATGATGATGAATGGTTGATGATGATTGATGATGATGATGATGGATGAGGTAGGTGATGATGATGGTTGATGATGGATGAGGTAGGGGGATGATGATGGTTGATGATGATGATGAATGATGATGGATGATGATGGATGATGATGATGGATGATGCTGATGATGATGAGTGATGTTGATGATGATCATGGGTCATGGTGATGATGATGGATGATGATGATGAATAATGATGAATGATGATGATGATGATTGATGATGACAATGATGGTTGGTGACGGTTGATGATGATGGTGATGATTGATGATGGTCAAGGTAGTTGATGATGAGGTTTTAATATTTTTTATAAGGTTTTAACATCTTTTATAGGGTTTGATACCTTTTATAAGGGTTGAATATTTTATATAAGTGGTAAATACCCTTTATAAGAGTGGCAACCGCAGGCTGGGTGCCTTGGGGGATGTGGGGGAAATGGCTGGAGAGAGGCCCTCTATTTATAGACATTGGGGGGGATGCCACCTGGTGGCTGACTTGTGGTTGTGGGTTGTTTGGCTGGTTTTTCAGGAAGTACCTTGCATATATTGCTTCTTTATCATGTCCTGTAAGATACTTTACAGGCTCTGAATGCATTTTCTTGCATATATTTCTGTGTATACAGGTGTGGTGATTTGTTTGGTGCTGTATTAATTTCTTCTGTACTGCATGTGCCTGCTTGCATATATTGCTGTGTAAAGATGAGGCAATTTTTTTGGTGATGCATGCAGTGTGTTGAATATATTAATTGTGCATAGGCTGGTGAGGAGTTTGGGTGGTGTATGGGTTTAATGTATGTGGTATGTACTTGAAATCTTCCGGAGTATGTCCATATATGTCTTTCACTGAGCTGTGCCACCTGATTGGGTTGTATCTTCTAATCCATGAGAGATGGAGGATGAATATAGGTTATTTTTGGTTAAGAATCCATTTTTGAGGTTAATTTGAGGATTGGAGCTTTCCTTCTATGAGAAAAGAGAGTCTGATGGCTATAGGTTAGGTTTTGGTTTACCACAACGGCTTGGAAAAGGTCAGTGCTGTGTTCATGTGTGATAATATTTCTAATTCATATAATTACTTTTAATATTGGCAGCTCCACCAATCAAAAAGGAATGCTCTTTGAAATACATGATTCATTTTTCCAAGGAAGAAATATGCAATGCCAAAGCTTAGGTGCTTACTTGCTCAACCATGGTACTTTTTTGATATACTGGTCTTGTAAAGAATTCCAGAGTAATTTAGGGGGAATTAAATTTGTCTGCAGGATGATATTATCTTGTATTGAGGATATCAAAACTAAAAAAATGTGCTTTGATTGCTGTATGATTGAATATGAGAACAAGGAAATCACTATTTTCAATTGAAAATATTTTTGACAGGCATCATGTGAAATTTTTCACAGAGTGTCTTACCAGAGAGTGTGACATTTTCTCTCTCTATGATTGGACTTGTTTTATCAAATAATTATTTTGTATAGAAGGGGGAACCAAATTATATGCATCTAATTTTCAATGAGAAAAACAATCAAGACACATGTGCATGTTTTGAGGATGTGTAATTTTTTTCATTTTCATTGAATTATGAGTCATATTGCAGATATTGTCAAGCTGAGAAGCAAGAAGGATATCTTAACTGATGACTTGAATATTGGTAAGTGAATACAAGTGCATGCTAACTCCCAATTTTGTCCCAGGAATTCAGGGGAAATTTGTAATCCCCAGATTTCCCACCAATAATCTTGATCTCAGGCCTCCACTCTGTATTGAAAGTTAAATTGATGGCTGTTCATTCTGGGTTTCCAGAAACCGGAAATAAACCTTGGGCAGTGTTATGCCCCCGTAGAGCAAAATGAGCAAGGAAATTTATGGCACTCCAAATTTGACAAGATTGATTTTATTTGGCATCTTGTGGTGTTTCACTCTCTACAGGGGCATAATGATGCCTGTGATGTCCTTTTTCCAGAAACAGGGAATCAACTTGAAGCAGTCTTATTCCCCCGTAGAGCATGTCAAAACTAGACTATCTACAAGCCAAATTATGCTGTTTCTTTTTCCTTCTTCACCCCATGCTTTCACTCTATGTGGCTAGTTAAATTTTTTTTGATTCCTGGTTTCCAGAAACCAGGAATCAACCTTGAGAAATTTTATGCCCCCGTAGAAAAAAAATTAGTAAGTAATGGAAACAGAAATTCACATTTGACCAGATTCCTTTTACTTATTCATGGGCGGTTTCATGCTCTACAGGGGAATAACACATCCTTTGATGTGCAGTTTCCAGCCATCAGGCATCATTATTTATTTTTGACTTTCTGCCAAAAGTCCTGAGAAGGCTTACTCTAAATAAAATTCAATTAAATTGATCAAATAAAAAGATGAATCAATCAAAAGACCTTTACTATCTCCTCAAATTGGTCCAATCTCAGAATTATCACCACCAGTTGGATAAAATATTCAAATTGTCAAAAAAAATGAGATTGTTAGGATTGAATATTTTTTCAAATTTTTTATCACCTTAGCCATCTTTCCATCAATCACTGGTTTTATTTTATCCGCTAAAAATACAGATCATTTACATATTGGTACTCTATCATCATCATCCTCCTCCTCCTCCACCACTACCCAATTGACTCTGTTGGGATTTTGAAATCACTGGTATCAACCTATTATTTCTATTCCCATCCATTTTGTAATGTTTAACTTTGTTGATTGGTTGGGCAAATTATTACATCATATATTGATCTCCCTCTTTAATCAACGGGTGAAGAGGAAAAGTACCTTAAATCTCATCATTATTTTTTGTGAGATAATTATCCCCTTGCTGATTTTCTGTAACCTCAATTTTAGTTCTTTGGTTTGGATCTAGAGTTATCTTGGTGAGAGAAGTTTTCTTGATCTCTATAGTCTTACCTCTTCGCTCAAAACATATCATTGATGATCTCTTTTTTCTCTCTTTAGTATACTTTATCATCCTTTCCCTCTTTTCCACTTTAAATTATAATCTGTCAACACTCATCATGTTTGCTAGAGTCACAGATCCCAAATAAGAACCTAGTGATATAGATTTACGTCAACCTCTTATCACTCTTTTCTCAGTTTCATTTCTCTGGTTGGAGTGTATACTATGATTTTTTTTAATATATTTTTTATTTATGTAAAAAACTCAATTTTTTTTTAGTTAGTGGCAACTTGTCTTGCATTTTATCTTATTCTTGGAATAAGCGCTGGGAGTTTAATTAGTTTTGGATTCAAAGCAATTGTTCTCAAGCTTTGGAGAGATATGATACCCCCCCCACTTCCTCTTGTCCTCATTTTTTTTAAAAATAAAAATGATAAGAACAAAAACCATGGACATGATGGACAAATATCAATCATCATTATTTTCTTTTTCTTTTTTTTTGGTGGTTTTGGTTGTTATTTTTATCTTGATTTGTTTTGATCCCTGAGCTCTTAACTCTCTGCATCAATTGACTGTCAATTTTTTTTTCTTTTTCACTCATCTCTTTGTTTTTTTGTTTTTTTGTTTGTCTTTTTTGACCTCCTGGAAATTCCTCTTGATCTCTCTATCTATATATATATATTTAAAGTTCTTCTTCCATCCTTTCAAGCTTTTTTACCCCTCCTATCTCTCTATCTCATTGTCTCATAGTCAAAGCATTTTTTCTTTCTTTCTTTCTTCACCCATCACCCTCAACCTCCTTATTTAAACACAAAAACAATTGATCATCACTTGTAGATTATGATACCTGATTCCATACTCCTAATAAACCCAAAATCCTTCTAACTCACCACAAAAAAAGATCACAGCATGTTTTTTTCTTCCTTCTTCTTCTTTATTTGATCAAAGTGACGGTGGTGGTAGTTGACCTTTTGTTGTTTTTTTTGTTTCTATTATTCTTGGAGTATTGTTAGCTTGAATTTGGATTAATTTTTTTTAAATTTTTTGAGCTATTTTGTTAGGGGAAATGTTAAATTCATGACTCATTTGAGTCGTGTAAACAACTCAAATGGGCTGTGTGGCATGACACACAACCCTAATCAATTTTTTTAGCCTCCATACAACTCCACTGCAGGTATGTATCCCCCACACAATGGTTTGGTTACGTGCAGCACGACACACAACTACATTCAAGTTGTGTGGGGTTTTACACAACTTGAATTTAGTTGTGTTCTGTGCCTCAGGAATACAAGCATTGTGGTCCAAAAAAAATAAAAAAACTAAAAAATAAAAAACTAAAATAAACTAAATAAAAATACAAAAAAAAAAACAGAAATCAACCAAAAAATCAAAAAATGTTGACTTTTTGGTTAAAATAAAAAATAAAAATAAAAATAAATAAAAAACAAAAAAAAACTGAAGACAACCAAAACATCAAAAACAAGTTTATTTTTTGATCAAAATTGCAAAAAAATTAAAAAAGAAAAAAATCAAAAGATACAACCTGAAGTCAAAACATCAAAAATTAAATAAACAATGAAAGATTCTATGGAGCAGCCCTAAAGTATAGATGTCACAAAAAACAATTTCAACTTGACTATCCCTAAATTCAAAACACCAAAAAAAGAAAACAAGTTCCACTTGTGTTAAGATGATCCCATCACAAGAAGTAAAAATACTCCTTATTATGGGATCAGCCCAACACAATTTGAACTTAATTACCAATTAATTTTAATTTAAAGCACTCTAAATAATTAATTTAACTAAAAATACTCAACATAATGATGTTAAAGATGTGATAGCCCTTTATATCAATATAATTACAAGTTAGCTGCATTAGAATTACAAGTTATATGTAAACCCAATGATGAAATGAAGTCTATAATTGAATTCTATAATCTAGAATACGTGTGCAGTTGATCTTTGAGATGATAGACCCAATCAGAAGATTTGTTTGAAATAAAAGCAGAGGGTTTTGCTACAATGGGCGGGATTGGAGTCATTTCTCCCTCAATTACTAATAGAACCCAGTTGCTATTGTTTAAAAAGTAAATATAAATAGGCTCTGATTGATATGTGATGCCTTTTTTCATTGGAGTATAAGAACAACATGACTATAATGAAATCAAACAAATAGTTCTGGCATATGTATTGGCTATTATTTGACCCATATCTAACTTAGCCAGACATTTTTAATAGGGAATCTTTGCATTGATTTCTTCAACATCAAGTCTATTTTTGATCTTTTGTACCTCTTTTGAACCACCAAGCATCTGAATTTAGCATTCTTTATGTCTCTCAAATGTTTCAATCTTTTCCTTTCTCACTTCAAAAAAACTGTTTTCATCATACCCAAGCAATTTAGCAACGGCTCTAAATCTGCAATTCCCATCACCAATTGAATCCAAAACCTTTACCAATAACTTATGTAATTTCTGAGGTTTTGATTGAGGTATTTCACTTCTGGTTCCTACTATCAAAAATCACTCAGCCGGAATTCCAATAAAATTAATTAATCACATCAATACTGACCCAAGATGAGCTTCTGGTTGACCCTTCCTGCACATCTTCTTCCTCTGGAGAATATTCAAATTCTAAATGAAGTGAAGCTAATCCACGTTCACTCTCTTCCTCTGAACTATTAAATTCAGATTCTGATCCTCCCAACTTTGACTAACAATTATCATCATATCATCATCAGTTAATTAAACTAAAAAATGAACATTTCACAAAAGAAAGACTTACAATCTTTTGTATTTTCTTATTTTGTGCCCATCTCATTCCCTTTTTTGGCTTAATTTCTTTTTCAAAAATTTTAAATTGAAAACAATCTCTCAGGTTATCTGTCAATTTTGGCCAACTTCTACTTGATTGCAGGACTTTTGCTTCAATTCTTGGCTTTTATTGATAATTTTCACTCTTCTGAATCAGGTACTTCAACAGCTTTTGTTGATCTTGTTGGGGATATCCCAAGATCATTTCATTGAGCTTCTTATGTCAATGAGAATGGTTGAGCATTTCATGAACATTAAACTACCAAAATTTAAAAGGATCAAACATTAGTAAAATTGGAATCATCCATCAAAAATAATTAATCCCAAAGGGATTTGAACAATCCAACAATCCAACTTGAACCAACTGACAGAGCTAGAACTGCAAGCATCATAATCCAAACTCCATTGAGGATGAACATCCTCAGGCACAATGGTTCCTCTGAATGCTAGTAGGTCACCTATTTTGTGGGAACAGGGAAAAACCATAGTCTTGGATTATGACTTGGTGCACACTTCCCCATCATTTTTTTGCTTTAATTTCTCAAATTGTTCCACAAAAAGTTTAATTGCCTCTAAAGGCACCTTGTATCCCAACGGTAAAAGTTCAGTTGGAAGAACTATTCCAAACTTTATTTGAGAGTTTTAAAGCAACACCTGAACAGATTTAATTTGATTAGAAAATTTTCCATCTAGTTTTTTCCAAGCAACCTTTCAGCTTTCTAATATAGCAGAGCAAGCTGCAAAAGTGACAGAAATAACATAAAAATAATAATAACAAAATTAACCTGAGAAGGAGTAGGAAAAAAATCAATATTATTGCAAAATTGGAGTCTCCACCCAAAATTAGGTAGGGTCACTCACTGACCCCACCCTTGAAATCCAACTCCTTATATTTTTAAATAATTAAGCGAAGAAAGACCAAAATACCATGGTACCATTATGGTACTTTTTGTCCAATTAAATATTTCACATTTATTGTCACGTATAGGTTTCACACCTAAAGTTCAGTCAGAATTGAGGTGTTGTGTATATTTGAGGAGTAACAGACGGAAATGTGTTCTGTCACAATTCCCACACGCAGCCACGGCAGCCAATACACCCACGCGCAGCTGAGATACAGCACTGTCACCCTTTCAAAGCTGTGTACGCTGCCTTGGGCCTCTGACAAGTATGCAGCCACGGGACTACAAGTTGACAAAGTGACAGGCGGCCTGAGAAACCTAGGTAACGCGTAAACATGCTACAACCTACATGGGAACATTCTACATATGTAATAAATGTTCCTGTGGATATTAGATAGTCTAAAAAAACATAAAATTATATAAAAACACCTAAATAATCTTTATGGGTATTTTTTATTAAATATAATTGAAAGTACCAAAAACGTCGAAAATAAGAGAATGAGTACTTCTGGAAATATATTAAAATACTTCAATATACAATTATGAGAATTTCTGGAAATAAATATTTTTTTGAAATACTAATAAAACTAATTGTGTAATTATATTACATGAATACCCATCACTTATATTTTTAAGTAATTATTTTAGTAAATCAACTGAAATTCAAAAATAAGGAGTAAAATCAATATCATGACTTTACTCCAATTATTTAATAAATCATGAGAACTCACCTGACATCAGACTATCCATAGGAATTTCTATTAA
This sequence comes from Puccinia polysora, assembly GCA_025617555.3. Lineage (NCBI taxonomy): Eukaryota > Fungi > Basidiomycota > Pucciniomycetes > Pucciniales > Pucciniaceae > Puccinia > Puccinia polysora. Next base: position 15,415,438 of record CM062612.1, on the reverse strand, counting down.
AATAATTTTTAAATTACTGGTAACATTTACTTAGGATAATTAATTAAATAATAAATAAAATGGACAGATCAGTGTTATTCACACATCCATACCTCAATTATGAAGTATAATAATTCCCATACACTGTGGAATTAGATTCTACCCGTGCTACACAACCAAAAACACATGACAATCTGCCCCTAGTTACCCTGCTAGCGTCAGTTTCCTTCCCTTCAAGCCCCTGTACCCCTCAGAAGGACACATTGGAAAACAAAAAGCTAAAAATAAAGAGCCTTTTTGAGGTGATTGATACCCAGAGACCCAGTTATATTTACATCCAGACACCGTGCAAAGGTAATCAAATACTTATAAGAGATAATTAAGTGATTTATGGCTTTAGTCTGATTAATAATATCCGTCCCCAACCCTTTTTATCAATTTAAACTGCTGAACAACCTTATAACCCCAGTATACAGGTTGAACCCATTAGTGTGTCATTCTTGTCATGCTCCAACCCTTTTGTCCCTCTCAGCCCGGCCGCATCACCAGTGCAAAATCTCCAAATATGAAGCCTCGCCATTGACTGTCTCACCCTCATCCACACTGCTCAGCTCCATTCTGATCCTTCCCCATCCTGATTGCCTTGACACACGTCCTCCTCATCCTCATCTCCTCCATCTACATTCTTTCTCCTCATCCTCATCCCTCTCAACATATTGCCCTCTTCCTTGATCACTCTCCCAGCTTCAATCACTCTCCCCGCTCACCTACTCCGATCCATCTTTCCTACTCTCCATCTTTCCATTCCTCCCATTTCTCTTCACTCATTCCTTTCCAACCTTTCAACATCTCTCACTCGCTCTTCTCTCCTCACCGACTTCTCAGCATCGACTTATCAACATCTCACAACTCTAAACTCCCTTCCTCTTGTTTGTCTATATCCATCGTCTTGTCAACACCCTCTTGACAAATCCGCTTCCTCACATCTCTAGACCTTCTCCAGCCTTCTAACCTCAACTTCACTCACGCTCAATTATCAACTTGACACAATCACCTCCCTGCTCTCTCTTAAAGATCACAAGACTCAAGTTGATCAGATGTGAGGTTCACACCTACTGTCACCCATTTCATTTCTTTATTCTAATTGTTCTTGATTCTACTGTCACAGCCTGCACCCTTGTCTTCACTGCTCCTCTCGTTCTTTTACTTGTCAATCCTTAGTCCGTAGTTTTAAGTCAAAGGGATCTTGGGTAAGGCTCTCTTGTTTTGTTTTTTTTGATTTCTTCAAACCTCTGAATAACTGTTGTGATTCCTTTAGACCATTTGTCTTATTTTGAAATACAGTCAGAATTTCATTTCAGCTTATCACGGTTAAAAGCCAAAGGATCCATCGACTCACTCGCTGACCAATCCAAGGACCAATGGACCCCTCGCAATCCCTGCTCAAGACTTTGACGGATTCCATTCCCAGTCTTTCCAATTCCAACTTCTCACTATGGAGGTCTAAAATCCAAACGATACTTTCTCTTAAGGGTATTTTACATTGGCTGAACTCGTCGGAACCCAACAAATGTCCCCCCAAAGTCAATCTCAAAATCGTTGGATACATCCTTGCCAAGCTGGATAATTGTACCTACATTAACTGTGTGAAAGATCATCACCTCTTGAACGGAATCAAACTTTGGAAGTCAATAAATGAATACTGCGCCTCATCCCAAACAGCCAACCAATCCAGGGTCTTCTTTAATTTCCTCAATCTCCAGTTTGACCCCAAACAAGTAGAGAAATTTATCACCAATGCTAGAGCCTCCCTTCTCCAAATTGCCAAAATCGGAATCCGAATGGAAGACGACATTGTAGCCTACCTTCTGCTTTATAAATTCCCCCCCCAGCTGGAACACCTCAAAACAACCATCACTCATTCGCTGGGTGACGCCAAGATCGACGCTGACTTGGTCCTCCAACATCTCAACCAGGTCAAAAACAAAGTGGTAGCTGGATCGCATGCTTCCGCATTGGTAACAAGGACCGAGGTCATCAAGTGCCAATCAACATGGCACAACCCTCAAGCCAACCACGATCGCAGCAAATGCTGGTGGTTGTATCCGCACTTGCGACCGAATCCAGGCGGCTCTCAGAAAATTGGAGTAACAACCAACTCCCCAACATCTCAACCTCCGAAAACCCCCTCCACGCATCTAGCCTACAACTTTTCCATGGTAATGTCACCAGCTCTTGACCGCAACCAAATACTGCTTGATTCCGGAGCATCAAATTGTATGTTCAACGATGTGAACTTCTTCTCAAGTATCCTTCCGAACAATACCGAAATACAAACTGGTAATCCCGATGCCCCCATCTCCTCTTTGGGAATTGGTGTTGCAAGTCTGACCACTCAACTAGCGACACTCAACCTCCAGAACTCCCTCTTTGTTCCTAATCTAGCCGTCAACCTAGTTGCCCTTGGCCAACTCATTCAAAAGGGCTGTTCATTGACTCTCCTGTCCCCAAATCAATTCGCCGTTGTCTACAAACAGCAGCAAATACTCTCCGGAGACATAGAGGTCAATCTCTTCTTCATAGACAACAAACTAAACCAACCTATCTCCATTTCCTACACGTTTGTATCCCTTTCCACAATTCACAAACGGTTCCGTCATCCCCATCACGAACAAACTCTTTGATTATCCAAGGATTTCCCTAACCTGAAATGGGATCAAATTGAGTGTGTTTCTTGCGCAAAGGCCAAAATACACCGACAAAATTTTCTCAAACATCTGCCCTCAAGCACAAACTCCTTTGATCTCATTCACGCTGATGTCTGCGGTCCCATCAATCCTTCTTCCTTGACTGGGTGCAGATACTTTCTGCTCCTCACCAATGACTGGTCCAAGTTCAAAACATGCGTTCCCATTTGATTGAAGTCTGATGTGACCGACGAAGTGATCAAATTCATCAAGCTCCACGCAAATCAGAAAGGAAGAATGCTTAAGGAATTTCACTCCGATAATGGCGGAGAGTTTGTCAACCATCGTCTTAGTGCCTTCTTTGCTAAAAATGGAATCAAGCACTCAACTTTGGAACCGTACACCCCTCAGCACAATCCCATTGCTGAAAGGGGCAATCACACTCTCTTGGAAGCCGCAAGAACCACAATGATCGACATGAACATTCCGAAGTTTTTGTGGGACAAAATTCTTATCAGCGTATGCTCCATCCTCAATTTCCATCCATCCTCCAAATCCAAAACATCCGCTCATCAATTATGGACCGGCCATCCACCTAAGACACATCTCATTAGGATCCTTGGCTCTCAGACCATTGTTCTCAATCAAGCCTTGTCTCCTGGCAAGTTTGACGAGAAAGGAATGGAGGGCATCTTGGTCGGGTTTGATTTTGACCTAAGTTCCTTTCAAATCTACTGCCCTAATTCCAAAAACATTGTTTTTTCAAAACATGTCAAAATCTTCGAAAATTCCCCTCTTTCCTTTACTCTCTCCAATGATTCCTCAATCTCCGATAACTGCTTTAATCCCCTTCTAACTGATGATTCTTTACTCATTGATACTCTCAATTCCAACCTCCCCGCCGTCTCACCCTCTGCTAATCCTCTTGATGATCAAAATCTCATTTCTCCAAATCTGCAACTCCACACCCCCAAATCTATTCCTACGAACCCTCCAAACCTCTCTCAGCCCGCTGATGTCCAATCCAATCCTCCCGACTCTGACTCTGATAATGACGACTCCAACGTGGCCGCTCAACTAAAAATTGAATCCTCTCTCAATCTTTGGGATTGATCCACACTACAGAAACCTCAATGTTACGGATTCCTTGCAAGGACCGTTCCCAAAAGCTACTATGAAGCCACCCACTGTGACGATAAATAAAGATGGATAGCCTTGATGGAATCCAAACTCAACGGAATCAATCTCATGAAAGTCTGGGAGGGCGTTTCCTCTCTCCCTGACGGTAAAATTGCCCTTTCAACTGTGTGGGTCTACTGAATCAAAGATAGTCCTGAGGAAACGGGAGTCTCATTCAAATCTCGACTCTGCGTTCAAGGGTTCAAACAAGTGGAGTTCTTCGACTATGGTCAAACCTACCCTCCGACGGGCTCCATCACCACGCTTTGAGTCCTATTAGTTTATGCCCTACATCACAAGCTCACTCTCTGGCAAATGGACATCAAGTCCACCTTCCTTCACGCGCCGCTGGACAAGGAACTCTTCATCAAATCCCCCTTAGGTTACAATACTCCGTTCCCTTACTTCAAGCTCAACAAGGCCCTCTATGGTCTGAAGCAAGCGCCTAAAAGCTGGTACGACACCCTCAAGAGCTGGCTCCTCAAGGAAAATTTCACTACATCAAGTGCCAACCCTTGTCTTTAAATCAATGCAGCCACCAATGTTCACGTGTTTGTGTACGTTGATGATGCATTAATAGTTGGTAACTCCGTTGAATTCCGAAATCGCCTAAAAGCTCAGTTCAAGATCTCTCAAGACGGCCCTCTAAGTAAGATACTAGGAAACCAACTTGTGAATACCAAGGATGGGCTTGGACTTCTGCACTCTAATCACATCAACACCGCACTCAGTGAGCTAGGCCTAATCAATTGTAAACCAATCAGCACACCCCTCACTCCCAACATCAAGCTTCTCTCCGCCACCAATGACAAACATCAGTACTTCCTCAAACTTAACATCAACTATCGATCGTCCACTGGTTATTTGAATTTTATTGCCAGCAAAACGCGACCCGATCTAGCCTACGCTGTCTCAAATCTCTCTTGGTTCAATAACAAGCCCGGAATGCCTCATTGGACGGAATCCAAACGTGCGTGGCGGTACCTAAGCACTTCAAAAGATCTAGCTCTCCGCCTTCAGAACTCCTCATTCGAATAAGACATTGAAGCTTTCAGCGATTCTGACGGCGGCAACAACCCCAAATCTCGTAGAAGTCATACTGGCTACCTAATTCTCCTGTACGGCTGTCCCGTCTCCTGGCACAGTAAACTCCAACCTACCATTTCCCTCTCATCCACCAAAGGGAAACTCAAAGCTCTTGTTCTAGCCACGCAAGAGAAGTTGTGGCTATCACAATTAATCACCGAAATAAATCCAAATTTGAAGTTCACCCATTGCTCTTTTGTCGACAACAAAGCCTTGAATGACCTAGTAAACCAAGAATCTCACCACGGAGCTCTCAAACACATCAATACACAGATTAAATGGTTGCGAGAGCAACGCAATAGCCACTCCCTCATCACTCACCTCATTCCCTCCAATAAAATTCTAGCTGATTCACTAACAAAGGCTGCCCTTTGTTCTTCCGTCGCCAATCTCATTTCCTTCACTATGTCACCTCACATCTGATCACGGCGGTGTGTCATTCTTGTCATGCTCCAACCCTCTTGTCCCTCTCAGCCTGGCCGCATCACCAGTGAAAAATATCCAAATATGAAGCCTTGCCATTGACCGTCTCACCCTCATCCACACTGCTCAGCTCCATTCTGATCCTTCCCCATCCTGATTGCCTTGACACACGTCCTCCTCATCCTCATCTCCTCCATCTACATTCTTTCTCCTCATCCTCATCCCTCTTGACATATTGCCCTCTTCCTCAATCACTCTCCCAGCTTCAATCACTCTCCCCGCTCACTTACTCTGATCCATCTTTCCTACTCTCCATCTTTCCATTCCTCCCATTTCTCTTCACTCATTCCTTTCCAACCTTTCAACATCTCTCACTTGCTCTTCTCTCCTCACCGACTTCTCAACATCGACTTATCAACATCTCACAACTCTAAACTCCCTTCCTCTTGTTCGTCTATCTCCATTGTCTTGTCAACACCCTCTTGACAAATCCGCTTCCTCACATTGCTAGACCTTCTCCAGCCTTCTAACCTCAACTTCACTCACGCTCAATTATCAACTAGACACAATCACCTCCCTGCTCTCTCTTAAAGATCACAAGACTCAAGTTGATCAGATGTGAGGTTCACACCTACTGTCACCCATTTCATTTCTTTATTCTAATTGTTCTTGATTCTACTGTCACAGCCTGCACCCTTGTCTTCACTGCTCCTCTCTTTCTTTTACTTGTCAATCCTTAGTCCGTAGTTTTAAGTCAAAGGGATCTTGGTTAAGGCTCTCTTGTTTTGTTTTTTTGATTTCTTCAAACCTCTGAATAACTGTTGTGATTCCTTTAGACCATTGGTCTTATTTTGAAATACGGTCAGAATTTCATTTCAGCTTATCATAGTGGACGTCCAAAACAGTTACCCAAAGAATTTAATAATATACCAATGAGTCTTATTATCCTCTTTCTGTCGTGGAAGCTTGGTTACAAAGCCCTGCCTCTCCGCTGTGTATTTTACATACATATTATCTTTGGGCAATATATCCTTTAAGAATATAAATTAAAGGTTACAAAGTAACCAGGCCTACGTGTTTTCATACTGAATTCCCTGAAGAGAGGTGTTAAAGATCCCCAATATATTTGTGGCCCCTCTATTAAAATATTCAATAATCAATTTATTTATATTGATTTATAACAATAAACCACTTCCAAATCAATTAACCTTGCAAAAGCTTTATCCAAATATTTGACGGATTTTTGCTTCATTTATTAAAAAAAAATATTTTTTACTCATTCTATCACCTTCTGGTAGCTAAAGGATAGCAAGCATCTTGGCATCCAGGACGCTTACAATTTGGGGTCTGGCTGGGAAATATTTTATTCCACTATATTTAATACCTTGGACCAGACATTTCATGTAAAATTAAATCAAAGATAAATTTATCTGCTTTTTTAACCTTGATTTATTTTTAAACTCTTTTTCAGTGGATTTAAAAACAAATGCAGAATTAATAATCTATTATTTAAATCTTTTAAAGATAAGAAAAGAAGAATATATTAAAAATTATAAACCAACTGTTTGGGAAGCTTTAACTCAAGCTGACCAACTTAATATTTCTTCTGCCCGTAAAAACTTAGATAAACTCCTTGAACAAGAATATCTTGAGAGGCGTATCAACTTCCAGGCCCTATCAAGGAAACATAAAGCTTGGAAGAAATACCATATAAATTACTTTTTAAAATATAAAAAGTAATTATAAAACGTTTATTACGATATTATTTTTATTAAAATAATACTAATATATTTTATTGACCAATAAAATATCCTTTTAAAATCAGTGAAACCTCCTATACCAGAAGCCACTGCCACTGAAGCTGATTTATTGAATCAAGAAATCCCAGGTATCTCTGGACGCTCCAGAAATATTGATTGGACGGTTGAAAACCTCATTGGAACACACCAAGACCCCATAGGATTACCTATTAAGGACCAATTTAATCCCAATAAAGTCCTGGTACCTTTGAATATCAACTTAATTAAGTTTTAAATAAACTTATTTTTACAGATTTTTCTTTAGAAAAAACATTTTATTCTGTCAGCTTGCTACTATTGCAGAGCAAGCTGCAAAAGTGACAGAAATAACATAAAAATAATAATAACAAAATTAACCTGAGAAGGAGTAGGAAAAAAATGAATATTATTGCAAAATTGGATTCTCCACCCAAAATTAGGTAGGGTCACTCACTGACCCCACCCTTGAAATCCAACTCCTTATATTTTTAAATAATTAAAGAAAGAAAGACCAATGAATAATTCCCATACCCTGTGGAATTAGATGCTACCCCTGTTACAGAACCAAGAACACGTGACAGGCTACCACTGATTACCCTGCTAGCCTCAGTTTCCATCCCTTTGAGCCCCTGTACACCCTCAGAAGGACAATATTGGGACTCCAAAAGCTATAAATAAAGAGCTCTATTAAGGATATTGATACCCAGAGACCCAGTTATATTTACATCCAGACACCATGCCAAGGTAATCTAATACTTATAAGATATAAGTAACTGATTTATGGCTTTAGTCTGATTGATAATATCCGTCCTCAAACCTCTTTGATCAATTTAAACTGCTGAACAACCTTATAACCCCAGTATACAGGTTTAACCCATTAGTGCATGTCCAAAACAGGTACCCAAAGAATTTAATAAGATACCAGTGAGTCTTATTATCTTTCTTCTGACCTGGAAGCTTGGTTACAAAGCCCTGCCACTCCACCGTTTATTTTATATACATATTATCTTTGGGAAAAATATCCTCTAAACTCAAGGTTCCAAAGTAACCAGGCCTACATGTTTTAATACTGAATTCCCTAAAGAGAGGTGCTAAAGATCCCCAATATAATTGTGGCCCCTCTATAAAAATATTCAATAATCAATTTATCTATATTGATTTATAACAATAAACCACATCCAAACCAATTAAACTTGCAATAAGCTTTAACCAAATATTTCACGGATTTTTCCTGCATTTATTGAATAATATATTAATTATTTATTCTATCTCCTCTGGTAGCTAAAGGATAGCAAGAATCTTGGCATCCAGGAGGCTTAAATATTCAATATGAATAGACGTAACACAAGAGCCTCAGGGAGAATTCCCTCCTATGGATCTTTGCCATGATCCCCCAGTAACTGTGATACCACCAATAATGACAACCATGAGGGGACTGGAACCCGTGAATCAAATTTTGGTGGACAAGGAACAGCCCCAATTATTGTTTCCCTCCCCCAACCTACAGCCGGAAAAGGTAGTAGAATTAAGCCCCCCTCCATTACAAGAAGGTTCCCTGCAGCCACCCCAGCAGAATCTGGCCAAGGAAGCCAGGATCAAAGACTTAGTCAGAGAGCACGTGAAATATTGGGAAGAGTTCAAAGAAGCCCAAGCCAAGGAGGAAATGGTATCTATGAAAAAGATAATCTCCCAGGAAAAAGTTACCCAGATAGCTCTTCAGAAAATGATTCCAAGGAAAGAGGTAGAATCCTACATAGAAAAGTGGAATCCTTGGGATCAGTTAGCCCAATTAAAGGCAAAGGATCAGGAAAGAAGAGATCTTCTTCCCATCCAAAACTAAAGAGAAAGAAGGATTGGGATCAGATAATATCCTTAGCTCAAAAGTGGAAAAAGGTGTACAACAATTAGCCTCTAATTCTGAACTCAGTAACTTGTCTAAAACAACCTCTGATGTAATTACTTCCTTTTCTAATGATATGCGCCATAATTTTAAAATTTTTTGTGGAAATTTGGACGGTGTTTACACCCAAATGGATAAGTTAACTTTAGTAGTGGCCAAATTAATTAATAACCAAAAATAAACTGTAGGAATGGAAGATACTAAAGAGCATACAGAACAATTATTGGAGACAATTAATCAAGGTAAAATTAGACAGACTCAAAAAATTGAGAATATCCTATCAGGTATCCAAGAAGATTTTATTATGTACTTTCAACCTTTAAAAAGAATTGGTAAATACTACTAACAGCTCCATTCTTTCCCTTAGTGAGAAATTAGTTCTGCTTAATAATAAAGTGGACCTGCAACTTAATCTGATCAAGAATGATCTTAGAGACTTAAGATTCCGTCTGACCAGCCCCTTGGGGAGTATCACAGAGGAACCAAAACCTCCCAGAAAAACAACTACACCTTATGCACCACCCTTACAAGGAATGCATAGGAGTGACGCCTTCAGGCCTAGTCCTACTCCTGAAATGGAAAAAGCCCTCAAACTTTTATCCCCAATTTCTGAATGTCCTAATTTCTCCGGTGAAGTAGAATAAAATCATATAAATTTCATTAAATTTATTGACTATACCATTAACTGTTTTGACCTACCAGAAGCTATGGCTGTGGTCAGGCTGCCCTGACTATTTGAAGGAGTAGTCTTAGACTTTTTTATTAGTAAAAGAGAAGAATTAGGATCTTTATCATGGAATTGTTGGAAACTTCTAATCAAATAACAATTTGGTTCTAGAACGTGGAAAAGAAAAATGATGAAAAATTTTGAAAATTCCTCATTTGATCCCTCCAAGGATAAACCTCACAAATGGTGCTTAGAACAGAAGAGAAGACTAGAATTCTTCTATCCAGATGCTGATAAAGAGGACGTAAATGAAAGACTCCTCAACTTGTGTCCTGTAAATCTTAACCATAATGTAAGATGCAGGATGAGTATGGATGCTGACTTACCAACTCTAATCAATGTGTTAGAAGAAGTCATAGACATGAATGGGTTAGACAAGAAGTTTCCTTCTAGAACTAAAGAGAAATTCAACATTAACAAAACCAGAGAACAACCCCCTCTGATAAATACCTCTGATAATAAGAAACCTAATGAGAACAGGGATAAAGAGAGAATGCCCAGATATTTTTGGAATTGTAAAAAGACGGGACATATGACACAAGACTGCCCATTACCAAAAAGAAATATAGAATTCTTGGAAGGAGAACAGCAGGTTGAAGGGAATCAGAAATATGAAGATATAGCTCATACTGAAGGATCCCTTTCTGAATTTGAATTGATCTCGACCAACCCTTTCAATGTAATAGAAGGAGATATAGGCACTTATATAGAAATCAATAAAATCCATGGTGATTCTAGTTTGCCACAACAATGGGACCCTACCATAATTCCTAGACATATCAGGGATGTTAAACCACTAACAGTTAAACGTATGAGTGGTAGGAGTTATACTACTGGTCAGACTTGCTATGCAACAGGATTGTATAAAGACAGACCTATAAGTTTATTAATGGATAGTGGAGATTTTTGCTCATGTTTATGTACTGAATTCTTAAACAAATGGGATCCCAATTGGAAAGAATACCTTCTGCCCATCCCAAAAGCCAAGGTTAGCTCTTGCAACTCTACCATGAATGCTATTGGAGTATGGACTGCTCCCATAATAGTACACCATACTAAAGTATATTTGAGAATACAAGTGTAATTTGTGGTATTTCTCAACAGATTATGTGACTAACTGATAATAGGGAATGATTCTTTATGTCTATATGGTATAGATGTCTTCCAGATTAAAGGGAGATTCTTTACAGTGGGTGGTAATTTGGACAAGAAGTTTAAGATATTCACCATCCAATCTAACTTCCCCTCTTCCACTTACCAAAAGCATTTAGAAGAATTTAATCAAGAATACTTCTCTCAAGCAGCTCAAAATATGAAACTTTCTGAGGAACAGAAGAAAGAAATATTGAAAGTCTGCTTTGAAAACCAAAATGCTTTTTTTACTAAATATAACCTCATTGGTGATATCAAAGGACATGAAATGGTATTAACATTGACTATTAAGCCTCCTTATCCTCCAAACCTAAGAATACCAGCTTATCCCTCTAGTCCTAAGTCTAGAATGGCTCTTGAGGAACATATCCAAGAACTGATAAAATTACAAGTATTAAGGAAAGTAGGAAACAATGAGCAGGTAGATGTGACCACACCTGTAATCTTAGCTTGGCATAATGACAAGTCAAGAATGGTAGGAGACTTCAGAATGCTCAATAATTATAATCAGGAAGATTATTATCCTATACCCTGGATTGATCATGCTCTACATAACTTGTCCAAGGCCATATATATCACTACTATGGATAGGCTTAAAGGTTTCCACCAGATAGCTATAAGCCCTGAAAGTAGAAATTTCATAAGAATAATCTGCCATTTGGGAATATATGAATATCTTAGGATGCCCTTTGGTATAAAGAATTCCCCATCACACTTCCAGAGAACAATGAATACAGTTCTAGGTACTTCCATCAGACCAGGGTGGATGATGGTATATATAGATGATGTTATCATATATTCTGATGATTTGGATACTCATATAAACCAAATAAGATTAGTACTCCAAACTATCTCCAACGGGGGGTTAAAAGAATCCATGAAGAAATGCAACTTTGGATATGGAGAATTGAAAGCTCTAGGGTATATAGTCTCTGTTCTAACTCTAGCTGCTGATCAAAATAAGATAGCTTCTGTCATGAACAGACCCATGCCTGAAAATAAAACAGAGTTACTTTCTTTCATTATTTTTTGCATTTACTACAGACAGTACATTCCAATGTTTGCTATGCTAACTAAAAGTATGTATGAAATATGCAACAATAACACTCTCTTTGAAATGACACATGAGAGATTGAAAAACTATGAGGAACTAAAAATAGCTATGAACTCTACTCCTCTACTCATTCAACCAGATTACTCCAAACCCTTTAAGCTTTACATTGACGCCTGTATTGAAGGGTTAGGAGCTGATATACATCAAGAAAGAATAGAAGAGGAAAAACCAGTGGAGAAAGCAGTACTCTTCATATCTAGACGGATCAAAGACACAGAAAATAGATATGGAGCCAGTCAGATGGAATTATTGGCTCTAGTATGGGCTTTAGAAAAGCTACACTTTTACTTAGAAGGCACCAATTTCCAAGTGATCACGGACTGTAATGCTGTAAGAACTCTCATGAACATGAAGACCCCAATCAGACATATGCTCAGGTGGCAGATTGCTATACAATAGTATAGAGTTCAGATGACTATATTGCATAAAGCTGGAGCTAAACACCATAATGCTAATAGTCTTAGTAGGAATGCTTTTACTAATGACTCTAGCAATTGAGCATATGACCCTGAGGATCCAGATATCTTTCCTATCTTGAACATCAATTTTTTTTTCATTAGATTCTCCAATCATGGGGATCCACTTATGTGAATTGGATACTTCTTTCTTCAATCTAGTGAGGGACAACTACTCCTCTGACGTCAAGCTGCTGATTACCATTGTGGAATGTGAATCCCCACAAGCATCTCTGATAAATAGTTAACCTGCTTCATTACTTAAACCCTATAAAGCAGGAAGGTTTACCTTTTTGGATGATCTGCTTTACTGCAGACACCAACATTCCAGTGTATTAGTACTAAGCAAAAAAGAAAATATACAACACATACTCCAGGAATACCATGAAAACTGTTCATCAGGGCATCTATCCACTGAAAGAACCTTGGAGAAAGTAAAACAAACTTCTTGGTGGATAGACTGGAAAGAAATTACTATTAAGTATGTTACTAGCTGTGAGACTTGCCAAAAATCTAATAAAACTACTGGAAAAAGGTTTTTACTCCTACAGAAGATCTCTGAACCCAAAAATAGATGGGAAATCATTAATATGGATTTTGTCACCAGCCTCTCCACTGGAGGTACTCATTCATATAACTCTGTCCTGGTTATAGTTGACAGATACTCTAAGAAGGCAAAATTCTTACCTAACCACAAAGAAGATAGTGCTATGGATTTAGCTCTACTATTTTGGAATAGGATCATAGCTGATGTTGGTATACCCAAGATTATAATCAGTGACAGAGACCGCAAATTCACCTCTGAGTTTTGGAGGAATCTACATGATATACTGGGTAATACTCTAGCATTTTCTACAGCATACCATCCCCAAACTGATGGATTAGCTGAAAGAATTATACAGACCCTAGAAGATATGTTAAGAAGGTTCTGTAGCTTTGGGCTAGAATACAAGAACTCAGATTTTTATTGCCCTGATTGGGTAAGCCTACTCCCAGCTCTAGAGATGGCTTATAACAGCAGTAAACATTCTACTACCAAAGAAGCCCCTTACATACTAGAAAGAGGATGGATTCCAAAACTCCCTAGGAATAACTTAAATTAAAACTTAGCCACCATTCATGCAACATCTCTTGACTTCAAGAAAATGATAGATATAGAAAATAATAATGCTCAAAAATGTGTAGAAGAAGCAGTAGAATACAACAAACAAATATGGGAGAAATCACACAGAGAAACTGACTTTAAAATAGGATATCAGATCTGGATATCCACTGCCAACTTCAACAATTTAGCAGGTGACAGAAAGCTGAAACCAGCCTTTGTTGGACCATTTTTTATCAAAAAGATGCATGGCAAAGATGCTGTAGAAGTCATCCTGATTGAAGAATTATCAAGAAAACACCCAGTATTTCCTGTTTGCCTAGGAAAACACTTTCAACCAAGAGAAGGTAGCAACCTCCCTCCAGCAATGATCCCAATAGAACCTGACCTGGTGAAAGAAAAAGGGAAAGTCAGCATGATATTGAGATACAAGAAAGAGAGAGTGCAAGGAAAAGATGTTAGACTATACTTAGTAAGATACAAAGGAGAATCTGCAGAAAAAGATGAATGGTTACCAGAGAATAATATACTTGATGTACCAATACATCTTAGAAACTACAGAGCCAGCAAAAGGAACTGAAACAAACATTGAATTAATTTTTTTCCCAAAATGCTCCAGATTCTTTTTCAGATATGGCCATATCTTGGAGTGGGGGAATGTCAGCTTGCTACTATAGCAGAGCAAGCTGCAAAAGTAACAGAAAATAATAATAATAATAATAATATGAAACTTAACTTAAGAAGAAGTAAGAAAACCATGAATATTAATGCAGAAATAGATTCTCCACCCAAAATTAGGTAGGGTCACTCACTGACCCACCCTTGAAATACAACTCCTTATATTCTTAAATAATTAAAGAAAGAAAGACCAAAATACCACAGCACCATTATGGTACTTCTTGGCCAATTAAATATTTCACATGTATTGTCACGTATAGGTTTCACACCTAAAATTCAGTCAGAATTGAGGTGTTGTGTATATTTTGGGAGTTAAAGATGGAAATGTGTTCTGTCACAATTCCCGCACGCAGCCGCAGCAGCCAATACACCCTTGCGCGGCTGAGCTAAAGCACTGTCACCCTTTCAAAGCCGTTTACGCATCCCCAGGCCTCTGACAAGTACGCAGCCATGGGACTACAAGTTGACAAGGTGACAGGCAGCCTGAGAAACCTAGGTACTGCGTAATCATGCTACAACCTACACGGGAACATTCTACATATGTAATAAATGTTCCCCTGGATAGTAGATAGTCTAAAAATACATAAAATTATATAAAAACACCTAAATAATCTTTACAGGTATTTTTTATTAAATATAATTCAAAGTACCAGAAATTTCGAAAATAAGATAATGACTACTTCTGAAAATATATTAAAATACTTCAATATACAACTACAAGGAATTCTAGACATCAATATTTTTGCCATATACTAAGAAAACTAATGATGTAAAAATATTACATGAATACCCATGACTTATATTTTTAAGTAATTATTTTAGTAAATCAACTGAAATTCGAAAATAAGGAGTAAAATCAATATCATGACTTTACTCCAATTATTTAATACATAATGAGAACCCACCTGACATCAGACTATCCGCATTAATTTCTATTAAAATAATTATTAACTTACTGGGACCATTTACTAAGGATAATTAATTAAATAATAAATAAAATGGAAAGATCAGTGTTATTCACACGTTCAAACAACAATTATAAAATAGAATAATTCCCATACCCTGTGGAATTAGATGCTACCCGTGCTACAGCACCAAAAACACGTGAAAGGCTGCCACTAGTTACCCTTCTAGCCTCATTGTCCATCCCTTTGAGCCCCTGTACCCCTCAGAAGGACAATATTGGGACTCAGGAATCTATAAATAAAGAGCCTTTTTGAGATGATTGATACCAAGAGACCCATACATATTTACATCCAGACACCTTTCCAAGGTAATAAAATACTTATGAGAGATAATTAAGTGATTTGGGGATTTATTCTGATTAATAATCTCTGTCCCCAACCCTTTTTATCAATTTAAACTGCTGAACAACCTTATAACCCCAGTATACAGGTTTAACCCATCAGTGCACATCCCAAACAGGTACCCAAAGGATTTAAAAATACACCAGTGAGTCTTACTATCCTTTCTCTGTTGTGGAAGCTTGGTTACAAAGCCCTGCCACTACACCGTGTATTTTACATACATATTATGTTTGGGCAATATATCCTTTAAGAATATAAATTAAAGGTTCCAAAGTAACCAGGCCTACGTGTTTTCATACTGAATTCCCTGAAGAGAGGTGTTAAAGATCCCCAATATTATTGTAGTCCCTCTACAAAAATATTTAATAATCAATTTATTTATATTGATTTATAACAATAAACCATATCCAAACCAATTAACCTTGAAATAAGCTTTATCCAAATATTTTATGTATTTTTGCTGCATTTATTGAATAATATATTTATTATTTATTCTATCACCTCTGGTAGCCAAAGTATAGGAAGGATCTTGGCATCCAGGAGGCTGACAAACCCAACATGTTTCCAAAAGAATTTGCAAGGAATGGTTTGTGAGTAGCATGGGCCCCTATCACCTGAGATGTGGTTTTATTTCCAAACTCAGTTTTTTCACAATCCCAAGCTGTTAAAAACTTCTCTTTGATAAGGAAGATGTTATTTTACAAATACTCAAGCAGCTCCTTATTGGTTGTCCAAGAAACAATTTATACAAATCATAACACAAGCACCCAAAAATAGGAACATTAACAGAAGAAGCACTGATTTGGCCCTTACTCTGAATTCCTCATTATTGACCTCTGACTCCTCCTTGGTTTTGAAGGCCCTATACTTCCCTCACAGAGACATAAAGCTTTTCCATCCTTTAACATCATTTTTAAAGCAAAAATTACAGTTTTCTTGTATTTTTTTAGAGAATTTCCACAAACAAAACTATCATGTTGACTCAGGGAACCAAGATTCAATGGCACAAATAACGGCTTCCTCACGGTCTGCCACAAAGGCTTTGGGGAAGTCTCTCAGGATCATAAGCCAGCTCCTTCATTGAATATACAGACCTACTGCAGAATTCTAAAGTTTTTTCAAACAAGAGCTTTTGTGAAAGTTTTTTGGTTGGTTGTAATTCCTAAGACCTGCTATAGGGGGATGTTTTAATTATTTCTTATATAAGTACAATCCAAGATAGAAATAAAATTGAATTGTTTGCAAAGCTGTTATGAATTGGGGTGCGCCAATCATAGGGCCTGAAAGTGTCCCTTTCCACTGGATTTTGAATGATCAACCCAACCTGAATCACCAAGTTTTTCAGAGAGTACCTCCATAAAACTTGTCCACTTGAGTTTGGCTTACACTAATCTTTGCTTAGTGTTATAGATTGTTTGGTCATCAACATTCTTTCTGCCATAAATCTTTCTCAATTTTCTTTTGAGTTGAAGTGCATTGATCCCATCATTCATGCCTTCTATTAAATTCTCCAATTCCACCCCAGAGATTCTCCTTAGTTGAGGATTAACTGAGGGGTGTACAGATGGTTGATGGTTCTTTTAATCATTTCTGTAGGAGATTTTCCACAAGGGGTTTGCCTTTTTGTGACTTTCACAGATTAAAAACTTGCACACAACCTTCCTTGTGCAAGTTTTCCTTGACTGTTTGGTGAGAAACGGCCAAGAGTAGGAACCATGTCTATCACAGGCTAAATCCACATATTTATCAATCTTTGAGTTGAAAACTGGAAAAGAGTATCCATGCTTTTTTTCCCATTTTTGACAATACTTTTGTACCTCTTTCCCATTAGGAAAGGCTCTCACAGGATTTTGTTCTAGTGGATCTGGCACCAATTCAATGGTTATATCATGGGTACATAGTTACATAGTTACCAGCCGCAAATCATTTTTCATCAAATCAAATCAGGCAAAGGCCAGAGTAACATAAAATTGTACTCACCACCAGAGGTAAAATCCATTTTTGAAAAAAAAATCCTCAATTTAAACCCTATATGAGGATGCAATTGGGGCTTCCAATTTTTCATTAACTGAATCCTTTTTTAATGCAGCTTTGTTAATGGCAATATCAATGTAGTCCTTCAATGTAGCCATATCATAAACACAAGGGCTTGCCACTGTTCCCACAATGTAAAAAGGATTCAATGGTACTTTGGTATTCAATCCAAATTTAAATTGAACAACTACAAAGCTTGCTCACTTTTGAGTTGAGAAAGATCAACTTGACCAATGGAAAGTAAAAATTCACTTTTCCATTTTCCAACAGCTAAGAGTTAACTTTGAGGGACAGGGACAATTTCAAATATTTTTTTTCCAAAGGCAATGATTTTGTTTTGCAGTTTCACTTTATTATCACTAGGTGTGGTCCAATAGTCCCACAGAGTATGCTTTGTTCCAAAATTTGGGTTGATGGAACCCAAATCTGGTCTAGGGGGTCCCAGAATTCTGGTGCAAGCCCTGGGGGGTCATATACCCCAATACACATTTCTAAACGGTTGTGTAGGCGGGTACACAACTCAAAAATGCCTTCTACAGGGGGTATACAACTCCCCTGGGGCCACACGTGTTTGGAGAAACCCATTGGAGTTGTGTATGGGCCCCACGCATCAAATGGGCCATGTGGGGACCTAAAATACTCTCACACAACTGGGGGTTGTGAATTTATCATCACCCATTTTTTTAGTTGTGAGTTTGTGAGTGTGTGTCTTTTTTTCTTTCTTGTTCAAAAAAATGCATCTTAACTATTGCATTGTTTTGATTTTTTTGATTTTCTTTTTTTTTCTGGAAAGGTATAATAGGATGGGTTGTGGGGTGGGGTAGGGTATCCCCTTCTAAATCAAAAGTACATCCTACCCCTCCCCCTTCCCCCAGTTTTGTGATGTGTAGAAATCCCCGCCCCATTTTTTTTCTTTTTGATTGATTGATTGATTGGGTAGTTGTGAATAAAAGTGATTTCCAATAATCTTGGGTTTTACATGGTGGTTATCTCTTTTTTGAAAAAAGAGACTATCTTTCCTTCCCTTTCTCTTGCTTCCATTTTTTTTTTAAAAAAAAAATGAAACTTCAGTCACCTTTGTCTCCCGCCTTCCCTTCCCTAGTTTTTATCTCAAAAGAAATATATTGTGTTGCACTTTTTTTTATTTTTTCACCCTCCCTCCCCCCACTTTCTGATTTTAAAATGCTACTTTTGATTCACATAAAACTAGATCAGACTAGACTAAAAACACCAAAAAAACTCACCAACCCCCCCCCCCCCCTTATTTTGATGCCACAAAAATGGCCAACCTTGACATAATGCACAACATTATTATTGGAGCCTTGAAAGATCATGCTGTTAGAAAATTGAAACTTCCAGAATATTTTTGGAAAAATATACAGAAACAGCAAACAGAATCATCAGATGATGAATCAAATGATGATTATGATGAAAGTGGAGACAATGAAGATCCCAGTGAAAAAAAAGTATTCTAGAGAATCAAATTACTTGAAAATAGATTCTCAGAAAGATATTTGACATATACAAAAAAGGAAATGCAAAGGGAGAGAAAAACCTCTTGCTCTAACTAATGAAGAATTCATGGGGGTATCTTCTTCATTCTCTTATTTAGATTATGTACCTGTTTCATTTTTGGATCCAAGTACTAGTGATATCCCTGAGCAAAGCACTCCAATTTTATCAAGATTCAAGTTGGATTCTGTTCTTCTGAAAAATCTTCAAAAAGTCATCAGGATTACTCCAATACCATCTGATTGCACAAGAGTAATAAAAAAACTTGGAGCAGCAATTCTTGGAAGTATCAAGGCTTCAGAGTGGTCTCTTCTTTATAAATTCTACATGTCCAATTTTATCATTGCTATGAAGTTTGAAGAATGTCCATTCCCAGAAACTTTTTTTGAAAATATCTTCCATTTAGTTACCTGTTTGAACATTGCCACTAGTTGAAATACCAGCTCCCAAAATGGTCCTGATTTCACCAGGAACTGAAAGAAATGTAACAAACTTTGTATGAAGCTCTTTCCAGAGAAAAATCAAAAGCACAATCATAATCTTGCATCCCATATACCTGAGCTTTTACAAAGGTGGGGGCCTAGTCCCACATGTGCCACCTGGGCTTATGAGCGCTTGAATGGTCTATTTTTCAAGTTCAACAGCAACAAGTTTTTTGCTGTGTGAATTCCTTTAAATAAAAGATATACAGAATACCACAGTGCTGAATATAATTTAAATTAAACTCAGATGAAATACCACTTACTATACTTCAAAGTTTCTACCACCACAGAAATATGCATGTCACTTTCCAGCAAGTGCCATCAAGGAGCTGATGCCCCATGTATGACCAAGCTCAGGTCAAGCTTGGTCCAAGCTCAGGTAAAAATTTATCAAACATCCAATGCACAGTCACTGTGCACCAAGAACTTGTTAGAGCAATCACATTCCTTTAACTAGAGACTGGAGAAAGCTATAACCAGAGATTCCTTGATGGCACTTGCTAGCAAGTGCCATCAATTTGTTTTTGGTGAACAGAATTTCAAATTTAAATTCCCTGATCAACTCACCAGGTGAACCACCAGAGATAAATAAAATTTCTAGACTTCTTGAATCATCCACCAAGTCAATTTACCCTAAACTCAAATTCAATCCCAAACTTAAATCCTGTCCATGAAAATCCATAATCTTATTAAAAATTCCTCAATTATCTCAGGAATCACATCTCTTCTACAAATTGGCAAGATTTTAATCAGATGAATAGTGCCTATTAACCAAACACTGTTACTCTCTCACCATGGTGGACCTATCAGAATCATCTCCATTGGAATAAAATGGCACTATCAACAACAGAATTGAATTCTGGAAACAGTACTGTGTCATATAATCTGGGTAAAGTCTCCTTCTTGGGTCAAATAAAAACTATATTAAGTGTGGTGGATCCTCATGGGAGCATACCAGTTTACTTCTTGGAAGTGAATCCATTTCAAATTGACAGGAATTTATTAGTTTATTGGAAGCATCTCAATGTTTACAAAGTTAAACATAGGATGGAACAACAAATCATTTCTTGTGATGCTGTTGATTGCCAGTGTGCATATTTCTGTCGAAATTGAATGATACTAGTCACAAAGTTACACCTTCCTGAAAGTGAAATTTAAAAATTATGGAATATGCAAAGTGTTATCAATTGTTTCAATTTTTTTCTTTAAATTATTTTTGGAGTAAAATTCAATTAAATGTATCAAGCATTACCCGTAGGTAGAACAGATATTTCATGATAGAAGGAATTTTATGAATGATTAGGAAAAACTTTGTTCAAAAAATGCTTTTATTTCATTTCAGAAGAATAGGAGGGATTTTGCTAATAGGTGGAAAAATGGAAACTTGTGGGAAATCAGGGAGAAATCAGGGAGGAAAAAATGGGAAACCACATGGAATCTGGGAGGAAGTAAAATAGAAAACTTGGAGAATACCAATTGAAATCATAAGTACAAAAAGAAGAACAGAAGGAGGAAGCTAGGATATCAAAAGGGGTAAATAGAGTGGAATTAAAGCAGAAAAAACTTTTGAATAATTTGACAAATTTTGAAGCAACTAATGGTAAACTGGGGGTAAGCTTTCTTTCCAAATGATGGAAAAATTCTAGAAATCAACTGGATGCCAAAATCTCATCCAAAGGATGTTATTTCACTGGCTGGCAATATCCACCACATTTCTCCTGGTTTCCTGGGGGGTTGCAAATCCTTGATTGCAACCCTTTTCAACTCTTTATTGGGGATTTGCAACTCTCAAGAAGTTCCAATTGGGGATGTGCAATTTTTGAATGGGGGTACCACCTGTTTTCCTGGCCCTTTGGGGCAAAATAGCCCCAAATAGGCAATTTGAGGGGGTAATTTGGGTACCTGGGCACCCCTGGACCACATTTGAGTGCCATCAACCCAAATTTTGAAAATAAACAGGCTAAAAAGAATAATTATTAGAAAGAGGAAGAATCACAGGAGAAATAACAACAGCACAAGCAGAAATGAAATATAACCTATAAAGAACAAAAAAGGTAACCAGCTGGGCGTGAAGAGTTAACAGGAGATGAAGCGGTGGATTCAATCTCAAACAACTCCGGAAGCGTTAATTCAATAGGTTAGTTAGTTGAAGGATGTCAAGATATTGCTTCTGGTTGATCATCTGAGTACAGGTTTGTTGGTTAGTAGTGAAAGAGAAGACACAATCAGATGAGAAAGAAGGAAGGAGAAATAATCAGAAAAGCTACTTACTCAACAAGGAGGACCTCAGAGCCCTAAGGGCAAACAAAGGACCCCCATCAAGCAGTACAAATAGGAACTCTTGCGTTCAGGTTTAGAGTGTGTACACCATTGTAGGCAGAAAGAGGCGCGCGGTCACACAGGTGAGTGTCACAGAAAAGAGCAAACAAAGAAAACAAATAGCAAGTATAACAGGAGATTAGATTCACTAGAATTCTAGAAAATTTGGGGATGTCTCATACTATGTGGGAATATTATTGGGCCACATAACAAAACTTGGGAATCAAACACACTTCCTATTGGCAAAACAACAAATTCTTGTCAGAAGTTTTACACATCACTTTCTTGTCACATAATTTTATTTTTTTCAACCCAAAAGGGAGCAAACCATTGGAATTGTTGAATTGAAAATTGAATTGAATACTAAATTTCCGTTGAATTTTGTTTGTTTATGGGAACAGTGGAAATCCCAAGCCCTGCTGGTTTAAGCATGGCTATGTTAAAGTACTTAATTAAAATTTTGGTTAATGAAGCTTTGGTGGAATCTAGGGATTTTGGTAGGGATTTGGAAAAGAAAACATTGGAAGCCCAAATTGCATCCTCATCTAGGGTTAAAATTGAGGCACAAAATTTTTCTTCACAACTGAAATTGACTAAAGGTGGTGGGTCACATTTTATATGTCACTTAACTGAGAATTATTTGGCTTGATCAATCCTAATGTTACCATGTGGGGTGTAACTATGTAACTAAGAGGTTCCAGGACCCCTTGAAACTCCTCCAGTGAGAGCCTTTGCTAGTAGGAAAGAATACAAGATTTATTTTAAAAAATGGGAAGCCATGGATGGCTATGCATTGACAACTTTCAACTCAATGAAAGATACATATGTTGATCTAGCATGTGACAGATATGGGGTATATGAAGGGCCATGCCTCACCAAAAGTCAAATGCAAACTCACACAAGGAAGTTTGGGTGTCAATTTATGATCCATGAAAGTACTACAGTAGCAGATCCCATGTAGAATCTCTCCATTGGAAATGGCCTACACAATCATCAACCATCAGAAATCCCCTCATTGCATCCTCAACTGAGGAGAATCTCTGGTCAATCCTTGGATCAAATTAAAGAAGGCATGAATGATGGGCTCAATACAGTTCAACTAAAAAGAAAATTGAGCAAGATTGATGGTGGAAAATACAATCATGATAGAATGATCTATAACACTAAGCAGAAGGTAAAGCAAGAAGAAATGAATGGGAAAGTTGTTATGGATGTTCTATTAGAAATGCTCTGGGAACCCCAGTGGGTTTAAATAGATACAATGTCCCTCTGTTGCATGTTTTAGGAATTACATCCAACAAGAAATCTTTTACAAAGGATTTTGTTTTTATAAAAAAAGAAACGTATGAGTTCTAAATTTGAGCATTAAATTCATTAAATGAGTTGGCTTATGATCCCATGAGGGCTCCCAAAGTCTGTGATGGACTGTGAAAAATCTCTGATTTGTGCTATAGAACATAGGTTCCCTGAGCCATCCAGAAAGTTGTGCTCCTGTCACTTGTCTAGAAATATTCAAGCAAATGTTAAAATTTGCTTCAATAATGGAAATGAAGGATGGCAAAGCTTTATGAATCTGTGGGAAACGTATGGGGCCTTTAAAACCGAGAGAGAGGCAGAATTCAATGATGCATAACTCAGAGTATGCCAATTTATTGCTTGTTCTGTTCATCTCTGCTGGGAATGCTGATGTTGAAACTTGTATACAGTTTTTCTTGAAATACCATGAGGATGAGCTTGAGTATATGTAAAAGAACACTTTCCCTATCAAAGAGAATTTAGTAATGGAATGGACTTGTGTGAAGCCGGAATTTGGAAATAAAATCATTTCTTGGGTTGAAGGGGCCCATGCTACTTTCAAACAATTACTTGTGGTATCTGTGGGGAATATTTTGGATGTTTGAGAGAACCTCAAAGAAACCATTGAGAGCCAAGTCTAATCAGTGCATTTTTGACTTCAAAAATATCAAATAAAGCTAGGAAATATTCTTCCAAAAGAAATCTTACCTTTTGGTTACAAATTGTCAATTGAGGCAATTAAACTCATTTGCAAAAAATTTGACAATTTCAAGTGTGGCCATGATGGCAAGTTTTGCTCAAAGTATTATTCAAAAGCAATAGGCTTGTTGTGTTCCCAAACTTTAGGTCAAACACTAGAATCAAGAGGATCTGTTGTGCCTGAGGAATTTCATCTGCAGTGGAGGTTAGACTATCACCCTTCCAGTGAAGTAAGTAGGGTTTTTGGGTTTTTTGAAGGGTATTAATTATAGGATTGATGGATTAATTATTGTTTTCCTCTTTGAAATAGTGACACAGATCCAGTGCTTGACTAATCCCAATTTTTCAACAATTTGAATTCTATGATGATAGGACAACCTCAACAAGTTACATTGGAGATTTTAAAGTCCATGGTCATACAGCAACTCTGATTTCCAAGACAAGGATTGAGCCAAAGGTTATATGGTCCAGCAATGGTGAACCAAAATTGAAAGCACTTTTTACAAAATTTCAAACTTTGAGCACATTAAAAGAGAACTTCAGAAGGAAAAAAGGGCTAAAAGGGATCCAAAAAGACAAAAAATATTAAGGCTTTTATTCTGAGTGTTCATTTTTGTGGTTTAATGAACTGGTGGTAAAATTATTTCTGTAGTGTAAGCAAGTCTTTTCATCTGAATTTCATAGTTCAGAGGAAGAGGCTTAAATTGAATTAGGTTCCCTTCATTTGGAAGCAGAATCCTCTTCCAAGGAAGAAGAATAAATGTAGGATTCAAACAGAAACTCATCTTTGGAGAGGATCAATTTATTTAATGAGATTAGGATTTTGGCTTAGTGTGTGTTTTGCTTCTGCGGTTAACTGTAGCTGTAGGTTACAAGTTGCAAATCTGCACATGGGAAGATTTTTAACTGTACCAACAAGTTAAATTTTGGTTACCAGCCACCAAACTGTCCTTGGTTTTGTAACTGTAACCAGGGACACTGAGGACAGTTACAAAAATCATGTTTGGCAACCGCAGCGGTCAGGATGTAACTTTGCAGTGGTTGCCACTGCTCATTGCCCACAAGCCCAGGGCAATGGCAAGACCCACCCTTCCCAAAGGCATAAAAGGGTGGGGGCTCCCCACCATCTCCAATCCGCTTGCCACTTCAATTTCTTTTAAAAAAATTCAAAATTTATGTGATGCTCTCTTATTTGTTTTAAAAGAAAAAGTCAGAAATTATCTGAGTTTGTCTGCCAATAAAAAAAATCAAATTAACAAATCCATTTTATATTGGATTAAAAACATTTTTATTACTACAAATTCCATATTTGATTAAAAAGATTTTTATTGCAACAACCAAATCCTTTATTGGTAAGTTTTTGGTTGATTCTGAAGAATTTTTGTAAGAATTTGGTCATTCATTTTACTTATGATTTTTTAAATTTGGTTGAAATAAATTATTATTTTGGCCAATGTTAAATTTGCAAATGGGCGCAAAAACAGAGTTTGGGATCCGTCTGAGTTGCATACAGTTATATTATATATATATATATATATATTAAACATTTTTTTAAACCATTTTTATCTATTATTTATTTTTTTTATTTCAATAAAACAATAAAAAATAAAAATAAAAAAGATAAAAACAAAGTAATGAATCAAGCTTAAAATATAAATATAAAAAAAATATAAATATAAAAAAAAACATATATAAATATAAATAAATAAAATCAAAGAAATAAATAAGTGAAAAATAAATTAGCTAATTAAATTAAATATATATATATTGCCATTAAAAACCCAAAATGGTGGTTTGCGACCCATTTTGGGTTTCAAATTGCGCCACGCAACCCCTTTTAGGTAGTGAATGCGGGTTGCAAGGTTGAAAATTTAACATTTCCCTATTATTTTTTACCTTTGGGAAAATTTAAAAATAATTTTATTGCTAAACCCAAATTATTCCTTTAATGTTAAGTTTATCATTGAACTATATTTTTTGTTTTGAGACTTTGTCATAAATTTACTGATTATTTTTCCCTTTGGGACAATAAGGGTTATCGCCAAATAATCCTCAGGTTTATTGAAAGGACCAAATCATCCTCAAATTTATTGAAAGGATTTTACCTCAGGTTTATTGAAAGGATGAAAGCACCTGCTGCTAAACTATATATTAGGGCGTATCAGAGTTAAGCAAACCCGCCATTTTGTAATGGGGGCTTTCAACCCAAATCTGCCATTTTGAACCCGCCATTAAAAATCAAAAAAACCCACTTATTTCAGATCAGACGTGTCAGATTTACCTGGAAATAAATGGGTTTTTTCAAATAAAGTATATAAAGGCTTTCACCAGTTTAACCATGTCATTCCACATCATCACCGCTGGTTTCAACCTCCAGCCTCATTGGAAAAATTCTACCTCCAACCTCATCAAAACAAATTGATTTATTGCTCTCATCACTTCATCACTCTCATCCCCTCATCACTTCATCACTCTCACCTTTCTTCATCACTCTCATCACTCTATTGCTTTTATCACATCCATCCTCTCATTTCTTCATTGCTCCATCCCCACTTTCATCACATTCCTTTATCACTTCATTGCTTCATCACTTCATCACTTCATCCCTCATCCCCCCTTTCATCACATCTCTTCATCACTTTATTGCTTCATCCCTCATCCCCACTTTCATCACAACCCTTCATCACTTTATTGCTTTATCCCTCATCCCTGCTTTCATCACATCCCTTCATCCCTTCATTTCTTCATCACTTTACGGCTTCATCCCTTCATCCCTCTTACTCTTTTTCAATGGCCCCTTCAAAATCCTCCCTGCGCAATTCCACTAAACAAAACAATGGAAAAAAGCAAACATCACCCAGGAACTCAACATCCAATAATCCTCCGGCATCAGCTTCCAAAGGATCAAGTCAGCTCAAGAGAGCTGATCACATCATCCTGGTAAACTGGCTCAAAATTCCCCCCAACTACAATGCTTGCTTTGGATCCAAAAATGAAACACACGTTGGCCAACCTCCATCCTCCAAGGTCATTGGTTATCTCCTGATGGCAAATGAACTAAAGAATAAAAAAAAAGGTAGGCTGGATCTGTCATCCAAACAGATGAGGGAGAAATTCAAGAATTATTGAGCCAAGTACAAAAAGGCCCACTCCATGTCAATCTCCACTGGCTTTGGTATCACCAACTCTGACAAAGCCAAAGGAATCAACTCGGTGGTTGATAATTTGGACTCCATTTTTCCTTTTTATATTCAAATGGATGAAATCTTTGGAAAGAAGGCAAACATCACCCCTATTTCTGCTTTTGATGCCCAAAAATCTGATTCAGTTGATTCCAAGGACTTTTCTGTGGATTTTCAGCCTAGAAATGAGGACCCTGATGAGATCTTTGGCTTTGAGTGGCCCCCATCCAATCCCAAGGAGGATATTCCAACACAATCAGCTCCAATTGCATCTACTTCAGCATTGATTGATGAGTCAAACAGGGACCTGGATCCCTCACTTCCTTCTTTTGATTGCTCTCTTTGTGGGATGGAAGAACTGGAGATCTTGGCCAATGAGGAGGATGTTATTCCTGTATTGCCACTAACATCAACATCTGCTCAAGTAAGCACCCAAGTTCTTTTCTCTTCTCTCTGGTTAATCCTGACTGATTTAGATTGTAAAAAAACAGGCTCATCTGTTCCTGATTGGCCAAAACCTCAAGCCAATGGGGCCTCCCACATCCCCTTCAAATGAGAGCAACACCATTCTCACACAAACCTCCTCCACAAAGGGAAAGGAAAAGGCCTCAAATTCCATCAACATCAACCCAAATAGCAGTCAAAAGAGGAGAAATACTTCAAGCTTTTCTGGCTTTGGGGATATCATGGGGAAGCAAGATTTAAGTAAGCATGTTGGATTCTCCTTTCTTTCAAAATCCAGCTCATTCCTATTTCCCTCTGAAAAACAGTCAAATTGCAAATTAAATCTGAAAAACTTAAGCTAAAACAGGAGAAGTGGGATTTTCAACTGGCTATGGATTGTCAAAAGCAAAAAGCTGAGAGTTTGGCTCATCAACAAAAGTTGGATGCTGAGTGGCAAATTAAACAGTCTGAGCTGGATTTTCAAAAAAAGGAAAAGGAGAAGGATTGAGAGGAAGTCAAACTCCAAAAGGAGAGAGAAAGGCTAGCCACAGAAAAAAAAGATAGTTTATCTGTAGCCATGGAATGTATTGGTAGCAGTAGAACTGTGGATAAAATCAAGGAAATCACTCAATTGCTGGGCTTGTAAATATATTTAGTTTAAAAATTTCAAAAATAAAAAAATAGAGATTATTTGTGATTACTACAATGTTTGAGACTATATGAAACTCCACCAATAAAAAAATATTTTTTATTTTGATTTACATTTTTTTTCTAGAGTATATTTCCCCACTTTTTAAGTCCCTGCAGTTGTTCCTGGTGGTTTTGTTTATTTGCATGGACATAGCCATCCTTGTATGAGCTGCAGTGTTTACAGTAGAAAAAGTAAAGTGTTTGTACTTATTTGCCGCCCAAACAATTTTTACAATACCTTTTTCTTTGAAATCAATACCAAAACTTAAGTCAGGAAAAACAAATTTCCCATCATATACTTGATATTCATCCTTGTTGTCAATCATTTTTCCATTTGATTTTTTTGTTGGAACCACAAGTAAAAACAAATAGTCTGAGAGGTTTCCTTTTTCAATATGGAGAAAGTTTTAGAAGCCATTGGAGGTGAAAGTGATATGTGGTGATCAGTCAAAAGAGGTGAGGCAAGATCCAAATTCCAAAGAAGAGAAGGAGGGGATGTGGTGGTCCATCATTATTTCCCGGTTGGAATCAAATGCAAGTTTGGCTAAGTTTCAAAACATTTGGCCTAGGATTTGAGAGACTTTGTCCAACCTAAGGTTGAGGAAAGCATCCTCTTGAGGGGAAGTTTGAATAGCTTTTTTATTCAAATATTGGCCAAACAGTTCAGAAGGGTGCATCAATTTTCTCCATCCAATAGCCCACATCTTCCCACCCCAAGATATTGATGGGCCAACAGTGTTGAAAACTTTTTTTGATTGGTGAACAAAAGTTTTCACAAAGTTTATGTCCTTCTTCTCTTCCTCAGAGAGTTTATTCAAAGGGAGGAATTCAATTATGGCCACAAGAGAGTCTTGATGATTGGTTTGGTCAAGAATGGAAACTTTTCCACCATTGAAGAAATGGAACTTTTCAATATTCTGTTTGGCCTGTTCAAACTCTTCAGGGGTGGTCTTTTGTTTGTTCTTTTTCTTTTTTGAAGCAAGAGCAGGGTACAAATCCAAAGGTTTCATTTTTTTCCTAGACATAGAATCTTTTCCAAAAACCCTTCTTCAGCCACTTCCAAAGAGATTTTTGATTCTCTCATTTGAGCCCTCTTTTTCCAATGAGCCGTTTGCTTTCCACCTCTCTTCATGTTTTTCAAAACAACTTCTTCCATATTGTTCCCTCCCATGCAAATTAATTGCTTGGGTTAAGGATCAAGACAGGATTTGATTGGTTGTATAAAATTTGGAGCATGACGGGAGAAGCAAGGATCATCCCTGTGCTTTCCACCTCTCTTCATGTTTTTCAATGCATCTCCTTCCATCTTGTTCCCTCCCATGCAACTTCTTTGCTTGGGTTGTGGATCAAGACAGGATTTGATTTGTTGTATGAAATTGGGAGCATGGCTGGAGAAGCATTGTTTATGCAGAAAAAGGGCAGGAATGGAAAGAAACAGGGGTCAAAAGAGGTTTTGCATTGCGGGGAATCCAAAAAAAAAAATTATCAGCCATGTTTCAATCATTGTGGAAGATGAACAAAAGTAGAAAAAGAAATACTGGTCTGTCAATGATGATAGCCCCCCCCCCCAAAAAAAAAAAAAAAAAAAAAAAGGTCAGTCAGTCATTGATCAATCAATGAGTGGAAGGACAAGAAGGAGAAGGGGTTCACAGGGATCACCTTGGGGAATCAGCAAGGCAAGGTGTGGGTCAGTTTGCCAGCCAAACAGGGGGGTGGGGCCCTGGGTCAGTTGGTTGGGTGGCCAAGGAGGGGGGGTCAGTTGGTTGGTCACCTGGCTAAGGAGGGGGGGGGTGGTGGGTTGGTTGGCGGGTTGGTCAGCCAATGGAGGGGGGAAGTTGGGTTGGCTGGGCGGGTTTGCCAATGGAGGGGGGGGTGTTTTTGGTTGTCCAATGGAGGGAGGTGGGGGGGGTTGTGGGTTGGCCAAAGGAGGGGAGGGGGGGCTTTGGTCAGCCAAGCAAGCAAGGGGGGGGCTGCCAAGCAAGCAAGGGGGAGGCGGTCCGTCGTTTTTTGTCCAAAGAAGGCAAGGAGGGGTTTGTTTGGACGGATGAAGGAGGGGAGGGGGGGGTGCGGTCAGCCAAGCAAGCAAGGGGGGGTGCAGTTGGCCAAGCAAGCAAGGGGGGGTGCAGTCTGCCAAGGAAGCAAGGGGGGGTGCTGTTGGCCAAGCAAGCAAGGGGGGGGTGCGGTTGGCTGAGCAAGCAAGGGGGGGGTGCAGTTGTCCAAGCAAGCAAGGGGTGGGTGCAGTCAGCCAAGCAAGCAAGGGGGGGTGCAGTCAGCCAAGCAAGCAAGGGGGGCGGCTGCCAAGAAGGCAAGGGGGGCGCGGCTGCCAAGAAAGCAAGGGGGGGCGGCTGCCAAGCAAGCAAGGGGTGGGTGGCCCGTTGTTGGCTGGCCAAAGGAGGCAAGGGGAAGGTTTGGTCAGCCGGCTGAAGGAGGGGAGGGGGGGTGCGGTTGGCCAAGAAAGCAAGGGGGGGCGGCTGCCAAGGGAGCAAGGGGGGCGGCCCATTGTTGGTAGGCCAAAGGAGGGAAGGGAGTGTTTGGTTGGCCAGCTGAAGGACGGGAGGGGGGGTGCAATTGGCCAAGCAAGCAAGGGGGTGCAGCTGCCAAGCAAGTGAGGGGGGGGCGGGCCGGCCATGTGGGCTGGCAAGCCAAGGGGGGGGGGGGTATTATTTGGGAGCAAGGGGGAGGGAGGAGGGATTGAGCAAGGCGGTCTGGGGGGACCTAAAGGTTGATTGATCAAAGGACCAGAAATCGGTGATGGGCAGGAAGAGGAAGAGGGGGGAGGGGTCTTACCAGGGTTGCCAACCAAAGGAGGAGGGGAGGAAGTGAGTGAGGTGAGGTGAAGTGGTTATGGTGGGTGAGGTGGAGGCAATGGGTGAGGTGGAGGTGGAGGGTGAGGTGGAGGTGATGGGTGAGGTGGAGGTGGAGAGTGAGGTGGAGAGTGGACCAGTGGTGGGTGAGGAGGAAATTGGACTGGTGGTTTTGTGGGGTGAGGTGGGTGGTTTGGAAGTTTTGGTTCTGTTTTTGTCTAAGTCCACCCAAAAAAAAAAAATACAAGTAAGCATTGGATGCTTGGTTGAACAACTATAACCAAAAAAGATATTTCACCTATTTAAAAACCAGATGCTACACATCAAAGTAAGCAATTCTGAGGGGTAGAATCTGCTCTCTCATGGCCAAAGATGAGGTAGAAGATGAGATGGGGGTGACTTGAGGAGGATCAGGAATATCTTCTTCAAATATTTTGTCCCATTCATCCTTGATGTTGGCAAGAAGGTTGTGAAGGCTTAAACAAGTGATAATCCAGTTGATGAGGATCTTCATGTCCTTCAAATTTCAAAGCTGGTTTTGCATCTACCATAAGCTGGCCCATCTTCCTTTCAGGATTCCCATGGCATGCTCAATCCAAACTTGTGATTGCGTAAGATGATAGTTGAAATTGGTTTTTCCTTGATCATTGGACAAAATATTCAAAAAATTTGGTTATGCTGGAACTACATATTTCCCACTAGCATAAGCCAAATTGGCCAGAAGTTATTGATCTTGGTCAAAGTAGTTCTCTGGTTGTTGGGCAATCTGCATCCAATTGAAAACATATGAATCATGAAAAGAACCCAGAAGGCTAGCGTGGAGGGATATGAACTTCTTGTTGTTATTGCAAAAAAGTTTTAGGGCCACAGAGTATCTAAACAAAGAGATGCAACAGAATTTGGTCAGTTTTTGATCCAAAGTTTTATCAAAGTCATTTGAAAAGAATGAATCAATTGCCTCTTTTTCCCATCAAAATAGTGGTTTCCATCTAGCTTGGGTTTTTGACTCAAGGGGATGGTGGTTCCATCAACAAAACCAATGCAACCAGAAAGCCTTCAGTCTCCATTACTTGAGATATCTCCTGATGTTCTTGTTTGGTTGGCCAAGAAAGCACTGAGTGACAGAAAGATAGGATAGCAATCATGAATATTTTTGTGTATGAGTCAATGGTTCCATAAACAACTGAGAATGGATTTTCTAATTGATTAATTGCTGCTCCATTTCCATTTGATCCCAATCTACAAAGATAAACAGCCAGTTGGATGGATGGATTGCATTGAGTATTCCAATAATTGTTCTGGAAGATGTGGTGGTCTTCAATCATCTCCTAAAGTTTCATGAATGAAGGCAATAGAGTTTGGAACAGTTGCTGGAAGCTTAAGTCAGGGAGGAGATGAAGCTTTTGCTTTTCATACATAGGTTTGTGGAGAGTTTGTCTTCTTGGAACCATTTATTTCTTTTTTAATAGAGCATTCAAAGCAAACCAAGTTTATTCCAAATTGGAGTCTGAATCAGATTCTGAATGGGAGTCAAATAGTAACAAGATTTCAGTCAGATTTTTTGCATTTTCAACTTGCTGCCGGCAAGTTTGATTGGACATTTTGAGAAAGATGGAGATGTGATGTGGGGTGATACGATGATTATTGGATTTGTGTGAAGATGGAGATGTGAAGCAAGAGATGTGAACCAATGGAGATGTGAACAGATGGCAATGTGAAGCAATGGAGATGTGAAGTGATGGAGATGAGATGTGTGTGATGTGATGGAGATGGGATTGGTATGGATTTGCGGAGGTAGAGGTGTGGATGGGTGTTTTGCATGCAATGGATGGTGGATGGATGAAAATGGTGTTAAATAATTTTCTGCTTCTCTACTACGGCTATGCTATTCTTAACTGTCACATCCACAATGGCGCGGGCAATGGCGCGGGCTACAGAACTGTCACAAATCTACTCTCTTCTTACATGACTTAGTCTCAGGTTCCCGGCTCTGGCCAGGGACTTGTTCCATCAGAGAATTGACCTCAACCATAATCCTTCACTGAATTCCAAACAACAACAACCTCTTCCTCACGCCACTCATCTGTCAACTCCCGATTGTCTTCTCATCATCTAAACAAATCTTTTCTTATCTTTTATCTTTTCTTCTTCTTCTATTATCTTTTCTTTTCTTATGTTTATACTCTTTCTCAATTCGAATCTTATGCTCTTCAACTCCATCGTCATCATGCTCTGACTGGTAAGACTGTCATCTATCGCCAAATCCTCAATTCTTGTTGACCTGATTATTGATATTCTTTCCTTTGAAGTTCCTCTTGTTGTGTTCCTCAAATATCTTCATTGTGCCTGATCCAGCTTGCTTCACCACTGCTCATCTCAGCCGTCTTTTGCTTGATGTTTGTTTCTTCATCTTTTTCTTTCTTAACTTCTTATTTTTCTTTCACCATTTTCTTACTGATGATTCTTCTGGCTTAGCCCTCTTTGTTCAATATCAATTAAAACAATTTGTCAGCCAATCAACACGGTTAAAAGCCAAAGCCAACCCAACAAATCTAACCTACTCAATGGAGGGATCCAGCAACAATGGCTTTCAACAGATTATTCTCAAAGCTGCGCTCAAAGCCGTGCCAATGTTATCTGAAGAAAACTAATCTATCTGGAAGGACAAGATGACCATGCTACTCGAACTTAAAGGTATCAAGGAGGCTCTCAAAGACAATTCCAAGACCCTCAGCTCAATCAATGATATGGAAACTAGAGTAATTCTCCTCTCTCAAATCAATTCTATAACTCATAATAATGTTGTCAATCCATCAAACATCTCCT
Organism: Puccinia polysora; assembly: GCA_025617555.3. Lineage (NCBI taxonomy): Eukaryota > Fungi > Basidiomycota > Pucciniomycetes > Pucciniales > Pucciniaceae > Puccinia > Puccinia polysora. The sequence goes on along the minus strand of CM062612.1, from coordinate 15,381,583 downwards.
CGGCCCAACTCCTCTGGCAAACCATCAAAGAACAATTTGCTTCTTCTCAAATGGCCAATTGAGCTTGAGTATTCAACGAGTTTCTTTATTATCAATTCAAACCTGATTCTATCAATCTCTTCATTACCAAAACCAAGATATCTCTTAAGAAAATGATAGATGTTGGAATTGATCTCCCTGATGATATTCTATCCTACCTCATTCTCTTTAAATTTCCTCCTCCTCTTCATTCTCTTTGCCAACAAATAATGAACTCAGATAAAGCGGTTACAATGGATCTTGTCTTAAATCACCTCACTCAACTCAACAACAAATCCAGAGTCAAATACAAGGAAACCAAATTTAATGACACAGCTCTTATCTTGTCACGCATTCCGAAGAAGCCTGTTCCCGCCAAGCAAAGATGTAGGAAAGGATTCCACAATCCATTGTCACCCGATCACCCAGCGGAAAAGTGCTGGCATCTTCATGAACACCTAGCTCCCAAATGGTGGAAGGAATTGCAAGCTTGTTGGAGAGCCTCACTGAACACAAATTCAAAAACCAAAGAAGTAGCACATTATGTGGCGCTTCTCACCACTTGGATAAAGGAAGTCAATCCTCAAAATCATATAATCCTAGACTCAGGCGCTTCTTGTCACATGTTCAATTCCCCCAATTTCTTCTGTCAGCTTGAGAATAATCCCAGTGAAGAATTCATCAGCACTGTAAAGGAAGGCGCGAAACTCCCGATCAAAGGAAAAGGGACCGTCAAACTATCTTGGAAGAATTTGGTGGTTACTCTCTCTAATTGCCTTTTTTTCCCGGATTTAGTGGTCAATCTCATCAGTCTTGGAGAGTTTATTATGACAAAAAATTGCTCTCTTACCTCTGCTCAAAACCAATTCCATCTTTCCACTAACTTGCAACGGGCTTTCTCTGGATTCATCCAAGAGAATCTGTTCATTCTTAATTCTCCCTCTTTTATTGGTAACAACCTCAAATTCTGTCACCTCACTCTGAAAAATTTGAATCTCGACAACATCAACCACCTTCACCAATCATTTGGACATGCAAGTCCATACCGTCTCAAAAATCTTTTTCCCACTCTTTTGACCAAAATTATTTCCAACTATCAATGCAAATATTGCGTATTTTCAAAGATTTCCAAATCTCCCTTCAAAAGCATGTCTACTTCCGCTTCCAAACCTTTTGAAAAACTTCATATCAATTTGATTGGTCCAATCAATCCTTCCTCTAGAAATGATATGAACTATATTATGACTATTATTGAGAACTTCTCTGGTTATATTTCCGCAATACCTCTTAAAAACAAATCCAACACATGTCAACAGCTCAAAATCATCCTAAATCATGAAAAACAAAAACAAAACTGCTTCCCTGCTACTATCTGTACTGATGGAGGCGGGGAATTCACTTCTTCCAAACTCAAAGACTTTCTTAAAACTAATGCAATCCAACACTTGATTTCAGAACTGTATCACCACGAACACAACAGAAATTTTGAGAGGGCAAACCGTACTCTTACCAAATCCATCAGAGCAACCCTCCCAAGCTCTAAACTACCACTAAATTTATGGGATGAAGTCGCCAAGTCAGCATGTCTTGCCTTGAATCATATTCCTAAGGCTCCTAAAGCTCTCTCTCCCTATCATCTCTTCATCGGCAAAACTCTTCCTATCAGCTTTTTCCACCCCATAGGATCCAAGGTAGTATACCTCAACAATAGAATTAATCATGGAAAAAAATTCAAAGATAGAGGACTACCAGGTACCCTTGTGGGTTACAACCCCAATTTTTTATCTTATCAAATAATGAAACCTGACAGTTCCATTATTTCCACAAAGCACGTCAAGATACTAAAAATCAACTCTCAATCAAAGAATGCAGTAAACTTGAATCCCACCAATGAATCCTTACAAATCAGAATCAATGATGATTTACCAATCCTGACTTCAAATCCTTCTGTCAACACCAACAAACCGGATCCAATATCTGAAGATTCTCTTTCCTCCAATACTCTTTCTCCTAGTACCTCTCCATCCTCTCCTTCAACCAAAACACCTAATATTTTTCCCTCTGACTCTGAATCAGACATTTCCGAAGACTTGAAGCATCAACTCATTCCTGGTTATTCTCTTTGAGATCAATCAGCTTTGAATCCTCCTCAAAGGTATGGATATCATCACTACTACGTACCTAAATCCTTTGAACAAGCCAAAAGGTGTGCCGACGCTCTCAAGTGGGAAACGTCCATGGACAACAAACTCAATGGGATCAAAACACCTGAGGTCTGGGAAGATTATACTGGTCCAGCTCCCAAAAATCCTCTGAATACAACCTGGGTGTATCTCCTCAAAGAAAACTGCCATGGAGACCCTCTTATCTACAAAAGCCGACTCTGCGTCCAAGGATTCAATCAAATTTACGGATTGGACTATCAAGACACTTTCTCACCAACTGGAAAGGCCGCATCCTTGCAAATATCTCTACTTTTTGGTCTCTTTAACGCTCATCCTATTACGCAATTTGACGTGAAAATCGCTTTCCTCCATGCTCCTCTGTCCGACAAGGTTATTATTTGAAGACCCAAAGGCTCTAAAAGGAAATCGGAGTTTCTTATCTTGCAAAAATCACTCTATGGCTTAAAACAAGCCCCCGCTAACTGGTTCCATACTCTAACTGCTTGGATTTGAGAACAGGGATTCCACAAATCAATCTCCGATCCCTGCTTATATATTCACTCTGACTCAAACTTGGTCCTCTTTTTTCATGTTGACGATCTAATTCTGGTCGGTCGCGGGGACAATTTCCAAAATAAATTCCTCAAAAGATTTCCCAATTCAAGTCATCACAAACCAAATACAATCTTGGGCATGAAATACAAACGTGTCAATAACAAAATACTCTTGTCTCAGCCAAAACATATTGAGCACGGGTTGGAAGAATTAAAGATGACAGACTGCAAACCGTTGTCCATTCCTCTTTCAGCCAATATCAACTTAACTCCAACCTCTGAAAAAGATCATGAAGAATTCAAGTCTCTTAATATAAATTACAGATCAGCCATATTCCTTATCAACTACATTGCGTGTCTCACCCGTCCAGACCTCAGTTTTGCGGTTTCCAGTCTCTCCTGATTTTGTGAAAAACCAGGCATTAGCCATTGGAGGGAAGTCAAGAGATGTTGGAAATATCTCAATGCTACAAAAAGTTTGAAACTTACCTTACATGTCAATCACGACAGCACTCAAATCAAATGTTACACTGACGCCACTTGGAGTGACAATTTGGAAACAAGAAGCTCACAATCTGGCCATCTTTCTCTCCTCTTCAATTCTCTCATTTCTTGGAGCAGTTACAGACAGCGCAATTTAACTCATTCCACTACTGAAGCAGAACTCAACCCTCTCGCCAACTCCTTTCTGGAAGCCATATGGATGAGAAATTTGGTGGCTGAACTCTGGAAAAAGGATACTACTCCCAGTGTTCATTACATAGACAATAAAGGTTTGGATGACAAACTCAAAAAGTTTGGATGTAACTCCAAAACTCGCCACATCAATATCAAAACTAAAGCTCTACGTGAAGAACTCAGTCTTGGAAATTTAATCATCAAGCTCACTCCAGCAACAAACATGAAAGCTGATGGACTTACAAAGGCGCTTCCTCTTTCATCTCTCTCCACTCTTCTTCAGTTAATAGATCCATCATTTACGGCTCCAACTCCAATCTCACAAGTCACGTGGGGTGTTAAATAATTTTCTGCTTCTCTACTATGGCTACGCTATTCTTAACTGTCACATCCACAATGGCGCGGGCAATGGCGCGGGCTACAGCACTGTCACAAATCTACTCTCTTCTTACAAGACTTAGTCTCAGGTTCCCGGCTCTGGCCGGGGACTTGTTCCATCAGAGAATTGACCTCAACCATAATCCTTCACTGAATTCGGAACAACAACAACCTCTACCTCACGCCACTCATCTGACAACTCCCAATTGTCTTCTCATCATCTAAACAAATCTTTTCTTATCTTTTATATTTTATTCTTCTTCTATTATCTTTCCTTTTCTTATGTTTATACTCTTTCTCAATTTGAATCTTATGCTCTTCAACTCCATCGTCATCATGCTCTGACTGGTAAGACTGTCATCTATTGCCAAATCCTCAATTCTTGTTGACCTGATTATTGATATTCTTTCCTTTGAAGTTCCTCTTGTCGTGTTCCTCAAATATCTTCATCATGCCTGATCCAGCTTGCTTCACCACTGCTCATCTCAGCCGTCTTTTGCTTGATGTTTGTTTCTTCATCTTTTTCTTTCTTAACTCCTTATTTTTCTTTCACCATTTTCTTACTGATGATTCTGCTGGCTTAGCCCTCTTTGTTCAATATCAATTATAACAATTTGTCAGCCAATCAACAAATGGCGGGTTTGATGTTTGAAACCCGCCATTTTCAGAAAACCCGCGATTCTGAAATACACCAGTTAGGGGGTATGTGTATTTCAGAAACCCACCATTTTTAATGGCGGGTTTTGTCAAACAAAATGGGGGGTTCTTAATGGCGGGTTTGCTGACTCTGATATGCCATATTCAACTAAGTTTCTGATTAATTGATTCATTTTTTTCATTTTTTTTTTTGATACTTGATTAAACTAGATTAAATATTTCTCATTATTTGATTATCAGGAATTAGTTAGCTCTCAAATCTTTCCCCTCAGGAAAACCTTAAATTATTTAAAAAATTTCTAACCAACAATCAAACAAACCAAAAAATTAATTTGCCTTTTACTACCCTGAAAATATTGATGCACAAGGTTCCAATCAAGATAGTTCCAGCAGGGCTTTAATTTCTATTCAAGGCTTGAAAAAAATTCATATGGCCTATGAATACTACTCTTTCCATGTCAGAAGTCCACAAATTCCTAAACAAACATCAATACCCTCTGGTTAATTATGGATGGAAGAAACAATTGGCAATAGGAATCCCATACCTTTTTATGTAAATATGGGGATGAATGTTTCCAAATTCTTCAAGCTCAAAGAAGTTTTGGAACTTCATGGTTGCCTCTATTCTGGAAGATGGATCACCTCCAAGGAAAAACTGGGGATTTTTCTATACTTCTTGGTTACTGTTAACTCCAATAGGATAATTCAAAAAAGATTTGAAAGGTCCGCTGATACTATATCAAGGTAAGCTTTCCATTAATTTGGTTTTTTTTTTGGTTTCACACTTCATCATTGAATTTTGTATTAATTTTATATGGTAACCAAAAGGGTGGTCACAGATTTGATCAATAACATTTCATCCAACATGGAATTAAGCAATATATATATTTATTTAATTTCCAACTTGAAATCCTCCAACTCCTCAAGATATCTCCTCAAATTCAAAGTTTTTCCCATTTTTCAAGGACTGCATTGGCGCTGTTGATGGCACCCATTTAATTGCACATTTCAATCATCAGCATCAAGACAGATAAATTAATAGGAAGGGTTACACTTCTCAAAATTTTTTGGCTATATTTGATTTCAATTTGAAATTTACATTTATTATTCCTGGCTGGGAAGGAAGCTGTGCTGATGCTAGACTATGGGACCAAGCTAGGCAGAGGTTTCTCAGGATTCCAAAGGGTAAATTCTTGTTAGGGGATGCAGGATTTTCTTTGAATGATTCCTGCTTGGTACCATATAGGAATACCAGGTATCACCTGAAGGATTGGGAAACTCATGCTGATTTAAGTTACTCATTTACATTCAATTTTTTAATATCAAAAATAATACTAATTCTGTTTTTTTTATTATGTGATATTTGTTCCCAGGCCAAAGAATTACCAAGAATTATTGAATCTGAGGCATTCCAGTGCCAGGAATTTTATAGACGGAATATCTGGACTATTTAAAAGATGGTTTTTAGTGTTTTCCAGGGGATGTATGTATCCTTTCCAGATTCAGATCAAGGTTTTTGTGGTCATGGCCCTCATCCACAACTTAATCAGAAAGGAAGACCCCAACAACCTGGATGGTCAAGATGATCAAAATGATGATGAGTTGTATGACAACTTATACACACCATCCCAATCCTCATTGCATGCCACAGACATAAGTCAACAAGAATCATCAAGAGGTTCCCAACTCAGGGATCAAATTTCCCAACAAATGTGGCATGACTATGTGAAGCTGATGAGGCATAGACAAAGGCATAGTTATTCATTGAATGAAGCATATTAAATTGAATATATTTAGTTCAAATTTCATATTTTATTACATGGTTCAATAATTTATTAAAAAAAGTTTTCAAGAAAACAAACAATTACATATTAATTTTAATCAAGTGAATATTTTGGGAAACAGGTTAAAACAATAATTACATGAAAAATTGTGCAATTATTCCAAAAAGAAAAGCAATTAAAAAAAATTATATATCATGGAAATCTCATCAGTTTCAAATGAAATAATTTTTTTAGTTTAGTTTTATTTTCAACCACTACCCATGTTTAACTTCTGGATCAAAAACTTTCAAATTCAAAATTTAACTGCCCATGGTGAAAGCTTGATCTTGAAAAAACTAATATTTGGAATTTTCTGAATTTTTGAATTGCTGGTTCTGAGTATAATTTTTTGGAAGGAATAATGAATTGGGGAACTCTTGGGGGTATACATTTTGAGTTTCATCCTCAAGATAACCATGGCTTTAGTGAATAGCCATGATATTATATTCCTTATTCCCAGGCATTATTTTTTTAATATTTTGGGCACTATTTTTTCAGTATTTTTTCAATTAAATGGATTAATATTTCAATAATAAGATGGATTAATATTTTATTTATCAGATTTCAATCATTTTGATTAATATTTTATCAATCAGATGGATTAATATTCTTCTTAAACATTATTTCATAAATACTTGGATAGCAGTACACATTTTATATTTTATTACACAGAACAATTTCTCTAAAAAAGAAATTTTTGCTACTCATACTTCTACCAAAGTCCACCACATATCAACTTCCTCTCAACACCATCAGATCTTAACTTCCTCTCAACTCATGAATTATCACTCTAGCGGAGCAATTAAAAATCAAAAGTGATAAAAAGAAATTGCCATTTAAACATCAAAAACATTATACTCATGAAGTACATACAGGAGTCAAAAATCACACACAGAGAGGGATCAGATCAAAAAAAATTGACAAAAAAGATCAAAAAAAAATAGATGTGAACAAAACAAGAAAAAAATTAAAAAAATGCAGCAATGAACCACCAGAATAGGGTTCAAAGCATTCAATCTATGTTGGGAATTGATGGAAGATGGAGAGGCAGTTCTAAGACCTCTCCATCTCCATTCTCAACCACACGTTGCGCCGCTCTAGGGTGAGAGAGACATATATCTCTGCAGATTTGGCCAATCTTAATATCTGAATGGCCTTTTACACTTCATTGTCCATCAGATTGCCTTGCTCTTGAAGGAGGGTGATTGCCCGCATGCAGAAAGTTGGAATAAGCTGAGGGGGGGAGGATTGGCAAGTGTCTGGACTATGTGATCAGAAATTTCTGCTAATTTGCTGATGAACTCAGGGGGTTGGCCTTGCAATCCTTTCTGTTTGCGCCTCCTGGTTGGAGGAGGGCTTGGACTCCACTCAAAAACCCTTTCCAATGCTTTGCTTGCGGGTGTGGCAGTTGTAACTTCTGAATTGGTTGGGAGGGGGATCAGCTTGGAAGGAAAAGTTGAAATTTCCATCTCACCATTGTCCATGCAGCCCTCCATCAGTTTGGCAAGCTCTTTATATAGTGGGAGTATGTGATTGTTCCATTGCAACAATTCCTTGCTTTTCTTGCTGGGGTTGGTTGCCAGCTTGTTCCAGACCACCTTGGGGAGTAAGATTTGTTTAAGGGCTTTGTCAGCCAGCTCCCAATAGATCCAAAAGATGCCTTACCTGAGAATATTTCTTTTTGAGCTATTATTAAGAGCCCAAAATTAGTATATATACACATATATATATATTTAACAAAAAAAAGCTCACTGCATTGAACCAACTGCAACAGGGGTTACATTGTTTGGCTTGGAGCCATTGCTAATCTTGAAACCTGTGAGTTCTTCTGCAGAAGCAGTCCAAGCTTTCCCCTTGAACCCATTGAGGGTGCTAGGAGCCATCTGTTGCTGCTCCTTGAGGATTTCAATCATTATGCGGTTGTTGGCTTTGGACCAGTTTGAAAACCTGTGCACAAAATGGGAGCCAGGAGTCAAATCAAGGGTTCAAATGAGGTAGTTGGGGGTTGGATTGGACGGTGAGAGGGTCATGTTTGCTGCATTGGATGTTGAGAGGGTCATATTTGTGGACATGAGTGTTGAGGTGGTGGTGGAGGAAGGGGGGGCTTGTTGTGGTCATGGTGGGATTGGGTGGGGGATTGGGTGGTGGTGGAGGTGGATGTTGAGATGAGTCCAAACATGGATTTCTTTGAAAATCAGGGAAGTTTTCCAAATGTGGACTTAGACAAATTTCTGTGAAAATACGGAAAGTTACAGCAAGTTACCATGTAAAAACCTTGTAACTTGCTGAGAAAATGTCTTGGTTGGGGTGTAACTTCCTCAGAATTATGGGGGTTTACACTTGTTGCAAAACACCAACAAATTTCTGTGAAAATAGGGAAAGTTATAGCAAGTTAAAAGGTAAAAACCTTGTAACTTGCTGATACAAGGTCTTGGTGGGGGTTTTAACTTCCTCAAAGTTATACTCCATGGAGTTATGGGGGTTTACACTTGTTTCCAAACACCCCATTTTTGTATGTGTAACTCTAAACCCCCTGTAACTCCCTGTAGCTTCAAATTGGTGGGAAGGGGGGAGTTATGGTTACAAATACACCTGGCAGCCAAATGGTACCTAAGTAATTTTTGATTTTAGGAACCAAAATTGAATTACCTCAATCAAATACCTGAGAAATTACATAAGTTCTTGGGGGAGGTTTGGGATCCGGTTGGTGATGGGAATTGTGGATTTAGATTCATTGAAAAATCACTTGGGTATGATGAAAATTCAGGTTTTAAAGCTTGAATGAAATGATTGAAAAATTGAGGAAAAATAAGACATGCTATTCTAAGATCCTTGGTGGAATTAAAGATGTTGAAAAGATAGAACAAACAATTGATTTAAATGAAATTAATGAAAAGAGTCCCTATTCAAAAGGGCTTGCAAAGCTATACATGGGCCAATTAATAGCTGATACTTATGGAAGACCAATATTTTTCATTTCATTGGATTCATGTTGTACTTATACTCCTATTAAAATTGGTGTAAATAAACAATCAGATCCTATCTTCATTTGCTTTTTCAACAATAATCACTGGGGTCATCTTTTACTTGAGGAGAAATGATTCCAATCCGACCCATTTTTTACAAACCTGCTTCTTTGACTTCTAAAAAAGCTTCTGTTGGGTTGACCATCTACAATATCTACTTAAGTTGTATTCTAAGTTATAAAAATCAGTTTAATTTCATCATTTGGGTTTGGGTTCTGATTCTGATCTTTTAATTCTATTAATATGAAGGTTTATCACATTTTGAACATCATTATGTTGAGTTTTTTGATTTAAAATCATTATGTTGAGTGTTTTGAATGAGATTTTATTGGTAAGTCAGTTCAACTTGTGTTGGGCTGATCCCATTGTAAGGAGTATTTTTACTTCTTGTGATGGGATCAGCTTAACACAAGTTGAACTTGAGTTTTTTTTGATTTTTTTACTTTAGGGACTGTCCATCAAGGTGGAATTGATAGAAGCCTTTTTTGTTTTTTTTTACTTTAGGTTTAGTCAATTTGAAATTTTATTTTTTGGCATTTTTAATTTAAGGCTGGTAAAAAGACTCTTCCATTTTTCATTTAATTTTTGGTGTTTTTACTTTAGGGCTGGTGCATAGACTTTTTTGGTATTAATTTATATGGGCTGTTGAACTTGTTTTTTTTTTACTTTAGGGCCTGTAGTAACAACACCAAAAAGGTGGACTTGATAGAAGTCTTTTTTGGTGTATTTACTTTGGGACTGGTCCATTGAGATAGAACCCTTTTTTGGTATTTTTAATTTAGTTCTATTCCATTGAGGTGGGCTTGATACAAGTCCACCTCATTGGATCAGCTTGACACAAGTTCACCCTTTTTTTTGGAATTTTTACTTTAGGCTGGTGTAAAAACACCAAGAATGTTTATTTAATTTTTTTTTCTTTTTACTTTAGGGCTGGTCCATAGATTTTGTCATTGTTATTCATGGCCCCAGAGTGGTGAAAATTTTAGAATTTCCATAATTTTTTTTCTTTTTTTGGTGTTTTTTGTTTTGTTTTGTTTTATTTTTCTTTGTTCAATTTTTTATTTATTTTTATTTAATTTTTTTTATTTCTTGTCTTTTCTTTTTCTTTTTTTTGTTTGCTCAGCACAAATGGGTTGTTAACAGCTGCTCAGGTCCCATTTTGGGGTTGTGAGCGGCCATTCCCAGCTAAAATGAGTCATGAGCGGCCTTCCACAACTGAGACGGGTTGTGAGCAGCAGTTCACAACTGAAATTGGTTGCAAACCCCGCAACATGATCTGAATTGGGTTGTGAACAAGCCGTGAAGGGTTGCAAATTTATCATCTCCCAAAAACATCAACATGAACAGAGGTTCACAACTCAACAAGCTGCAAACAAAAATAAAATAAATCAATCAATAAAATAAATAAGTAAGCAAATAAAAAATAAATAAATAAAATAATAAATAAATAAAATAAAAAATAAATAAAATAAAATAAAATAAAATAAAATAAAATAAAATAAAATAAAATAAAATAAAATAAAATAAAATAAAATAAAATAAAATAAAATAAAATAAAATAAAATAAAATAAAATTAAATAAAATAAAATAAAATAAAATAAAATAAAATAAAATAAAATAAATAAATAAATAAATAGAAATTAAATAAATAGAAATTAAATAAATAGAAAATAAATATATAAATAGAAAATAAATAAATAGAAAATGAATAAATAGAAAGTAAATATATAAATAGAAAATAAATAAATAGAAAATAAATAAATATAAAATAAATAAATAGAAAATAAATAAATAGAAAATAAATAAATAGAAAATAAATAAATAGAAATTAAATAAATAGAAAATAAATTAATAGAAAATAAATAGATAGAAAATAAATAGATAGAAAATAAATAAATAGAAAATAAATAAATCAAAAATAAATAAATAGAAAATAAATAAATAGAAAATAAATAAATAGAAAATAAATAAATAGAAAATAAATAAATAGAAAATAAATAAATAGAAAATAAATAAATAGAAAATAAATAAATAGAAAATAAATAAATAGAAATTAAATAAATAGGAAATAAATAGAAAATAAATAAATAGAAAATAAATAAAACAAATAGAAATAGAAATAGAAATGGAAATGGAAATAGAAATAGAAATAGAAATAGAAATAGAAATAGAAATAGAAATAGAAATAGAAATAGAAATAGAAATAGAAATAGAAATAGAAATAGAAATAGAAATAGAAATAGAAATAGAAATAGAAATAGAAATAGAAATAGAAATAGAAATAGAAATAGAAATAGAAATAGAAATAGAAATAGAAATAGAAATAGAAATAGAAATAGAAATAGAAATAGAAATAGAAATAGAAATTTGCAACTATACACAACCCATTCACAACTCAAAACTGGTCTTTTGGCATGTTTTGCAACCCATTTGGGTTGTGAAAGTCTGTTCACACCTCAGATGGGTTGCAAAGAGGCATTCACAAACAGATGGGTTGCAAACCACACCATGCAACCCATTTTGAGTTGTGAATGGGTTGTGTAGGGTTGAAAATTTAGCACTGTCCAAAATAAAACTAAATAAGTCAAAAAGCATAAAAATAAAGTAAAATGAAACAAAAAACAAAAAAAGGCCAGAGAAAAAAATCCAAAAAAAGAATGAAACCATCAAATTTAGACAAGGAGAAACCAGAAAAATAAGTTGAAAAGGTTTGGTATTTTCAGTTTCTGGGCAAGTGATGAGGACAGGGAGAAATCAGCTTTGATCTCAGCCCAGTCCAAATTGGTCAGAAGCCAAGATTCAGCCCCTTCAAATCCCACTCAATTAAGTTTTCTGGGCACCCATCCAAGTCCTGCTGGATGCATGTCAACTCAAACCTTGATTTCTTCCCAAGCACACTTTACACACCATATAGAGAACTGACCTGGGATGGCAAACAACAGGAAATGTAGCAGAAATTTTTCCTTTTTTCTGAAAATGGTGAATATTCTTTGATTTGGATCTCATGGGATGGCTTTCACTCCAGGGGTTATTTCCTTGTGGATCATTGAAAGATTTTTGGCAATTTGAATTGTGTGGTGAAATCCATTTTTGTGAACTAAGTTGATTTGATTGAACTGCTTATTTAAGCACAGAAATAGAGAGAACAAGTATCTCATTCAAAGTTTCCAAATTCCCTGCCCCATATTGAATTGGAAGCCCAGGCTCTGATGCTCAGAAGGGAATGGACATACCCACCCACAAATATGTGAGGGAAAAGTATTGATTGACGGTGTATTGAGTGGGTAATACCCAATAATGACTGTTCTGACAAAATAATAAACTGGAACGGCTGAGTAATAAATTTGCTTGCTTCCCAGTAGATTCGGAGTTGTCTCTTTTGTTATGGGGACCGATTTTGCATTTTTCTTCTTTTTTTTCTCAACAATTATGTTCACTTTTTTTTTAAAAAAAAAAGTCAAATAGACAAATCTTGCAATCAAGTCCGATAGGATTCATTCACAATTCAATAATGAAGACAGCTTGAGACGACCAGGATACAGACCATGTTTTTGCAGCTGCATTTTTTTGGAAGTTCCGGTCAAGTCGGATTGAGAATTCATGAAAATGCTTTGAGCCCGAGCGTACCGTCACTCGGAGTCAGTTTTCCAGGTTTGTTACCATGAAAATACATGGAATTCATTGCCGATCTCACCGGTGGAAGTCAAGACTAATCAAACACGTGCATTCCAAAAAAAAAGAAGGGAGATATCTACGAAAGTGAAATGAGAATGGAACGTATCGAAAAAAGGGGAGAGACAATCAATAGTGAGGCCTGCAAATATTCTCGAGTTTTTAGTCGAAGACAGTGAATGCGATATCAGATGCGTGTAGAAAGACATCACTTGATCCGAGTGGACCAAAGTCCAAGTTCAGAATCTAAGGTTTCCACATGGGGAAACACTCCAGCAGGCTTTTGCTATGCTTATTCTCTGCATGCTCTTTCAACCTATTGAGAAATCGAGTAAATTGGTTTGTAGACCGAAGGCCAAAGCAATCAGAACCCTTGAAATTTTTTGGGAAACCCGAAGGCAATGAAGAAATCTGACTCACGCAGGCTCTCGGCTAGTTTGAAGGAAGGTCTGGAAACAGACCTTGCATTGAATGTTCTTCGCAGCCTCATTCTGAGTGATTCGAAAATGAAAAAAAAAAAAAAAAACATAAAAATCGAGAAAACCATCACAACAAGAATCAGCAATGGATGCGACAGCTTCAGAATCTCCGACGAAAAGAAAGATCGTTCCGCTGGATAGAGCTAGATGCTTACTACTTTAAGCTGGGACTTCGCTGTTGAACCCGCGTTCTTGGCATTTCGTTCTCGTTTCTGAGCAGCTTTGGCACCCTATGAAAGACCGTACAAGAGTGATTTCCAATGATCCAGATATATATTTTCATAGAAAAAAGGGGGGAGTTAGAAGATGCTCTTGGTGATTCTACCGATGGCTCTTAAATAAATCAACCAGCCACAGCTACATACGTTTCCCCCACCCATGCTACAGATGAACCTTATCAAACTAAGAGATAGAAGTGTGAGTGAGTGTATTGATGCAAGATGCGTTGTTGAATCTTGAATGCGGTTGAGGTATCGTGATGCGCTGGTGGGATGTGAGCTCAACTACAGAAGGGTCGATGCCGGCGGGGCAGACGATACCGCCAGGCCAATCTGAATGAATTAGGACCAGGAGTCGTCCGGGGAACCCGATACCAAGCGAACTGCCGTCAAAAGCTTGAGTGTTCTAGATCGCAGCTTGCCTTGCGCCAAAACCAAGATCTATTGCAAGTCAAATGCATTGAAATAGGGTGTATCAAAATCAACGAACCCGCCATTTTGAAATGGTGGGTGTCTGAGACACGCCTACCCGTTGGCTAGTGGGTTTCAAAATGGCAGGTTTCAAGCATCAAACCTAACTTTACGCATCACCATCCATCAACATGCAAAATACCTGATCTACAACTTCACATCATCTCCACACACCCCCAGGATCACCACAGTTTACATTGCACCATGCACAGCCCCCCATCACCATCATGACTCCAAATCATTGCTCCATAACCACACCTCCTTCAACCCATTATTATTCACCACACATCAAGTTTTTCACTTCAAGCAGTTCTAAACTAACCTCCAAGGAGTAAGTTGAAAAGGCAATCCAGCTGAATTAATTTTTTTTATTATTGGAATCTGATTCAGACTTGAACCTGGAATGCAATCCCTTGAGCATAAAAGGCCCAATAGGAAAGAAATATCAGGTTCATAGGAAAAAACACCCTCCAATATCCAATATATGAAAGTCAAAAGCTTCAGCTCTTCCCTAACTTAAGCTTTCAAAAAATCTTCAAAGATTGCTTGAAATTGTTTGAATTTTTTGGAGTTTATTGGGAAAAATTGAATATTTCTAAATAAAATTTGAAAGATTCAAACAGATTGAGCCAGGAAACTTGTAGAAGCCCCATACATATTGGGCTCAAGTGGCAATATAGCTGCTATTGTTTGGCTGGAATTTTTTCACAAATGAGATATATATCAGTTGAATTGTATACCAAAAAGGGAATCATGGCTATCCTTGAGCTTTGATGGCCTTCCCTAGTTTTTTGATTCAAACAAAAATGAATCAATCTTTTCAATAGTTGTTCAACTTTTTTTGAAAGCAAAATTCAACTTTTTTTTTGAAAGAAAAAAAAGAAAAATCAGTTTGATCCATACTAGCCTCCTGGTTCATTTCATAATTCATGAATTATGAATAGAATCCAGATTGCACAAGAAAATCAAGAATATTTCATTAAATGTAAAAATATTATACCTGATTTAACTAATACCAGTCAAAAATCAGTTGCTTCTGAATATTGCAGTTTTAATACTGTTAGGAATGTCATCTGATCTCTCACCTGAAAGGCAACTTCTTTCTCTTTTTGACTACAGTGCTCTCTAAGCTTTGAGATGCACTTGCATCAAGACTCCTGAAACCTAACCCCAATAGACCACTCCTGGGGGGTGGGCTCTTTTCTTCTGTTCCAATCTTTCTGTTGTCAACCGGCTTGGGAGGTGATTGTTCTGTTCTATTCTTCTTGAGAAAAGACCTTGATCTATATACTTTTTATTTTCCTCTTCTATTTCTTTTTTTCTTTTCTTTTTCTTCTTCTTCCAGCCACTTGCCTCTCTGCGTTCCTTAATCCTTCAACTACGCCACTTGTCAAACCCACCTACTCGACTATCCGTTGCCTCATCCATCTCTCAGTCTCCTTCATTGCCATTCCTTGCCTGGTAAGATGACTCGCGCCTCAACTCCGAAATCAATTGTCAACCTGATTTCATCTCTTTCAAACCAGCTCTCATCTTCCTCCTCTGCCTCTAGTCTACTGTTCCTTGCCTTTCCAGAATCTTTGTCTCAGCCTCCTCAGCCTGTCTAACCTCTTGTGTCGGCACTGCCTGTTGGTTTTCTTTGTTTCTTTTGTTTGATTTCCTTGTGACTCTGATTCTGACTATAAATCTCAGTCTGCTGGTTCTTAGTTGTCTAATTCAAAATCTCAAAATCTATCATGGTAAAAAGAAAAAACCAGACCTTGAAATCTCACCACCAAAATGAACAAACCAGCAGGAGCCACGGACTACTTTCATCAAGTTGCACTAAAGGCTGCCGTTGATGCAATTCCTCCTCTCAACAAAGGGAACTTCTCAATCTGGAATGAAAAGATGTTGATTCTATTTGACCTCAAGTACATAAAAGACGCTATTACAAGGAGCTCTGGACAACTCTCCACCAAAAAAGACAGGGAGATTTGGGAAGTCATCCTCTCCAAATTGGACAGCATAACTCACACCAACATAGTTAATTCCTCAAACATTAACTCCTCTAAGCTTCTCTGGGCCAAAATTACTTTTTGCTTTGCTTCCTCCAAAACATCCAATTTAGTGCGGGTTTTCAATCACTTTCTCCGCTTCAGCTTCAACAAGAATGCCATTGATGGATTTGTAACAGGTACAAAAAAGTCTTTAACTCAAATGATGGACGTTGTCATTCAATTACCCAACAATATTCTTGCATACTTGATCCTCTTCAAGTTTCCTCCTGTCCTTGAAAATCTCAAGCAGCAGATCATGCATTTCTCTACCAAATCAAATTCTGATGTGACCTTGGTAAAAACTAAAACCAAATCCAAGAAAGAGAACAAAAAGGTCAAAATGCGCTGTAGAGAAGGATACCACAACCCCAACGCATCTCATGCCAAATCATCCTGCTTCCATTTGCATCCTCAAATCACTCCAAGTTGGTGGGTAGAAAAACAAAATGAATGGAAAAACAAGATCAACAAGCAACCAACCATCAATTATCACGCCCTTCTAACCCTATGGATAAATGCCAACAACAGTCCCAATCTTCTTCTGGACTCTGGTGCCAATATCCATATCTTTAACAATGTAAGATACTTCTCTAACTTATGTGTGCAGGACAAACTGGAAGAAGTGAAAACTGGAAAACTTGAAGCTAAACTAAAAATATGAGGAACGCGTACGGTGAGGCTGGAATGTAAATACTTAGTCATTACTCTGGAAGACTGCGCCCACATTCCAGACATAGTTGTGAATCTAATCAGTCCAGGATTACTTGCAAGTAAAGGATATAACCTTACACAGAATCAGAATGACTTCTGCATTACCAGGAGGGGCCAGACCGTGTTAAAAGGGTCAATCAGGGACAACCTATTTGTAATTGAAAAACCTTAAATTATAGGAAAAAACAACTCAGCCAATAATTTCAATCAACCATTCAAATCGCCATAAAATCAAGGCCTATCCCTGGATGACGTCCACAAGATGTATGGTCATGCCTCAATATCCACCCTCAAGCCAATTGTCAAGGATCTGTTTTTGAGGGATGAGCTGAACCGGTTCCAACGCGACGGCTGCGCCAAAAGCAAGATCACCAGATTTCCATTCTCAGCGGTATCTACACTGTCAAACAAGCCTCTTGAGAAAATCCACCTTGACCTTTTCAGCCCTATCTCTCCGCAGCCTAAGTCTGGCCATTTATATCTTCTTACTCTTGCGGACAACTATTCCCATTATTTAGCTGCCTTTCCACTTATCTCTAAGGACAAAACTCCTGATGTAGTGATCAATATACTCAAGACTGAAAAGAAGAGATTCAACTACTATCCCTCCAAGATCTTCTCCAACAAGGGCATGGACTTCACCAATGCAGCTCACAAAAACTTTGCAAGGTTGAAGCATATCAAGCTCTTAATGTCCAAACCCTATCACTCCCAGCACAACAGCCAGGCTGAAAGACCTAATTGTACCGTAGTCAAGTCAACCCATGAAAACTTTTCCTCTTCTTTTTTACCAAAGAATTACTGGAACATAATCACCAGAAGCTTCTGCTTCATGCTCAAACAGATCCCTTGGGAAGGTAATAACCTCTCCCCATGGGAACTCATGTTAAACAAGAGACTTCCAGCTAACTATCTTAAACCTGTAGGTTATCCTCTGGTTTATCTCATGAATTGTGGTCAAAAAGGAAGGAAGTTTGATGAAAAAGGCAATGAAGGGTTCCTAGTTGGGTTCACTCCCTCTTTTCACTCTTGCCTTATTCTTAACTCATTAGGCACTGTTATTGAAACTAAGCATGTCAAATTCCTCAAGGTGCATTCAAATGAATCTCACATCCTTGAATCAACCAGCATGGATCTCTTCTTGCAAGAACCACAGAATTTCAACAAATTCAACTTTTCCACTTCCAAAAAACAATTTTCAATACAAGACAATGCAATTGAAAATTCTGACTCAGACTCTAACCTCAGTAACAACTCTGAATTCTCAGACTCTGATCCTGAGCCCCTCAAATCTGCTTCTCAAACTCCTCCTCCTCCAACTGTACCAATACCAACTCCTGAACCAATAACTCATTAACTTTAACAATGACCAAAACGTGAGACTTTTAAACCTCAGCATTACAGATTTCACCACTATTAAAAGCCACTTTTGTACAAAGCTGCAGGAAATTGTCCTGAATGGCCCAAATGGAAGAAAGCCACGGAAGAGGAATTGGATTCTATTGAACATCAAGAAGTTTGGGAAGAGTAATACAAAGAACCAAATAACATTCTCAACACCACCTGGGTATTTAAATTCAAAGAAAATTTTCATGGAGAACCGGTAAAATACAAAGCTAGGCTGTGCGTCAAAGGGTTCAATCAGATCTTGGGTGTTGACCACAACAAAACGTGGGCCCCCACAGTCAGGCTTGGCTCATTGAGGGTTTCTCTGCTTTATGGACTCAAAGAAAAAATGAATTTCACTCAATTTGATGTAAAGAGCGTGTTCCTCCATGCAACACTTGACAAAGAGGTCATCATCAAGACTCCCAAAGGATTGTCAAGAAAATCTCCCTACCTGAAGTTAAAAAAATTGTTATAAGCATCAAAACAATCTCCCAAAAATTGGTAAAAAACACTGAATGCATGGATCAAGACGCAAGGCTATCTTGAGTCTAGCAGTGATCCCTGCCTCTACTATAATACTGAATCAAAGGAGGCGCTCCAATTCCATCTGGAGGATCTCATCCACGTTGGCAAAAGCAACATCTTTGAGACCAACTTCTTGACAAGATTCAAAAACTGTTCCTGTCATCCCCCCAATACAATCCTAGGCATGCTGATGGAAGTAAAGGAGGAAAGGATACTCTTGAGCCAACCAAATCATATAGATTGAGGACTGGAAGAGCTAGGTCTCACAGAATGCAAAGATACCCAGTCCCCTCTAACTCAAAATCTACATCTCAAACCTGCCTCTGACAAAGAACACGCTGAATTTGCTTGATTGAATATCAACTATCAATCTTTCACAGGTTTCCTTAACCACCTTGCTCAATACACTCAACCTGATATAGCCTTTGCAGTCTCCAGACTAGCTAGATTCAACTCAAAACCCAGCATGAATCACTGGAGTGAAGCTTGTAAAGTTTGGAAATATCTCAAGACCACTAAAGACATGAAGCTGGTACTTCAATATGACCCAAATGAAAAAATAGTAGCTGGGTACAGCAATGCTACGTGGGGAGACAATCCCTCTTCTAGAAAGTCTCAGACTGGTTTTGTTTTGTTTCACTATGGAAGCCCAATCGTCTGGAACTCATCAAGACAGAGAAATATCACCTACTCCTCTACTAAGTCTGAGCTCAACACAATGCTTGACTGCTTATTAGAAGTGAAATGGATTGTTAGCCTCATCAATGAAATCTATCATCTTCCAAGTCACAAGCCTTCCCTCTACATTGAAAATAAGGGACTCAATGACAAAATCAAACAATTCAATTCCCATTCCAAGTCCCGCCACATTGACATAAAAACCAAAGGATTAAGAGAGGAGTTCCAAGACTCCAAATTTGATCTACTGCTGATTACCACAGAAGCTATGGTGGCAGACTCTCTAACCAAAGCCTCATTAGCCAATTCTCTACGTCTTATCCAAAAATCTATCTTTGACTTTGCTAGTTCTCTGTCCCAGGATCTTCTCCATCATAGCAGCCACAAGGAGTGTTAGGAATGTCATCCAATCTCTCACCTGAAAGGCAACTGATTTCTCTTTTTGAATACAGTGCTCTCTAAGCTTTGAGATGCGCTTGCATCAAGACTCCTGAAACCTAACCCCAATAGACCACTCCCAGGGGGGCGGGCGCTTTTCTTCTGTTCCAATCTTTCTGTTGTCAACCGGCTTGTGAGGTTATTTTTCTGTTCTAGTCTTCTTGAGAAAAGACCTTGATCTATATACTTTTTCTTTTCCTCTTCTATTTCTTTCTTTCTTTTCTTTTTCTTCTTCTTTGGGCCACTTGCCTTTCTGCGTTCCTCAATCCTTCAACTATGCCACTTGTCAAACCCACCTACTCGACTATCTGTTGCCTCAACCATCTCTCAGTCTCCTTCCTTGCCATTCCTTGCCTGGTAAGATGACTCGCACCTTGACTCCACAATCAATTGTCAACCTGATTTCATCTCCTTCAAACCAGCTCTAATCTTCCTCCTCTTCCTCTAGTCTACTGTTCCTTGCCTTTCCAGAATCTTTTTCTCAGCCTCCTCAGCCTGTCTAACCTCTTGTGTCTGCACTGCCTTTTGGTTGTCTTTGTTTCTTTTGTTTGATTTCCTTGTGACTCTGATTCTGACTATAAATCTCAGTCTTCTGTTTCTTAGTTGTTTAATTCAAAATCTCAAAATTTATCAAATACTGATCATAAAAAGATAAAAAGAATTTTGACTATAATATGTCTCAATCAGATGTATTGATTGAACATGTAATGAAAATCCTAGAGGGAAGATGGGTCAGCATAAAATACTTCAAGATACAATTCAAAAATCCAAAAAAAATATTAAGATGCCCATCAACTGAATTTCATTCTTTCTTATCCTTTAGAAGTTATTGAATCATGTGAAATATTAATGGGAAATAATATTGGAAAATTAAATTTCAAATCATTCTGAGTCAATTTCAGAATTGTTTAAATCATAACATCTTGCAATGAGGGCAAATATATTGCCCCTCAATCTAGCTCATTTTTAATGGTGATGATTTTCTCTCCAACCTTTTTTTGTTTCAGAGAGTGGGGTGGTTTTATAGTGCCCTCCATATGATTGATTTCATTCAATTTTAAAAGGGAAAAACACCATGTACCATGTAAAAAACATGTGTTTAACCCTATTCACATCAAAATCCAACTTTAATCAAAATCCACCCCCAAACTCACCACATCCACCAAGAACACATTTGATACACCTAAATTTGTGGTCCCTGCTTCCAAATTTTATTAAAAAAAAGCCCCACCCCATCGCTTGGGTATTTTTTTTGACCAATTTTGCCCCAATTTCATGATCTTTCCCATTCACACCTCACAGATAAACCAACAATAGTCAAGTACCTCCTTTATACCCATTTTAAATTTCATTTCCTCTTTCTTATATGCCCAACTCCTTACTTTTCACTGATCTCAAAACCTATCCCACCCTTCTCCTTCACCTGGACCCTTTTTTTGATGACCCAACCTTGAAGTACCACCCCGGAGACCTTTTTGGATCCCCACCCAAATCTACCCCCCCTCTAAATCCTGGCATGAAAAGGTTGCAATACCCTCCACCACACAGACTTGGCCAAACAAACATTTCATTAACCCCAAAATAACTTGGAAAACTTCCCCAAAAATATATTTCATTTGAAAGAAAGCATAAAATAGAACAAAAACTAACTTAGAAAACCAAGGAAACTAGGGTGAGATTTGACCCCACCCCTCCTTGGGTGATGTAGAAAAACCTTGGCCATGGAATAGTTTAAGATGTTTTCCTTTCAAAATAATTTTTCTCCCTGAGCATCTCCTGCCCAAATCATTGTATTTTTTTTAATGTTTTATGTGATTAATTCTAAAATTTTACATGGGCCTGGGATATATTGGCACCTTTGGAATTCATTTTAACCAAAATTTTCAATTTAAAACAAAAAAAATGCAGGAAATTTATTAATTTCTAAAAACCTGAATTCTGAACTCCTGCCTTTTGGTGTTTATTACCACTTAAGGAAGGTTTCAAATCCTATTTTTAGTTCAAAATAAGTTTTTCATAATTTATTTTGATTTGAATGTTTTTTTTATATAAATTTATGACCCAGAGTTCATGAATTCACCAAGGATAAACCAGGTGGACCCCTATTTTCCCAGATAAAATTTTCCAAATAAAGTTTTCCAATTTTAAAATTGAGCTAATTTTTTTTAAATTTCTTGAATGATAAAATTCACCTTGATAGAGTTTGGTGTCATTCTTCAAGCTCTTTTAATCAGATACCTGTTCTTTGGGACAAGATTGAACTTCACTAGCCCATTTATCAATAACTTGCTTGAATAAATCAAATTAGACCAATAAAAAATCAATTTTTTTTAGATTTGATTTTTTGAATATTGAGAATTTGAAATAGAATCAAGCTTTTGGAAAATTATTAGGGAAATGAAAAGATTTTGGTTTAAGAAAATATTTAGGTTTTTTTTTTCTAATTTTTTATTCAATATCAATAAAGTTGGTTGTTATATATATATGAAAACAGACATTTGGACTTTCTGGATGTTACCTGGATTGTAAAGGTCAGATGAAAAATATTTTTTGAATTTCTGGTTTCATATTAATCAGATTTTTTATTATTTGAAAAATCTCAGGAAAAATTCCCATTGAATTTAAACTGATCAATTCCCACGATGTGATTGATGACATTTTGTAATATAAAGCAAATATTAATTTGAATTGAATCATTCTTCATACAAGGAATATCCATGAAATAAAATAAACAACACATCCTAATGAAAATTTTTCCTTTTGGATAGAAATAAAAAAAAATTCCTACCAAAGGGAATGTTTGTGAGGATATTCAAGATTTATATATTTCAGATACTCAAGATAGTAAATTTTTGATCCATAGTCGTTTTTTATTTATTTAAGAAGTTGTTTATTCTTAATGCTTGATTGCATCAAATAATCTTAATATGAGCTATATTAATAATTCTTTCATTTGAAGAGCTGATCACATTACTACTTTATCTTTTTCTGAAGTGATCCTACATTCATTCAGAATCTGGAAGTGCAATTTTCAATTTCTACTTTTATTTATTATTTATCATTTTAATTGAAAAACACTAGACCTTTGTGATTAGTCTCCTGAAAATCAAGGGTATCACCAAAACAAAATTTTTGTGCAGAGTGAGTGTGCACAATGCATAGTCATTATGCATTGGAGCTTCGATGAATTTTGAACTGAGCTTTGCTGGAGCTTGACATGAACTTTTTCATAAATTGGGCATGGGATCCTTGATGGCACTTGCTAGAAATTGAAATGCAGATTTCTGTGGTGTATCCTAGTGATATTTCAGTGCACCATTCTCACTTCTCATTAATATTTTTCCATCAAAAATATTTCAGATAAGCCATGCACATTTCTGTCAAAGCCTTTGCTTTTATTATTAGCTTTTTTTATGACCTATCCTGGTGCTATAAATTTTAATATTAGATTTTGCTTTCCTATCCTAAGATTAATTTCTTTTATTAAATTATATTTCAGCTCATTTTTTATCTTAATCCCTTATTCTGAGATTTTCAAGCTCATTATCAATCCACTATTCACATTGAAACTATTTGTATGTGGAATTTTTCTCTCTTAAATTGTTACATGGTTAAAAGCCAAACTTTTAATCTTTTCCAATGAAATTTATCTTGACCTTATCTATTGCCTTCTGGATAGAAATTGTGTCATACCAAACAATCAAACTCTATCTGAAAAATTCAATCAATTCATTGTATTCCTTTCATTCATTTTATAAATGATCAAATCTGAATTTTCAATATTTCTTGTGAAAACTACCAAATTTAATCTTACTTCACATTTTCTTGATTATTTCCTCTTGATCTTTCTTGCACCAAAAAAAATTTTCTTCTTTATTATATTAAATTTAATTTCTTTCCTCCATCTTTCTCTGGAAAAAAGTAATTTTCAATCATTTTTCACATCTTTCATCCTCAACATTAAAACTTTGGAAAACATTTCTCCTTAAATTAAATAATACCATTGCTGAAATTAAAGATGCATTAGTGCACCAAAATGTTACCTCAGCTGTGAAATCCAGAGGAAATCAATATAAATTATGTCTCATCAATCCTTTTGGGAAAGATATACAATTTTGCTTCCAATTCAAACTGGAAAGTAGCCTCCTCCATTAATTTGAAATTAATCATCAATTCTCTATCTTAAATCATTTGGGTATTTATCAATATTCTTCAAACAAAATCATGTGTCTAGCATATCATAAAAACATATAGTTTTTTATACTACCCTTCAGCATTTGGAAAGTGGTTGTTTTTGAATTTATTTCTTAAGTTACTGATTCCTAATGCTTGAGTGCATCACATATTCTCAAGATTTTCTACCTTTATAATTTATTCATGTGGAAATCTTTGCCTTTTAATCCTTTGTCTATGTCCAAATTAATAATTAATCTGTTGTAAAATTGAGAATTGGGACATTTAATTAATATTTATTATTGAATCTATTGTAAACCAATTTTGCAAAATCTCTACATTTTCTGCTCACATGGAACTGGGTCCTAGTGGTAAACCAGAAATCTTTCCTCACTCTCATAATCTGGGGTTTGACAAATCCTACTGCTAGTGCACCTGCAAATCCATTTGAGATATTTCTACTCTCATTAATCCCTTAATATAAATTTATTCATTTGGGCTTGGGCCAAATTCACACCCTCAAACTTACTCAAATCATGCCTTTTGCAAGGATTCCCCACAAAAAATAAAAATAAAAAACATTTAACAGAGAAAGGCATGAATATAGTAATTTCTTAACTATATTCATTACCTTTATAATTTATTCCCATTGCAAAAGGAGTTAATACTAATAATTTAGGCTTCATGCCATTCCCTGGTGGGGGAATTGCATGTCCTCCTCCCCTTCAAAATGCCATAGAAGGGGTAAATGACCCTTCCGGAAGTGCATGAGGCAGGCTTTAGAAACATTTGGGTAAACTGTGCATCCCCACTGTTTTAAAGACCAATTTAAAACCACAAGGCTGTGCACTTTTGAAAATAATCAAAAACTGCTAACCCTGAAACAATTTTTACAGGGTCAATTTTTTTCTTTGTTGGTAGCCATCACCACCCGTGCATTTGTTAAATTGTTTTAAAAAATATGAACCTAAGAATTCTTCTGACTTGTTTTCACATGTTTTACCCCTCAAATTTTTTATCACAATGAAAATTATCAAAAGAAAAGGGGTTTTCCACATTTTTCAATCTACTTTTTTCATATTTTAGTACATAAAAAGGACAAATATTGTTAAAAATATTAAACATTGTAAAACTATGATTGGTTTTATGTTTCTTCTGTATTTTATTGGAGGGAAAAATAATCATTAGAAAGCTCTAAATTTTTCTGAATAATGGTTTTCCAAGATTAGGAATTCTTGATCACAAAGCTTTTCCAAAGTAGATCTATGTTGGGAGCTTGCCAATAATCAGAATTTAACTTGAAGTTGAATATATTTTTAAAATCTTCTAAAAGAATGAAGCAAATAGGAGAAGAGTTGGGATTTGGAATAGGAGGGTAGATCAGAGGAAGATAATTTCAAGGGATTAAAGAAGAAAGCAGAACCACTGGACACGTACATGTTTCAGCCAGGAGGAAACCATGCCATGTAAATTTCATCAACATATTTATGGAAGCCAGGCCAGAAATTTTACAAGTTGCCTTCTAGCTGCATGGAAAGTTTCACCCCTGATTTCATGCATTAATCTTGGGTCCTTGAAAATTGGGTTTTAATCCAGATGTTTTTCCATTTCTTTCCTTACTTCAATCCATTCTTCTGATTTCCGCCCTAAAAAAATGGCTTCTGCTGTAAATACACCTTTTCAAATCCCCTATGACATCTTTAACATGTGATATATGTGGGATTGAAGCTTTTGGAGAAATAAACTCTTTGTCTTGGAACTAGAAGCAAAATCAGAATTTTTTATGAAATGAATTATGTTTTGATAGAGTTTCATTGATGACAAATCCAAAAACCAAGGAAATGCACAGGGATGACAAAAGGCATGATTTAAAGAAAATGAGACAACATAATCAGGAAAAACCAAGATGATGAAAAGAAGATATTTGTGAACTAGAGGTTGGGTCTCACCAGGCAGGCATGAAAAGAATGATTGAGTCTAAGGCTGTCAAGCTTGTCTTGATTGAGATGTTGGTTTTTGGAAAGCTGAGTAGAGGACATGATTGAGATGTTCGGGGCAAGTTCATGGGAGAAAGAAAAGGAAAGGAATAAACACCAATAGAAGTGACTTGTTGCAATGGTTGAGTTGAGTGATTGGAGTGTTTGAGTTGATTCTCTGCGTGACCACTCCAATTGCTTGGGGGTTGTTGCTGTTCCTCTTTGAGCTCAGGGTGCCTGCTGCTGTTGTCTTTCTGGTGTGGTTGTTTTAGGGACATGCGGGAAACCATGCGTCTTGAGGGCTTTTTGGTCAACATTCCAACACCCCTCCATGCCTGGTGAGACGCAAAAGTACAAAATTTAAAGATGACCAAAAAAACTGAATAGCAACAAGATTTGAGGAAAACAAGACAGAAAAAAAGAAATATGCAAGATTATGAAATTAAATAGTTGCCTGAAAGACATTTGACCAGCAACCTGAGACTGTTGATTGAGCAGGATTTGGTCAGTGCATCTGCCATCATGGATTGCAAGCAAATAAGCTCAATACTTATGTTACCCCAAGTAAGCTTGTCCCGTCTTCCTTTGGTTTTGAGGTCAAGGTGGCAAGTTTTCACATTGGAACCAAATTTTTAAAATTTGTTGTCCAGGCCACTATTATTGATCTTGAAGGGAAGGGTCTCTAAAAATACACCAAAGATATCCTTCATTAGAGCCTTAATCCAAGTGGCTTCATGGAAGCCATCAACCAAAGCATTCAATTCAGCATTGTTTGAAGACCAGGATATATTCCCTTTTCTGCAACTGTTCAATAAACTTAGACTTCCAGCTATCAAGCAAAGATACCTGGATTGATATTTACAAGTAAGAGGATTTTTTTCCCAGGATGCGTCAGTTACAATTTCCATTGGAGGTTTTGAGGAGTCAAATGCAAGCCTCAGAGTGAGGGCCTTGGTGGTTTTGAGGTAGCGCCATGTTCTTTTCAGCTTGTTCCAGTGAGTTCACCCCGGTTTGGCCAAGAACTGTGCCAGGCTTGAAAAGGCAAAGCTGATTTCTGGAAAGGTGTAGCAGGTGATGTTCTTGAGTAAGCCTGTTGCGGATTGGAAGTTGATGTTTAGCTGCTTGAAGTTTTTGTGGTCTTTGTCAGAAGATGGATGAAGGTTTAGGCCTGGAGTCAGTGGCAAAGCTGCATCCTTTGCATTGGTAAGTCCAAGTTCTTCCAAGCCTGTGTTGATAATGTTAGGCTGGCTCAGACAGATGGAATCCTTGCCTAGTTTGATTTTCATGCCCAAGATGATTTTAGGAAGTTGATATGTTCATCTTGGCTTGGCCAAGATGCCAATAAACATTGAAGACAACAGCAACATACCAGTAGAACAAACCACAATGGACCTATGCATGTTACAACAAGAAAATGAGTTAAATATAATAAGCATTAAAGCTTCCAAGAGCAAGACCAAACTACCCAGATTTGTCTTCAAAATTGGGAGGACTAGCTGTAATACTATCATCAATAGCGGCGCTGGCTCAATATCTGAACCAAACTAAGGTGTTTGACTTAGCACTGATGGGTTCCCTGGAGATCACAGACATGCCAGCAAGAACAGTTTGTTTAGCAAACGGTACAAGAATATCTATAAATAAAAAAGGTATTTTCCAATTATGACATGGAGAATATTGTTGAGATATGATCAATGCTTTCATGCAGTTTTCAGGACCTCAGTAGCTGAATGCTTGTAGTTGGTTACTCATTCATCATATGTGCTCACAAAGTGACATTGTCATTGACCTCTACAAGCATATCTTGACCACCAGGAAGCAAGCGTCCTTAGGATAGTTGGTAGTACACTTGCCATGCACATGAGAGACCTGGGTTAAATTCCCAGAGGACACATGTTATTTTCAAATTCTTACAAATATCAACAAAAATTTGAGGCAATATTGCTAAACATACCTGATCTGGATTTAATCTTGGGTCTACCGTGGCTCTATGAAACTATTGGAAATAAGGAACAACTTACCTGTGTAAATAACTCAAACTATGAAATATGTTTGTTTTCTGTCTGTGTTTTTTCTTCCAATGACATCTTTTGTGCCTGTTCTTGTGTTCTCCTTTCAAAACTGCCCTCTTGATTTGTGTTCCAATTTTTCTCCTCTCTTTCCAACTTTGTAAACTACCGGACCATCACTTCCCTTCCCATCCAAGTCTATAAATAACTCTCTCTCTGTTTTCTTCCACTTCAACCTCACCTTGTGCTTGTCCTAACTCACCAGGTCTGTTGCCTGTCACCCAGTGTTTCTCCCCCATCCCCGTTCCCTGTTCCCTGACCCCTTGCTCTGGTTCTAAAGGTCTTTTGCCCATTGCCAAGTGTTGCTACCCCATCCCTGGTCCCTGGTCCCTGACCCCTTGCTCTGGTTCCAAAGTTTATTCTGTTCCACAGACTATGAGACCGGTGTAACTCTACTCTTCCCTGAAGTACTTTGCACCCAGATCAAGCTTCCAAGATGGTGGAACTAGCGGTTGAACTCTCTGAAAGGTCCAAACTCTCTGGCTCCAAATTTTTAGACTGGAAGTTAAAAATGGAATATATCCTTCAGCTCAAACACCTTCATCAACTGGTAATCCAAATTGAAACCCCAGAAGAAAAACACCATTTTGACTCTCTAGATCCAAATCAAGCGGCTGAAGCCTATACTATCATTACCCTCAACTTTGATCCCAGAATCTTCTCACAATTCAGCTCAGAAGCCCTGGGAGATCCCTCCACTCTATGGATCCTACTGAACAATTACTACCAGCCCAAAATGGTCCAGAACCAAACCATCTACATTAGCCTCATTTTCACGTGCTCCCTCTCAAAAGATAAGCTTGAAGACAGTCTAAAAATTTTTCTCAAAAAAAACCAGAATTCTATGCAGCCTCATTGACAACAAATCCACAAAGCCATCCTCCCTACTAGACTCTGTCATTGCTCTATGGGAAATTGTGAATCTCCCCCCCCCCCACAACTACCGCCGTGCTTGAGACCTGCTAATCAATAAATGTGAGATCAAAAAAAGAACCCCCTTCCTCAAAGAAACTCTTGAAGAACTAAGATCCTACATCCAAAGAAGCTCAGCAAACACAGACCAAAACAAAGCCCTTGCCACCAAACACAAACCATACCACTCCAATCAACCCAGATGCACCAATGGGACCCACAAACCGCTCACCAAACACCCCAAATCCAAATGCAGCCAACTTAAAAAGGGACACAAAGAAAAAATAGTTAAATAAATAGTCACCGCTTTCACCACCTCCTGCTCCAAAATCATCCTTGACCCTGGCGCCTCAGCATCCATGTTCAACTCCCCATATCTCTTCACCAAAATCTCACCTGTCAATGAACTAGTACATCTGGCCAATGGGAAGTCTATCCAAGACTCTGGAAAAGGAGAAGTCACTCTTGAACTCCTGCTCATGCAACTCTCCTTGAAGGACTGCCTCTTGGTACCTGACCTAGCCACCAACCTCATCTGCATGGGGATTTTCCTTCAATCCAATCATACCATAAAATCAGGAGGATGTGAAGAATTCATCATACTAGACAAAAAACTCCACACTTTCCTAACCAGCTCATTCAGATCTGGTAACTTTGTCATCAACCAAGATCAGAAGATAGCCCTCTCCATAACCCCCAACCCCCCTTCCAAATACATGACCCTCCACCAGCCCGCCAGACATCAATCTCTCAGATACTTCAAAATATTTTCCCCCTGGTCAAAAACCCTATTCTCACCTGCACCGTTTGTGAAATCATCAAAAGTCACAAAGCCCCCTTTCTAGGCAATTTTCCATCCCCTACTAGAAAACTTGAATGTTCATTTTGACCTCTGCAGCCCTATTTCCCCCCCTTCCCAATCAGGAAAGAAATACTTCCTGTGGATTGTTAATGGCTTCTCCCACTACGTATGAATTGAGTTCCTAAACCTGAAATCCAACACCATCTCTGTCCTGAAGGAAGCCCTCAGAAGAATCCAATTTGAATCAAAGTAGAACATAACCTACCTGGTATCTCAAAACGGAACCAAGTTTAAAAACCAAACCCTAACAAAGTTCTACTCCAAGCTTGGAATCCAACACCTCACCGCAGCTCCTTACCACCCTGAGAACAATCTGCTGGAAGAAAAACAAAACCAAACCACCATATCCAAGGCAAGATGTCTCCTCAAAGACTCAGGACTGGACATGTCCTATTGGGCCAAAGCCTCCTCCACTGCTGTTTACCTCAAAAATCAAACTCCCTTCCAAACTTTGGGATTCATCACCCCCCCCCAAGAAATGGTTGAGGAACCACCCGTCCCTCTCAAACCTCCACCCTTTTGGGTGTCAGGCAGTCTACCACCTCAACCAACCAGGAGGAAAGTTTGGGGGTTGCAGAGCACCCAGAATCTTCTTTGGATATGAAAAAAGGCACCAGTGTGGTGGTCTTTTATAGACCCAAGTTGTAATTGGCTGCGCGCTGCGCGCTCAGAAGTAGCAGCGGGCTCAGAAGAGGCAGCGCACTCAGCAATGGGTGCAGATTTGCTGCAGTAAGCCGTGCTGCGGGCTCAGCAGCAGTCAAATGGGGCTCAGCATCTGGAGATGTGGGGTGGATTGGATTGGATTGGACAGATTGCGCGGATTGCGTGGATGTACCTAGGATATCTTGAATGGCATTTTGGGCAGATGCAAACATGCCCGGGGGGCTTTGAGTCGGGCGCGGCGCAAGGGTTGCATCATGAGAAGGACAAACCGGGTGGATGTAATGGCAGGCAGGCAATGCAGATGGTAGATGGGTCATGGGATGGGGTTGGAAGGATAGAGTTGGGCTAGGGTTCCGTACTTAGGGGTTGTATTTCATTATTTTTGTTTGCTTGCGGTTGTACCTAGGTTAGGGTTGAGGGGAAGGATACTTAAACTGCACCCTCAACCCGGATGTAGATCCCAGGATCACAGGAGGTTGGAAGGCTCTTTTAAACTCATCTCTTTATTCTCTACTTCTCTATCTCTTGGTCAAAGGTTGAACAGTTGCACTCAGGGTTTACAGACGCAAGGTATAAATAACTTCCAAACTTGAGAACCATTAAAGGAGAAGTCCTCTTTTGAATTCCACATCTGGGGGTCTGGCTAGGAAGTAAACTTTTGCTCCTTGTCTCTCAAAACTAACAAGTGCAATGTCCCAGTACCACCCATTGACCTTTTTGGGGTTGTCTAGCCTTACCCCTACTCCTCTTCCTCCTCCTCCTCTGGCTTCTTGGAAGAAACCTTCATCAGGTGCGGGATATGGTGTCCCTTGCTCCAACAATGGCACCAATCACAAGCCCATTTGAATCAGGCCGCAGGACTATCCACACATTTGGTTCAACACTGAGGACGTTGAGTGATTCCTTGCTCAATACAAAAGAATTTCAAACACCGAAGGCGCGTCAGGTTTGGATAAGGCTTGTCTTGTTGTCCTTTTCATTACAGACAAAGAGAAGCTTTGGGATGTGGAAGAGATGGAAGTATACAAGGAACTTTATTGGCCAAAACTGAAGGCGGAAATCTTAGCGCGGTGGGGAAGGCGCAAACCTTGGTTTGGGGAGAGCAACTTTGAGCAAGCCATGGGGAAAGCAAGCACAAATGGTAGAGTCTGGACGCGGGGGCGATTGGGGGAGTATGTAGCAATTTTAAACCTGAGCTACTGCTACCTGGAAAAGAACAAGTTGATAGCGGGGCAGACTGGCGTTTTTGGGTGGACTTGGTCCCCAAGTCCGCGCAGGGGTGCAGCAGCACTTGTAAATCAACAACTTGGTAAAGAGGTTGTTGGATGGGAGTATTGCGCTTCTCCCGGAAATCCTAATCATCCATTGGGCCGTGGAAAGCGAGTTGGACCTAGAGGAACTGATGGAGGACATGGCAAGGTTGTTCCCAACGGGGTTGAAGAAGTCCGCTTTTCACCCTCCGGCAGCACCAATGCAGGCTCTGGTTGTAGGCCCCTCAAAAACGGAACATGCTCTGGCAACACCACCAATGACAAGCCCAGAGATTAGAAAGATGACATAATTGATGAAGTATTTACAGATCTTCCTGATTCAAGTGTTTTCAGTGCTGCGCAATCCGCCTCCTCAGATTGGGGGACCGCTTCCACCATCAAATTTGCCAGCGCTGCGGTTATGCAATTACTGCGGGACAAGGGGCATTGGCATTTGGGGTTCAATTAAATGACAAGTGACCTCAAGGCAGGATTTGTTTGACCTTTGGGAATGGGATTCATGTTCCCAACGGGCAAGCGGATCTTCACTGAACCAGGGAATCCAACTATCATGGAGCAAGTGTGTGCGCAAGGTCAGGAATTGGGGGTAACTGCTTGATCTTTGCTTGGGATTGTCACTGGTCCTGGGGTATGGCAACTGCAGCGCGTGGAAGGGGAAGTGAGGGTACTAGCAACAGAGCTGCCAGGGGCGGTGGAAAGGAAGGATGTGGATTCCAAAGAATGGGTACCCTGGGTAGCTCCTAAGCCAGTCGCGCGTGTTCCGGAAATGGACGGGTGGCTGATGAATCTGGTAGGGAAGAAGAAGGCAGTGGAGATCTTGCGCAGAGTGATAAGGAACAAAAAAACTATTCCCTTGAACTTGAAGGAGTTGGCGGCAGTGTTGCCTGTGGTAGTGGATGAGATGGTTCAAGCACTGAATGATTGCGGACACAATAGGATACCTCCAATGGTGCAGCGGGTGAAACTGGCTTGGGAAAATGCGGAGCACAAGCTAGTGGGGATGAAATTGGTATCAACTCTGCTGGCTTACATTCAGATGAAGATTTCTGGAAGGAAGGTATGGGCCCTGGTGGACAGCGGTTCTATGGTGAACCTCCTTCTGTCTAGATTGGTTGATTAATTTGGATTGGTTTGGAAGAAATGTGCAATGGGGCTTTGCGCGCTTAATGGTGGGGCATGTTGCGTGGATGGGGTTGTGTAGGGGGAAGAGGTTGAGGTTTCAAGGGTCCGTAAACCACTTTCTTTTCTATTGGTTGATTGCAGGGAGGCTATTTTAGGATGGCCATTCATGTTTGGGTTCCAAGCACAAATGACGTTTGATCCAGAGGCAGGGATGGAAGTGTTGACAGTGGAAGATTTGTCCGGAAGATGATTCAAAACCACAATCTGCAATCAAGGGTTGGGGAAGTGGACGCGGGATTTGGCAAGAGAAGAAGAGGAGGACCCCAGAAAAGAGTTGGTTTGCAAGGCTAGGCCAGAGGTGGACTTTGACTAGTTGGCCAGGTTTACCACACGGGGAAAGCTCTGGCTTTGTGCGGGTGGTCAAGCAGCAACAAGCAGGTGGGAAGTAGGGAGGAAGTGCAATACGCACAAGTGCTGGAAGTAAGTCCCCTTCCTCAGTATGAATTGCTGGGAGGTACTTTGCAAAAACACTATCATTGTGCCATGCTTGTGAGCAAAGGCAAAAGCTACAGTTTGGTTTTGACTAGGACCTATGGTAAAGTATGCATGCAGATGGCGCAGTGCAATTTTGGGAAGTATAAGCTGGTTTTTCAGAAGGTCTGTCCACAAAATGAAGCAATGCTGCAGGATCTGAATGGACCACTGCAACTGATCCTTTGGTTGCGGTATCCTTGGGAATCTGTGCTGAAGGTGTCAGGATGGGTGATGCAATTGGAGCGGATTACATATGAGCAAGTTGCAGCCCTTAACTTTGGACCGCCAGGTTGGTTAAGCACAGAGGAGCGGGCTTTGCTGACGTTGGTACTCATCCCCTGGGGAAGAGCGCTTGCTTTTGGACCTGAAGAGTGGGGACTGTTAAAAAGTAAGAGGGGAGACCCTTATGTGATTCCAACGGTTCTGCATGAGCCTTGGTAGATCAAGCCAATTCTGATTCCGCAGGCAGTTTGGGGGCCCTTCTTGGATCTGGTGCACAAGCGTTTAGGGACGGGCCTTTACAAGAAATAAAACTCAAGTTACTTGAGTCCAATCTTTGCGGTGGTTAAGCAGGATGGGAATTCATTACGGATTGTTCATGATTTTCAGCAGCTTGATTTGTTTAAAATCCAAGATGCGGGACAACCTCCGCGCATGGACAAGTTTTTGGAATCTATGGCAGGGTGCGCATGCTACGGGTTGGTGAATGTGATGGGCAGATACAATAAGCGCAAACTCAATTGGAGTTTGCCGCCAATGACTGCCTTTGAAACCAGATTGGGCAGGATGCAACTGATGCAACTGCTGCAAGGCCCAACTAACTTCGTTGCGGTTTACCAAGCGCAGATGACCTGGATTCTGAAGGAAAATCTTCCGGAGAGGGTCCGGATTTTCATTGACGATGTGGGAATCAAAGGCCCAAAGATGGATTATGGAGGGGAAAGGCTTATTGACACTCCAGGAATTTGTCAATTTGTCTGGGAATTTGCGCAGATGCTGGAACGGATCTTGTTTTGGATTGAGGAAGCGGGGCTCACGGTGTTGGGGAAAAATTTAGCGGTCTGTGTACCTGCACTAGAAGTTCTAGGGCATGTGGTGGCTTCCAATGGAAGGCAGATTGAAGAAAAGAAGCAAAAAAAAGTCCTTGAGTGGCCAATGCTGAAGACTGTATCACACATTCTCCAGTTCTTGGGATTGTGTAGCTATGTACGGATTTTCATCAAGCGGTTTGCGGAGGTTGATAGTCCGTTGCGGGCATTGACGCATAAAGGCATGGAATGGGCCTGGGATTCAAAATGTGACAATGCCTTTGGCAAACTCAAGGAGATTTTTGGACGCAATATTGTACTACGGTACTTGGATTACAATTCTGGGGGAATCAAGTTTGCCATTGATTTGAGCAAGCTTGGTGGGGGGCGGTGCTGACACAGGAGGATGAGGGGAAAGATTTCCCGGTTCTTTACAAGTCCGTTACATTTACGGCAACAGAGAGCTGGTATTTGCAGCCAAAGCTGGAAATTTGCGGGGTCACTAAGATTATGCGGAGGTTTCAGCATTTGCTATGGGGGATTCACTTCATGCTACTGGTGGATGAGGAGGCGCTGGCACGGATTATCAATTTGCAAAAACTGCCAAACGCGCCTATGACCAGGTGGGTTGTGTTCCTTCAGTTTTTTTTGTTCACAGTGGTACATGTTCCAGGGAAGGCTTTTAAAATGCCAGATGCGCTGTCTTGGTACCCGCATGATGATACTTACAAAGGTGCAGAACCACTGGATGTGGAGGCTCCAACGGTCAAAGTGGAAGTGGTGGAAGTAGGTGTTTGACTTCTGCTCCAGCAGTCCGGGATGTACGTGGTCCTCAGTTTGTATTTGCGGGATCTTTGGTTTCTGGATGATACTCCAGACAATATTTTTAGATGTATTTGGCAGAGAGTGGGAAATTTCTACCTGCAGGAAGGACAGCTGTGGCAGCAGAGCGCACTGGTACTGCTTGTGGTCAGCACATTGAGGGTGGATAAGGAGGTAATCCTGGGAAGTCTGCATGACAATATTGGCCATTTCTGCAAGGTTGAAATGCAGAAGCGGGTGAGGGCAAGGTTCTGGTGGCCAGGTGTAGTATGCACGGTGCGGGAGTGGGTACGGTTGTGCGGATTGTGTCAGAAGCCAAGTGCAATGCTGCCTTGCAAACTAGGTATTCCCATGGGGGAGGAAGCCTTGTTTGTGTGTGTTTCTCTGGATGTTGTGCACATCAATGCAGGCAAGTTTGCATATCTCCTTGATGAGGATGACAATCTATTGGGATGGGTGGAAGCATGGCCGCTGGTCAAACTCTTGGCAGAGAAAGTTGGTTAGTTTCTGTAGGAAGACTGGTTTTTGTGTGATGGAGCACTTTTCTTGGTAATGGTTGACAGGGGCGCAGAGTTCTGGGGATGGTTGGCGGAGTTGGTGCAAAGTTGCAGAGCAAAGTTTGGGCAGGGTACGGAGTACTATCCAGAAGGCCCAGGGATGATTGAGCGCAGTCACCAGCCAATCAAGGACGCAATGGTAAAAATGTGCAGGGAGGATGGCAAGGGGTGGCAGGGAACCCTTCCAGTAGTCCTCTTTGAAGATTGGATTTTGGTGAAGAGATTGACGGTTTATTTTCCGTACAAGCTGCTATTTGGGCAGCAACCTGTGCTGCCAATTGACATTGAGCTGGAAAACTTTCTGGGTATTGATTGGTGGAAGGTTAAGACAGCTGTGGACCTAGTCAAGGACCAATCCAAGCAGCTCCTGCGGCAGGAAAAGATGTTGGAGAAAGGGTATGGAAGGCTGAAGGCAACCCGCACAAAGTCCATCCCCTACTGGGACAAGTGCTGCGCCCACAAGCTCCGGGAGCTGTTGCAGAAGGGGGACTTGTTTTTGCTTTACAACCAGAGCCTAGAAACTCAATGGGGGAAACTTTTTGCAAATTGATGGAACATTCCTTTCTGTGTAATGTCCAAGTTCACTGGGAAAAGTTACCAGTTTGAGGAATTGTATGGAAGACCGTGGCTTTGCATGTGAAACAATTCTTTGGGCGGGGCTCAACTTCATTCAACAAGACGGCTGGTTTGGATAGAAAAGGGAATGACAACGTGGATCCTTTTTCCAAGGACAAGCCTGCGCATGTGGTTTGCGTCCGGCAGAGTAAATGACTGCAGACCTCTGGGGACAGCAGCCAAGGTGGGGGGGGAACAATGGATGAATAGGGGATACAATTGGATTTGTTGAGGGGGTGCTCTAGCCTGTTCACAGCCAGAACAACTAGACACCCCAGAATGTTTTTTTTCTTATTTCCTTCTCTCTGGATTGGCTTTTGGGGATTATTCCTGGCTAGGTTATGAGTTTCTTTTAGGTACAGGCACAGCGCAAAGCTGGGTCTGCAGACGCAAGGACAAGCCCTGCGTTTGGGAAAAGAACAACTTCCAATGGATGATCCAAGGAACTAGGAAAGCGCGTGGTGCAAAACAGTGTTAAAATGCAGATGCACTCAGGTAATTTGCATAGGAGTGTGTAATCCAAATGGGATGCAAAAATGTGCCTCCACGGCCCATTGTACATCACGTGGGCCACATGGGCCTATGTGGGTGTTATTTGTTTTGGGCATTTGGGCGCCAAAACACGTTTTTATGGTCTTTTGGGACACAGGCCCTCACGGGCCCGCCAGGGTGGATGGGCAACCCAAGCCAGATGGGCTTATTTGGGCATAAGAGGGCCCAAGCTTTATTATGGACATACTTGGCCAGACGGGCTGGCCCGCCAAAGTATGTAATTCTCATGATTTGGGCTTGGGGTGGCCCATTGGGGCCGCCGCCCGTGTCGCAGCCCATTCGGGGCCGCCTGTGTTCCTTGGTACGGCCCGCGTGGGACTTTCACGCGGCTGAGGGATCCCGCATGGGCCCGGCTGGTCGCGCCATGGAGCCGGGGCTCGCAGCCCCGGCTTGCTCCCCCTCCCCTCGCTTGCCGTCGCAAGGGGGATGGGGGCAAGCTGGCTGGGTTGAACCAGCCAGAAACCGACCACAACAGCACGGTTGGTCAGGGCAGGGGGGACCTGACCACCCCCTTGCCCAAGGAGGTGGCGGCGCCGGCCGCAATCTGAGTGACCGGAAGGTGGGGGGAGTTCATCACCCCCCCACCATCAAGCGGTTGAAAGGACCAATTAGGGGCGCTCTCCCCCCCCCTTTACCGAGGGGGAGGAGCAATGGGCCTGGGAGGACCTGATCCCCTCCCAGGCCAACTTACTTGACAACGCCCTGGGGGTATCGACCCCCAGGGCCCCTGGTGAGGGGATTTGACCGCCCCCACCAGGGATTTGAGAGAAAGAGGGGGGGGACAGCATGTCCGCTGGTCACACCCCCCCATGTGAGTCTGAGACCGGACCCAGGTGTGCCCTGGGTCTCACCTGGCCCATTTGAGGGGCCAGGGGCTGGCTGCATGAGGCAACCAGCCCGTAAACAAGGCAATAAAGGTCATCATGGCTGCTTGTAAAGGACAACCAGCCAAGTGGATTGAACAGTTAAGGGGCTGGTTCAGCCCCATTGAGGTGGAAACACCAGAAATAACCGGAATAGGCTGGTTGTAAGGGTACAGGGACTGATGCCATGTGGGCTGATGTAGTCCAAACCAAGTAACAAGGCCAGTAGAGCTTGTAGAGCTCTTTTGGGGCGGAAAATTTGCCTTTTGGCTTGTTTTATCATGGTCTAAAAAGAGGCCAATCTTTTTTACTTAAGGAGCCCTTCTCCCTGCTGTTTTCTATCCATTCATTCATCATTCCAATCAAATTCATCCAAGATATTGCCCCATTGTGAGAGCCCCATTAGAAAATATTGACACCCAGTGTCCAGCATTTCTTTTTCTTTAAATACTGCTCATTTGCCTAAGCTAATTTCTGGCCATAATTCTAACAAACAGATGTGGGTTGGAGAGCAAGGTGCAGGCTTGGCAATGGGTTGGTGCTTAAAAAAAAACTCTCTTTTTAGGTTTTCTTTGGTTATCTTATAGACGTAAGGTATAGATGGGTGGGGTGGATACTCTTTTTCTCTTGCTCTCTCTCTGAAGGATGTGCGCACGTGGCGGGTTTTCTTTGTGCTCTCTCTGTTCTGTAGATGGGCACAGGGAACTGTGAGGCAGTTTGTCTGGGGTAGCCCAGGTACCTTCAGCAGATACTCTCATTTGGTGCGGATTCTTCTCACTCTTGTGGATTTCTCTCAAAGTGCAGATTTTTCTCACTCTTGCAGATTGCCCTCAAAGAGCAGATCTTGCGCGCAGTCCTTATTTCTCCCAAGGTTCTCACTAGCTTGAAGGCTACTTAGGTTGACGCGTCAAAAGTCTTTTTTCTTTGCAAAGATAGGCGCGGGAATAGAAACAAGATAGAAAAAAAAGGAGATGGGGGTGATCTACCTACCTTGGCCAAATCCTTAGTACCTCCTCCGCGTCTGTGCAAGCCTCCGCTGCTAGGTTGCAGAAGACCTCTAGAAATTTGTGTTGCGCACCAGTGGTGTGAGCGTGGGGAACTGCTAGGAAGCGCCGGAGTAGTTTGTCTGTGTTGTTCACCATTGCTTCAAAACTTGCAAGTGGGAGTGCCGGAATTAGGGGGATCTCCGGAATCTTGGGAGTGGTGGCCAGAGGAGTTACAGAGGCCGCAGGTTCCAGCAACAACTCAATGACCACGGGTGTTAGCCCATGCATGGGCTCCGGTGACAACCTGGGAGCCGTTGATGGAGATGGAACTGGAGGAGTAGGAGCGGAGGACGCGGTGGCGGTGGAGGTGCAGGTTGCAGGGAAGTGGGAGGACGCGGCGGCGGTGGAGGAGGCGCAGTTGGTTGGCTGAATATCCGCGGGTCCGTTGCCGGTTTGTTTATCCGTTCCCGTGCGGCGTTCCAGTAAGCCGCAAAATTGGGGAAGTCCTGGCACTGCAGTGGTCCAGCCCAAGTCATGGATTTTGTGCAAAGGAGGTTTTGGAGCAACACGTTGCAGTTGGTTGCAAGGTGAGCCGGGCAGGGTGCACTCATTAGTGGAGATGTTGTTATTGCTTGAGACCATGAACAAGTCGCACCGGATCCTCTTGCGTGGACAACCTTGAGGACGGTTGCGGGGAATACCATTGGAAAGAGAACAGCAACGGTGGCTGGCTTGGCATGTAACACAGGCGCTCCAGCCGGAAGGATGCGGCAGGAGAGGCAGTTCCAACTGCAGAACGTGCAGGACATGTTGAAGGGGCAGGATGTGGTGGGGTTTTCTCCTGGGTGTGGTGTAGTGGTGCAGAAAGGGGATGGGATAACTAGGGATAGCTGGGGATAGGTGAGATAGTGGTGTATCTCTGGGGACAGAACTCAATTTGGGGGGGATGTGGTGGTCTTTTATAGACATGAGTTGGAATTGGCTGCGCGCTGTGTGCTCAGCAGAGGCAGCAGGCTCAGCAATGAATTCGGCTTTGCTGCAGTAAGCCATGCTGCGGGCTCATAAGCAGTCAAATGGGGCTCAGCATCTGGAGATGCAGGGCAGATTAGATTGGATTGGAGGGATTGTGCGGATCAATGCACGGATGTACCTTGAATATCTGGAATGGCGCATTGGGAGGATGCAGCCTGCGCAGGGGGGCTCTGAGTTGGGCGCGGCGCAAGGGAGGCGTAATGAGAAGGACTAACTGGGCTGAAATAATGGCAGGCGGGAAATACAGATGGGATATGGTTAATGGGATGGGGTTGGAAGGATAGAGTTGGGCTAGGCTTCTTTACTTAGGGGTTTTATTTCATTATTCTTTTTTGCTTGCGGTTGTACCTAGGTTGATAGAAATATAATTGGTGAGAAAACCAAGACCAAACTGAATTGCCAAATGGAAAAGAGTCAGAGAAGAAATAGAGACACAAATATGATCAGAAAGGTGTGAAGATGAAAACAACACCAACGGAAGTCTTTCAGGAGACAGTTGGAATGAAACCAGCTAAGAGGATGGGATTAGATGACCGTAGTAGCGCCTTGAACAAATCTGGAGTGAATGGTTAGTTTTTATCATAAACCGGGAGAGTTGGAATCAATCTTACTTAGATTGAGCTGGCTGCTGGCGGTAGATTGACGAGGCTGACGAGAGTATTGAGGCTGGCAAGTTGAACGTTCAGAGATTTGTCAAGTGGATGGTTGGATGTTGGATGAAATTTAGAGAAGGTTGCGCTCAGGATGTTTACTCTAGATTTGGAGTCTTAGCACCCAGTACAACATGCGCTAGCAACAGCGGTAGAAAAGAAAAGAGAATAAATAAACATAAAAAGGAGATAGAACGTAATAGACAACAAAAAATAAAAGGAAACAGATAGAATGTGAATAAAGACCACATCAGCAGAATAAAGACCACATCAGCAGCAGTGCTGCTCAGTCTTCAACTTAACATTCCCCCGCGACTCAGAGGTTAATGATACAGGGCATAGAAAAAATTGATCAGGCGGCAGTTTGACGTTTTGTTGGAGGCTTTGGTCAGCGCGTCGGCAGACATGGATTGCAAAGGGATAAGCATCACGTCGATTGTACTTTTTTCATAATCATCTCAGAGACTCTTCATTTTAATGTCGATGTGCTTTGCTTTGGAATTGGTGCCAAACTTTTTTATTTTGTTGTCGAGGCCCTTATTGTTGATTAGATGAAGTGGACATGAGAATTTCTCCCGATAGATTTCAGAAAGTAATTGATGAAGCCATCTTCCTTTGAGATGGCAGCTAGAGAGCGCCACACATTCCGACTCAGTAGATGAGTGGGTGATGTTTTGCTGCCAATGGCTTGTCCAATATAGAGGACTGCCTTTGAATGAGCAGATGAAGCCGCTCTGAGAAATTTGTCTGTCAGGATTGTCCCCCCAGGTGGCATTGCTGTAGCAGATAAGTCTGTTAGAGATGGATCGAGGCCTGAGTGTTAAATAGATGTGCTTGGTGGCTGAAAGGTATCTCCATACGTGCATTACCTCCATCCAATGAGTGTACCCTGGTTTTTTGGAAAATCTGGCCAAACTGGATACAGCATAGCTGATGTCCGGTCTTGCCAGTCCCGCTATGAAATTCAACCTGCCAATCGGCGACTGGTAGTTCACTTTCAGGTCTAGGAAGCGTTGATGATCTTCTTCAGTTGCCGGAGAGAGATGCAAGCCTGGAGTTCTCGGAGTGGTAACGGGTTTGCAGTCAGTTAAGTTCAACAAAGTCAACCCTTTTTTGAT
The DNA here is from genome assembly GCA_025617555.3 of Puccinia polysora. Taxonomy (NCBI): domain Eukaryota; kingdom Fungi; phylum Basidiomycota; class Pucciniomycetes; order Pucciniales; family Pucciniaceae; genus Puccinia; species Puccinia polysora. The sequence goes on along the minus strand of CM062612.1, from coordinate 15,339,858 downwards.
GTGTAGAGGTAGGCTTAGATGCATTAAATCATTCTCCCTCTTCACCTTCATTCCGAGAAGAGTATTCGGGGGGTGAGCTGTGGAATTCTCGAAGCGATCTAGGAATTTTTTCTGAAAGTCGGCAGTGTTTCCAGCCACTATGAGGTCGTCCATGTGGAAGAAGAGGGCCAAGGAGTCTTTTTTGCCCAGGAAGAGACATGGGTCACAAGTCGACTTTTTAAAACCCTGATCTTTGATCCATGAGGTCAGCGTCTTATACCAATTACGGGACGCTTGTTTTAGCCCATACAAAGATTTTTTTAACTTGAGGTATTTTCCGCTTTGACCAGATCCGGCAGGATTCATGATGAAAATGTCCTTGTCGAGATCGGCATGTAAGAACACCCCATTGACGTCGAGCTGAAGGAGATCAAGTCTTCTGTCAAAAGCAAACGTGAGGAGGGCCCAAAGAGAAGCAATTCTTCCTGTGGGAGCGTATGTTTCAAAGTAGTCCAACCCATATCGCTGGTTGAACCCTTGGACACAAAGTCGAGTCTTGTAGGTAGGAGCTTTGTCATGCGTGTTGTGCTTCACCTTGAAAACCGCCAATGTTCTAAGAGGATTAGTCACCAGTTCTTCATTGACTTCTTCCCAGACATCTTGGTCATTGATGGACTTGAACTCTTTCAACGTGGACTCCTTCCATACCGGAATGGTTAGGGCTTCTTCTATGGATCTAGGCAGATTCTCTGCATGATAGCCGTATCTGTTGGGTTTGTTTAAACATTCCCTGTTTCTCAGATTCAGTCTCAGGATGGTGGACACTACTTCATCTTCTTCCATGCTGTTACTGGCAGCGTCGGAAGTTTCTTCTTGTTTTATGAATTTGGACGTATGTTTGTCTTCAGAGTCTTGAGATTGATTGACGGACAAGTTGAGAGGCATCGGAGAAGCAACAGTTGGATAGGTCGAGGACTCAAGATCTATCTGGTTTTCCGTTGTTATCGCTTCGTTGGAAATAGATTTGGAAAAGATTACATGTTTGGTATTGACAATCTTTCCAGAGGCAGAGAGAACTTTGTACAAGAGTAGCGCCGGATTAAAACCCAGAAGTTTGCCGGACTCCCCTTTCTTGAACAATTTAGACTGAATCTGCGTGTCGTTAAGTCAATATGTGAGATCAGTGCCTACAGGTCTCAGGTAACCTACCGGAAGATCTTTGCCATGCATCAATTTCCAGGGTGATTCCACCCCTTTTTCTTTAGGTATTTGGTTGAGTAATACACAGCTACTTTGGATTAATTCGTGCCAATAGGATTTGGGAATTCAACCTTTGGAAAATATTGCTCGGGTTGATTCCATGACAGTCCTGTTGGCTCTTTCTATACGTCCGTTATGTTGCGAGTGGTACGGTTCCAAAACAATCTGATTGATATGATGCTCTCTTAGATATGCAGTCAGTTTGTTATTAATAAACTCACCTCCTCCATCTGAGCACACTTCCATGGGATAACAACAATGTTTTTGGTATTTGTTTTCAAGCACAAAGATCAAGGTGTTGTGGACTTTGTCTTTGGTTTTAAGCGGAAAACAAGCAAGGTAGCCGCAAAATGAGTCGATGAGATTGAGAACAAATCTGAATCCGCCTTTGGCGGTAGGATTGAGTGGTCCCATCAAGTCCACATGAATTCAATCCAATACTCTCGATGCCGCTTGATGGCTTTGAGGAAAATTGGCCTTCGTGATCTTAGCTTTGTTGCAATTCAGACATTCAAAGTTGGATTTGTCTTTAGGAGAGATGGTTTTGTTCAGGAATTTCTCCATACATCCGAGAGAAGCATGACCCAGAGTTCTGTGAATTTTGGGTAGGTCCTCGCGGGAGTATAAGGCGGAGTTGAGCTTTGTTTTCATGTTGATGACAAATAGATTGTTTGAGATCCTTCCCGAGAATAGTTCCTTGTTGTCGGAAAACATGGAAAAGGTACAAGGCAACCCCGTTGAGTTGATTTTCAAAGTGGCTCCTTTTTCTACCAAAGCTCCAAGCAATATCAGGTTGACGGTTGATTTGGGGAGCCAGGCAGATTTACTGAGACGGATTTCACAGTTTTTGAAATGAATCAAAGCTGTACCAATTCCCTCGATCTTGATATCAGCGTCCTTCTTTCCAGTTTGGATCTTTCCTTTGCCGTCAGAACAGGTAAGAGAATGGAAAAGGCTCTTGTCTTTGATCATATGAATGGAACAACCGGAATCAAGTATGTAGCGGCTGGGAGGTAGTTTCTCTTGACTTGAGTTGTTCAGTCCACAGAAAAAAGAATAGTAGTGGGCCTCTTCCACAGTCTTCTTTTTATTCTTGTTGCCTCAATAGTGGATATTTGCTGGTCTAAGTTTGGGGAACTTGATCCAGCAGTTGCTCGCAGGATGGGATGTTACGGCGGGATTGTGTTTTGCCTTTTCGCATCTTGGTCCGTTGTACAAGGCCACGTTGACTGGTTCGTTGGGAGTTTCTTGTGCGCTGATCTCATTCTTATGTTGGATAAGATGATCTAAGACGGTTTTGATCCTCATTTCTGCGGTTGAGTGCATAATTTGCATCTTCATACCTTGCATCGAGACGGGAAATTTAAAAAGGACAAGATATGCTATTATATCCGATGGAAGTTCTATACCAACTTCAGTGAGTTTCTTGAGATAGGTTTTGACAGTGGTAACAAACGCCTTGATGTTGGGTGACATAGAGAGATGAAGGAACCCGTTGAAAATTCGTGCCCCGTTTGCAGATTGCAATGAAGCAAAATGGGATTGCGTAGCTGCCCATATCAGTTTAGCATTATCCTCATTACGGTCATTGATAATGTTGTTGTAGGTGTTAGAATTGAGTTTAGCTATCAAATAGGCTACCATCTCCTGGTTGGTTTCTTTGTCCAGAGAGGATAGCTCATCCGACGAGTTCATGATTTGGAAAATTCCCCTGAGTTTAAAGATTTTCTCCATCTTCTTACGCCACATACTGTAGTTTTCTTTGTTCAATAGAGGAGTAGATTCAATGAGAACTTTGAGGGCGTTGGATTTGAAGTTCATGGGATCTCCCCCTGGTCCTGGTGTTGACGATGACCCTGGCTTGGGCATGGTCCTGATGGCCAGTTGGTGAAGTCGTTTTGGCTTTTAACCGTGATAGAAATATAATTGGTGAGAAAACCAAGACCAAACTGAATTGCCAAATGGAAAAGAGTCAGAGAAGAAATAGAGACACAAATATCATCAGAAAGGTGTGAAGATGAAAACAACACCAACAGAAGTCTTTCAGGAGACAGTTGGAATGCAACCAGCTAAGAGGATGGGATTAGATGACCGTAGTAGCGCCTTGAACAAATCTGGAGTGAATGGTTAGTTCGTATCATAAACCGGGAGAGTCGGAATCGATCTTACTTAGATTGAGCTGGCTGCTGGTGGTAGATTGACAAGGCTGACGAGAGTATTGAGGCTGGCGAGTTGAACGTTCAGAGATTTGTCAAGTGGATGGTTGGATGTTGGATGAAATTTAGAGAAGGTCGCACTCAGGATGTTTACTCTAGATTTGGAGTCTTAGCACCCAGTACAACATGCGCTAGCAACAGCGGTAGAAAAGAAAAGAGAATAAATAAACATAAAAAGGAGATAGAACGTAATAGACAACAAAAAATAAAAGGAAACAGATAGAATGTGAATAAAGACCACATCAGCAGAATAAAGACCACATCAGCAGCAGTGCTGCTCAGTCTTCAAATTAACATAGGTTAGGGTTGAGGGGAAGGATACTTAAACCACACCCTCAACCCGGATGTAGATCACAGGATCACAGGAGGTTTGAAGGCTCTTTTACACTCATCTCTTTATACTCTAATTCTCTATCTCTTGGTCAAAGGGTGAACAGTTGCACTTGGGGCTTACAGACGCAAGGGATCAATAACTTCAAAACTTGGGAACCATTAAGGGAGAATTCCTCTTTTGAATTCCACACTGGACCTACAGGACTCTTGACAAAGGCACAGGTAATGTAGTAATTACTCACCATTTCAAGTTCCACAACTCCTTCTTTCCCTTGTCAGACCCAACCAACCCCCCCACCCAGGAAGACCTCAATATCCCCCCCACCTGTCTCTCCCTCCCCACTCCCCCCCCTCCCCCTCACCTCCCCCCCGCCTCCCAACAGTCCACCCCCTCCAACACCCCCTCCAACAACTCCAGTATCACCACTGTGGAGCTAGTCCCAACCCCCCCCCCCCTCTCCTGGTTCTGCACCCACCTCCCCCCCATCTCCCCTCATTCCCCCCAGAACAGAGTCTTCCAGCCCAATTTCCCTTCCACCCCTCAAGCGGAAAACATTATTAATGGACCACTGACCCCCCCCCCCTGTGACAAATAAATAGGCACCATAGATTCCCAAAACATAGTCCAATCCTCCAGACAAAACCAATCTGCAAATGCTGTTACCTACCTTGCCCCAGACCCCAAGACCTACAAGGAGGCCACCTCCGGCCCAGATGCTGCCCATTGGATAGAAGCCATCAATGCAGAGCTAGAAAAAATGAAACAACACAATGTATGGTCCCCCTATTGGCCATCCACTGACTCAGCACAACTTGGGTATTCAGGAGGAAAACCAATGCCAACAGCAACCTCACCAAATACAAGGCCCGCCTCTGTGTTCAAGGTTTCCAAAAACAAGAAGGTCTTGACTACTCCAACGTGTTCTCACCAACCAGATGGCTAACCTCCCTCCAACTATTGATCTCACTCTGCGACTCTTGACATTACCACATCCATCAGATGGATGTCAGATGCGCCTTCCTAAATGGCACACCGGAGGAATAACTCTACATCTCCTGTCCAAAAGGATACCCCCCCTCCAATCAAAATTTCCTGGTGCTCAAAAAGTATCTCTACAGCCTCAAACAAAGCCCCCGGTGCTGGCAATCTGCCCTCACCATAGCTCTGAAGGAGCTAGGACTCATCCCTTCCAAAACAGATCCCTGCCTGTACTACTCCTCAAGATGGGAAGAACCCCTGTGGTTGTACACGCATGTGGATAACCTCCTTTTTGGTGGCTCCTGGAAAAAATAATTTAAGGCCGGAATCTGCGCAAAATTTGACATGGAGGACCTGGGGCCCGCAAATTATGCCCTAGGAATCTTTTTTCAGCAACTGGATGGCTATGTCTGTTTGCTTCAAGACAAATTCATCAACAGTATCCTTCTTGAGTTTGCACCTGTGAATCACCAAAAGACGCCCAATCCCCTGCCCATTAACTACAGGACCTTGAAATCTAAAATCTCCAACCCCCCCTCCCACCCACCTTTCAACTACCAACAAGCCATGGGACTCATCAAATACCTTACCCAATGCACCCATCCGGATCTTGCGTTTGCCTGCGCTTTTTTATCTCAGTTCTGAAAGGTTGAAAGATGAGTAGAAAGGTTATTTGGAGAAGGAAGAAGTATGGTAGGCTACTGAAGAGCCAAATGAGATGTATTGATAAGGCTACAAAGAGCCAAGGACAGAGGGAAAGTACTTGTATAGTCAAGTGGAGCTGATCTGAAGAGGAGGAAGGGACACTCCAGTTTAGTTGTCTGGTAATCAGATGATCTTTTGTTCATGGTCCAAGGGAAGGACCAGTATTTATGGACAACTAGAGAACCCCAAAGGGGGCCTAAGGCAGAAGGTTAGAGACAACTAGAGAGTCCCAGAGGGGGCCTAAGACATGGGTAATGAGATAATGAAAACAGTAAGATAGCAATAAGGTAACTAAATTTGTTAGTTACAGAATTTGAACATCAAAAAGACAACACACCACCTTAACTGACAAATTTAGGAACCAATTTCAGACCAGCAAACATTCAAGAGATTCATGAGAGATGAGAGGAGAATATGAGAATGATAGAGATATGAGAGTTGAGTAATAAATGACAAGACACCACCTTGTCAGGATATGAGATGGGGAAATGATAGCCTATTTTCAGAGGAGCAACAAGGACCTCAGGCATAGTTGCCTAGCATGATATGGGGAATGATAGCCTATTTTAAGAGGAGCAACAAGGACCTCAGGCATAGTTGCCTAGAATAATGGGGAAGAATGATATGATGGTGATGGTGATGGTGATGGTGATGGTGATGGTGATGGTGATGGTGATGGTGATGGTGATGGTGATGGTGATGGTGATGGTGATGGTGATGGTGATGGTGATGGTGATGGTGATGGTGATGGTGATGGTGATGGTGATGGTGATGGTGATGGTGATGGTGATGGTGATGGTGATGGTGATGGTGATGGTGATGGTGATGGTGATGGTGATGGTGATGGTGATGGTGATGATAATGGTAATGGTAATGGTAATGGTGATAGTTTTAGAGATGAAGTTGGAATGGAGTGTTAACAGTTATAGGATAATGGTGATGTTGATAGAGTGTTGAATAGTAATGAAGGTGATTGTTTTAATTAAAGAGGGTGGACAATAGAAATATATAAACAGGTGGTATTGAACAAAAATGAGGTAAGAATTCCAACACACCAGCCTGTTCAATACTAGATGGAAGAATGTTGATGTTAATGTTTAAGGTTGATGATCATGATATTGTGAGGTGGTAGTTGATATGGTTGATGGTTGAAAGGATTGATGGTGGAGATGTAGAGGAGCAAGTTGAAATGTAGGTTGAGGATGATGGGTGAGTTGTTGTTGTAGAATAGGATGGGATGTTGGAGATGGAGTGATGGTGATTGAGGTTGTTGGGTAAATTGATTGAGGAGATGGAGCAAGTATGGGTGTAGAGTTGGAGCGGAGGAGATGGATTGGAGCAAGCAAGCAGTTGAGATGGAGGGATGGAGCAATTTGGGGATGAGAAGCGACCAAGCAAGATTGAGAGGTGGAAGAGCAAGGTTGCAAGGGAGGATGGTAGTTGATAATGAGCGGGGATGGCGAGTGAAGCAGTAGGAGAAGTTGCCAATGAAGCGCAAGCAAGTTTGCAGATGTTGATGGATGCAAGATTGCGCAAGATGTCGGAGTTGATTAGCAAAAGGGAGGCGATGAAAGTCGCAAGCAAGGTTAATTGAGCAAATAAGAGAAGGCGGAGGTGAGCGGCAATCGAGGTTGCAGAAGGCAGCAAGATGTAACAAGAGCGACGTCGCGGATGGGGTGATGAAGTTGATGAGCAATCAAGGGGGCAATGAGGCCGCCATCAAGGCAGCAAGAGAGGGGATTCTGAAGCGAGCAAGGTTGCGTTCAAGGTGCGAGCAAGATGGGGCAAGATTGGATTGTTGAAAAGATGTTGAAAGCAAGCGCGCAAGGGTGGAGGTGAGTAGGATGAACCGGATAAGAGTCCAACCATGAAGGCGACTATGATGGAGCGTTGTTTGTTTCAAGCGGCATAGTAACTGATGACAAGTAGGACTAAGGTTGCAGGTAGTGCAATGATGGTGAGGACCCTTTTGACTAGACCAACGGAGGGGAAAAGTAGGATGAGTTGGACGGAGAAGGCCATGAAGAAGAAGTAATCAAACTTGAGGAGGAACATGAAGATCTGATACATGAGATAGATCCGTTTGAGTTTCCTATTGGCAAAAATGTGTTTATAGATCTGCCAACCAAGCTCTTTGAAGAGGTGCCAGGTGAGATAGATGAAGGTGAGTTGACAGATGGCAATACATACAGGGATGATGATGAGAAGGATTGAGGAGGTGGTTAGGTTTGAGTTAGATTTAGTCATTCAATCATAGGATTTGATCTCCTTAATCTTGGGTGCTTGAATGATGGCATAGATGAGTAGGGCAAAGTTAAAGCAGGATAGACCAATGAGTTGGATGGTATTCTTATGATGGAGAACATCAAGAGCAAAGTAGAGTTGAAAGAGGTGGGAAAGGATGAAGATTCCTAGGTAGACAGCCAGGGGAGTCCTGACGAGATTGAGTTGGAAGTTGGGGAAGGAGGATAGGGTGTGGATGAGGTTGAGTCTGACAATGAGGATGGATTCAAGGATGATATTGACAGTTGATTCAAGGATGGTCACCATGAGGAAGGTCTTGCAGGTTTGGAAATTGGACAGCCAATCTATCAATCAAGCTTGGGTTAAAGTCTTCATCATGCCAAACTGTCAACCTTAGGGTGGTTAGGAGATTGGAGCTAAAGGCGTCTAATAGGATCAAGAGATTGTGGGTTGAGTAAGGCTCATCTAGGTCCAAGGTCTTCAGGATCAGACTTGAGCCCAAACTGGTGATCAGGTTGATATTCCACCTGAGGGAGGATTGTAGTTCTGAGAGTGAGTGACCATAGAATCCCTTGAGGGTGAGAGATTGTAGGCTACACCAGAGTTGGGATGGGAACCAAGGATTGACGGAGGGGTAAGGGACCAAGAAGTCTCTCCAGATCCTAAGCTCAAGGAGGTTTGGGGCACAATGGATGATGGGTAGGATGGAATCATGGATGGCAATGAGATGAAGGGTCATGAGACGGTTGAGATGGAGGGATGAGGAGCGCTGAAAGGGTAGAGATGATGATGAGGTAGAGAGCTTGAGACCTGATAGGTAGAGAGATCTGAGGTTGGGTAGATGAGCTAGGGAGATCAGGAGGAGTGGATTGATGGAGATGAGATTGTAGAGCAAAAAACGAGTGACCCAATCCAAGTTGGCAGAGTAGCAGAAGAATTGGATCAACTGGAGTTGGATGAGATGGGAGAGAGAATGGGAGAGGGAGTGAGACAAGGAGGATAGGTTGAGTGAGGGTTTGAAGGAATGGGGATGGTTGGAGATCATGAAAGAAGGGATGAAGAGGAGGGACAAAATTGGATTGTGAGAATTGATGAGATTGGCAATGAGACAACCAGTTGGAACAATGAATTTGACCGGATGACTTAGTTGGATGAGCTTTTGGCTTTTAACTGTGAAAGTTTGACAGATGAGTAGCAAGGTTATTTGGAGAAGGAAGGAGTATGGTAGGCTACTAAAGAGCCAAATGAGATTTATTGATAAGGCTACAAAGAGCCAAGGACATAGGGAAAGTACTTGTATAGTCAAGTGGAGCTGATCTGAAGAGGAGGAAGGGACACTCCGGTTTAGTTTTCTGGCAATCAGATGATCTTTTGTTCATGGTCCAAGGGAAGGACCAGTATTTATAGACAACTAGAGAACCCCAAAGGGGGCCTAAGGCAGAAGGTTAGAGACAACTAGAGAGCCCCAGAGGGGGCCTAAGACATTGGTAATGAGATAATGAAAACAGTAAGATAGCAATAAGGTAACTAAATTTTTTAGTTACAGAATTTGAACATCAAAAAGAAAACAATTTCCTAGAATTCCCAAAAAATCTCACTTCCAAGCTGTGGACCATGTCCTTTGGTACATAGCCAAAACAAAGGACCTCTGCCTCACCATTGGAAAACCTTCCCCCCAGCAGTCCCAAAACAAACTTGTTGGTTTCTGCAACTCCAAACATGGGGGACAAGCAAGTGTTGCTCATTCTTAACAAACTGAGTTGGACCAGTGTAAGGCGGTGTTCAACAATACACACCAGAAGGGTTGAGACAAACCTGAGTTGAACCAGCATAAGGCAGCATTCAACAATTCACACCAGAAGGGTTGAGACAAACCTGACGGACAAAGGACAAGAGAAGAGACACAGATGAGAATCAAATGGAAAAAATACAATCATGAATTTCACTATGTCATACCTGAGTTGGACCAGCATAAGGACGCATTCAATGATACAAACCAGAAGGGTTGAGACAAACTTGACGGACAAAGGACAAGAGAAAAGACACAGATGAGAATCAAATGGAAAAAATACAATCAGAAGAAACCAGACAGAGGTGTTCACTGAATGTGATCTTTAAGCATCATTCAGAAACAATGGTTAGGTTACAATTGTTGTACAAGGACCTGTTTGTTCTCACTACGGGCGCAGATGATCAAGGTTGTGAATGATGCGCAGAAGGAAACATAAGATTCCCTCATGTGTCATCACGTGTCACTAGTCATAGACAACTCCCCCCCTCATTCACAACTTCTAATCCCCAGAAAGTCAAGACATAGTAGGTGATGTATTTGGGGTAAAGATTTTGTAATAACGTTGGCTGGCATGGATGAGGTAGAGATGTAGGAAACAGAGACGTACCCGTCTTCCACCTTTTCACGGATCCAGTGGAGAGAAGTGTCAAAGTGCTTTGTGCAGCCTTGATACATGAGATTTTCCAAAAGCGCAAGGGCTGCCTGATTGTCACAATAAACCTTGATGGGAGATTGAACAGGAATTTTGAGAGATAACAGAAGGGTCTGGAACCAGACCGCTTCTTGGATCCCTTTGTACACAGCCTTATATTTGGCTTTGGTAGTGGAGGTGGAGACAGTGGACTGCTTGGCAGAGCGCCACAAGACCGCCACAAGACAACTCCAGATCTGATTTGAACTGCATACTCCAAGTAGGAACTCCTTGTGTCAACACAGTTGGCGTAGTCAGCATCACAGAACACGCAGGGCACCCCATCAATTTTTTCAAATAAGACTCCATGCTGAAGGGTGCCCCTGAGGTACTTAAGCAAGTGCCTGCATGCATTCCAGTGAGAAATGCCAGGGGATTCAAGGTGACTGGACAGCTGGGAGACCGCAAAGGAGATGTTGGGGCAAGTCAAGATTGAAAAATACATTGGAAGCCCCACAACCCGGCGGTAATTAACCCCAAGTAGGGAGAACTGTTTTTTTTTGTCTTCAATGGCCTTTTCAAGGCAGGTACCGGGTACAAATGGTTTCCACACTGTAGACACATCCAACATACCCAGCTTGTTCAGGATTTTGGTTTTGTAAGCAGACTGACAGAGACTGATCATCGTTTCCATACGTCAAATCTTAATTCCAAGCAAGGAGCTTTCTGGCCCAAGGTCCTCCATCAGATACTCTTCACATATGAGAAGCTTGAATTGGATCACATCATGGCTGACAATGATGAGATCATTGGCGTAGACGTGAACCCAGCATGTCCATCCCAGGTGAGTGGAGGTAAAGAGGCATGGTTCAGCAGGAGACTGCTCAAACTTGATCTTTTTAAAGAAGGCCTTCAGCAAGGAGTACCAAACACAAGGAGCCTTTTTCAGGAAATATATGGATTTCTTTAGCTTCAGACAAAAGCCTGAAGGGGCATCAATGCCTTGGGGAATCCTAATGTAAATCTCCTCCTCAAGCAAGCCATGCAAAAACGTGTTCTTTACATCCATTTGATGGATGTCATAGGAGCTATTGCACACAAGAGCAAGGAGATTTTTGAGGCTAGTCTGCCGTCCCGTAGGAGCGTAGGTCTTGTTTTAGTCTATTCCTTCCTCTTTCCTGTTCCCTGCTGCACACGGCCTTGCCTTAAACTTGGTGAGACGTCCAGAGGCATCAAACTTCTTTTTGAACACCCAAACTGTAGCCAACAGCCAAGCATGTGCAGGAATTTTCACCAGTTCCCAGACCCCAAGGTGTTCCATTGCCTTGAGTTTGAGACAAATAGCTTCAAGCAATTGGTCCCAGTCCTTGGACCGGCTAGCTTGCAAGAATGTTTTTGGTGAATTGTCATCTTGCACATACTCCTGCGGTGTGAGCAGGAAGGTGGTTGCCATGTGAGTGGCAGACTTGGATTCTTCAAGCAAGAGGTGTGCACAACGCTTTCCCATGATGATGTTGTGTGGACCTACATCCAAATTAATGTTGAGGGGAGCCTTCTGATTGTTGGCTTGCAGAAACAAGTCATAGCCTGGCTTCCTGGGAATGGTTGATGACGTCTCTGGTGGTTCCTGGACTTCCTCTGGCTGACCTTCAATGACCGTTTTGGCTTGTCTTTGCTCCAAAGAGTCAGTTGGGGGATCTATGAGTCCAGACTGTTGTCAGCCTCTACATCAATTGAACCAAGTGGCCGCATTGTGAGGAATTCATCTAGGTGTTGGTTTGTTTCATCATCTTCAGTCAAGGTAAGGTTGAACTTGGTCAAGGGATATTTATTGCTTCCTGTGAAGTTTGTCTCATCAAACTGCACATCATGGGATTATTCTATTTTACCTGAATCTATCATTACTCTCAAGTTTTTCATCCCAAGCTGATAGCCCAAGAGGATCCCTTTCTTTTCAGTTTTGGCAAACTTTGAGGCTTGGTTTGATTTTATCAGGTTCACATAGGCCCTGCAGCCAAATGCGCGTAGGCATGAGTAATCAAAGGGTATGCCAAACCAAAGCTTTTGGGCCAATTTCCATCTGTTTTTCTTGGTGGGCGTGATGTTCTCATAGAAAACTGCAGTCAAGACAGCCTCATCCCATAGCTCATTCAACAATTCTGCTTGCTTGGGCAAGGCTTGTGCTTTCTCAGTGGTTGTCCAATTGCCCCTCTCAGCTACTGGATTTTGCTGCGGTTTATAGGAGATGTGAGTGTTCACACCTTTCTCTTCCAAGAACAGTTTAAACTTGTTTGAGTTGAATTCCCCTCCTCCATCATTCACAAGGTTTTTGACTGGTAGGGATTAGTGGTTACTGGCAAGAGCAAAGAACTCTTTGAAGTACAAAAACACCTTGGATTTGTATTGCAGTATGTATACAAACTTAAAGGAGGTGAAGGCATCTGTGATCTGTAGGTAATATTTGCCTCCTCCATTTTGTTAGAATTTGAGTTTTCATATATTTGACTTTCACTGGAGTTTAGAGTGGAATTGATTGGATTGATGTGATCTTATTATTGTTATCTTAAAGTACTCAAACAACAGGTAAAATATAACTAGGCTGTGTTGTAACCAAGATAAATAATATATGTTATTTAATAGAGGATCTTGTGTTGTAGTATTGTGAATGAAAGACTTTCTAATCATAGCATTTCACTTACCATGTCACTTAAACTGCTTATGCTAATTTTACCTTATTCATTTTGTACTCAACCACTTGTCAGCCTATTGTGTATTTAGTTTATATCAACACCAGTGCTCTCAAGTGGAATTGATCATCTGTTCAGCCAATTACATCAACCTGAGTGTCCTTTTCCTCCTGATCACTGATCCATTATGCTTGACGTTATAAGCTCCTTTCATTCTTTTCTCATTCAACTTTTACTTCATCAGAGCTTAATCTCTCTTTCTTTTTACACTTTTGCCGGTGGAGTGATTCTGCAACTGAGATCCGTATGTACAACTTCTAGAGGGTGAGAGGGCTTTGGTAAGGAGGATTTGAAGGGTAGTCTTGTCAAATTTGAGAGCGCACACGCTTCACATAATAGACCTCCAAGATCTTCTCCAAACATGTGTTTCAGCAATTCATTTCTGGGATGGCCAGCTCTGTTGTGGAGTAGCTTTGCATCAGTGCTTGTTGTAACCCTTGATTCTGGCACCTTGGATAACATACCTTGCGTGTGAGTGAAGTCAACCACAAGGACATTGTTGATGAATTGTCCTTGGAACAGGATGTGCTTTTTGTTGGCCACTCAGAAAGTGTTGTCTGAATTTTGATAAAGGTTGTAGAACTTTCAAAACAATTGGCCCAGGCTCATGATTGTCCCAACAAGTATGGGCACGTGCAGAAAGTTGAATTTGATTGATGCGCAGGATACTGTTTTAACATTTACTGGCCCTCCACCTTTGCAAGAGATTGAGTTACCATCTGCCATCTCAATAATTGAATTTCTAGGGTGGTAGCTGGTAAAGGCAGAGCAATCTGCTATCATGTGATTAAAGGCAGTACTGTCTAGATACACAAGTGGTTGAGTATGACTTGACAAAAAGGATTTTGAAATACATTTTAGACCAGAGTCTGATGTCAAATCATCTGGCAACTTCCCCCTTAAAGCTTGTTGGGCTGCTTTCTTTGAGTTATTGATGGTTGACTGTTGTATTCCACATTTGTTGCTTGCAACTAGTGCTTCCTGTTTGACAGCTGGCAGGGATGTGACAGACATGTCCCGTCTTTTGTTTTCAAGAAAGTGTTTGATCTTCTCAATGGTAATGGGTTGCTTTTTCAGGAGTTGGTCCTTCAAATTTTCAAGAGTCTTGGGAAACTTTCTGATTATGTACTCAGCAAGGAAGTGCTTGTGCAGGTGAAAGTTGGTGGGTATACCTACTTGTATCCCCATGGATTCAATGGAATGCATGTGTAGAGAAAGGAAGGTGAGGAATTTTTCAATGTTGCTTCCATTGAAGATAATTGACAGAAACTCCTGATACACTCAAGCTTGATTTCCTACAGCATTTGATTTGTAGTGATCTTTGAGAGCCTTCCAGAGGAGGAAGGTATAGCAATTGTTTTGCTTGGCAACCAGTTGAGAAACATTGGTTTGACCCATGTGCCTTAGCAAAATACCAGTGGTCTGATTCTTCTTGGAAAGCACAAGTTTGGCCTCTTGGCTGTCCTCTGGAACTACTGTAGGTTTGTTGATGTATTTGACTAGTCCTTGTTCCATGATGTATGCTTGTATTTGCAACTTCCATTCCACATAGTTTGTGGAAACCAGGATTGGCAAATTCTTGATGGGGTCACTCATTTGGATTTTATTTGTTCAGACGGTGCAATCAGAGTGGAAGCCCTGGGCTCATAACCTAACAAGCTGAATTGGACCAGCATAAGGCGGCATTCAATGATACACACCAGAAGTGTTGAGACAAACCTGAGTTGGACCAGTGTAAGGCCGCGTTCAACAATACACACCAGAAGGGTTGAGACAAACCTGATGGACGAAGGAAAAGAGACAAGACACAGATGAGAATCAAATGGAAACAATACAATCATGGATTGCACTATGTCATACCTGAGTTGGACCAGCGTAAGGCGGCGTTCAATGATACACACCAGAAGGGTTGAGACAAACCTGACGGACAAAGGACAAGAGACAAGACACAGATGAGAATCAAATGGATACAATACAATGAGAAGAAACCAGAAAGAGGTGTTCACTGAATGTGATCTTTAAGTATCATTCAGAAACAATGGTTAGGTTACAATTGTTGTACAAGGACCTGTTTGTTCTCACTACGCGCGCAGATGATTAAGTTTGTGAATGCTGCGCAGAAGGAAACATAAGATTCCCTCATGTTTCATCACATGTCACTAGTCATAGTTCAACTATTCTCAGGTTCCCTAATCCAGTACAACAGGACTATTGGCTGGAGGAGCCAAAAGAAGAAAGTTGTATCCTTATCCTCCGCCAAGGCCAAATTCAATGCCCTCACCAAAAGCTGCCAAGACCTCCTCTGGGTTGCCAACCTGATGGAAGAAAGCCTAGGCACCCGCCCCATCCCCACCCTCCATACCAACAAGCAAGCGCAAAAGCCATTGCCTCTAACCTGGTCTACCATCATGGCACTTGACATATGAACTTCAGACTATACTTCATCCAGGATCTCATCCTCTTGAAACAGCTCACATTGGAGTATACCCCCACTCATCAACTGGCAGCTGACACTCTCACCAAGAACCTCACCGGCCCCAAGTTTCAACTTCATGTAAAATTCATCTTCAACACCGGCATCTGACGGTTCAGTTTGATTCAAGTGAGGAGGAATATTGGAAATAAGGAACAACTTACTTGTGTAAATACCTCAAACTATAAAATATGTTTGTTTTCTGTCTGTGTTTTTTCTTCCAATGACACCCCCCGTGCCTGTTCTTGTGTTGTCCTTTCAAAACTGTCCTCTTTATTTGTTTTCCAATTTGTCTCCTCTCTTTCCAACTTTGTGAACTACCGGACCGTCTCTTCCCTTCCCATCCAAGTCTATAAATAACTCTCTTTCTGTTTTCTTCCACTTCAACCTCACCTTGTGCTTGTCCTACCTCACCAGGTCTGTTGCCTGTTGCCCAGTGTTGCTCCCCCATCCCCGCTCCCTGGTCCCCGACCCCTTTCTCTGGTTCCAAAGTTTATTCCGTTTGACAAAAACACAGGCAATGCCTAACTACCAAACTGGAGGGTACCAAGTTCTTAATTTAAATGAACATAATATTGAAATCCTACCATATAATCTTGAATATGACCTGCCAATTAACATTGTAGAAGAAAAATGCAATGAGTTTGAGGGGTTAGCCCAACAAGTAGCTCCAAACTTCTTCAATGGAAGGATAAACCCAAATCAAACTCAAAAGTGGGAACACCATGTAGAAATGGGAAACAATGCACCTTTCAAATTGAAACCAAGGCCCTATTTGCCACAAGAACACAAGTTCATTAAAGAATTCATTTTCAATGGCCTAAAAAAGGAACTTATTCAAGAAGCACAAAATCCTAGCTGGGCCTCATGGCCACTAATTGTTTTAAAAGATGGCAAAAGTCCCCGTATTTGTATTGATTATAGAAAACTTGATGAGTTGAAAATCAAGAATACTTACCCACTACCCCAAATAGACAATGCGTACCAATTCCTGAAAGGAGAAAAATTCTTTTTGTGTATGGATATCAAATCTGGGGTTTGGCAGATACGTTTACACAGAGAATCAATTGGAAAGATGACCTTTGTGACAAGATATGGCGCATACAAATTCCTAGTCATGCTGTTTGGACTGTGTAACGCGCCTGCAACCTTTCAGGCAATGATGAACAAGATCTTGAAAGACTGCTTAGACAAATTTGTGATTGTCTACTTGGACAACATCATCATTTTCTCAAAAACTGCAGAGGAACACAAAGCACACATAAAACATGTTTTGAGTATTTTGGATGGAGAGAATCTGATCCTGTCCGTCAAAAAATGTAAGTGGGGCATAAACAAATTGCTTTTTTTTGGGATTCATAGTAAACGTGTTGGGTATCAAAACTGACAAATCAAAAATCATTAAAATTGTGAATTGGCCAATACCAACCAATATCACACAAGTTAGTGGGTTCCTGAACCTAGAAACTTACTATAAACAATTCATCAAGGGCTTCTCAAAAGAAGGGAGTCCACTTTACAAGCTGACGGAAGCATTGCCCAAAAAAGGAGAACAATTTGTGTGGGGGAGAGACAAGCAGGAAAGTTGGAACAATTTAAAAAACTGTCTCTCCAACACAATCCTCTTGCATCACCCCACTACATTCTTGCCTTTTGTATTAGACACTGATGCCTCAGGTTGAAACATTGGTGGGATCTTACAACAGGACCCAAACATCCCAGAAATAGACCAAACCTTCAGCCTAGAAGATTATGCTAAAAATCTAAAAAACAACCAAATATGTCCTATTTCATATGAATTGAGGAAAATTTCAAAAACAGAACAGAATTACTCAGCTCAAGAACAAGAATTACTTGCAATTTTACACTGCCTAAAACATTTTAGGGGGTACATTCAAGGGTCACCAATAGTTGTTAGAACGGACCACAAATCCCTCAAGTATTGCAAAACACAAAACAATGTTAATTGCCGACTAAGCTGTTTTTTCAAGAAAAGTCAAATTATTTGATGTAATAATTATTAACTACTGACCTGGAAACCTCCAAGTGGCTGCCAATGCGCTCTCCCAGAAAGCAGATACCACCAATGACAAAGAGCCCCAAGAAATGGTGGACGCACTCTTCTTAGTCAACAATATGAACAATGATGACTCCATCAAATCAAACTTCAAAGGACTCCAACTGATAGAAACAGAACTCATCAAAGGGGAGATCAAACATGAAGATTACAAAGTAGTGAACAATGAAATATACATGAAATCACCAAACGGCTGGAAAACAGTAATTAGCAAACTCAAAATGGCCAGAAACATAGCCAAGGAAAACCATTTGGCTCTGGGGCACCGTAATTTGAAAGATACTGTTTTTCATGTGAGCCAACTGTATTGGTTCCCAAATATCACCCAAATTGTAACTGAAGTCATAGAAAACTGTAACAAATGACAATTCTGTAACAAGAAGAAAACCAACAACCATAACAGCCTGAGGATGATGCGGCAAAGGCAACCATTCAAAAAATGGGGAATGGATTTCATAGGTCCCTTACCACCAAGCAAATCAAAAAGAACCTAAATAGTAATGGCAATTGACAATGGGACTTGTTGGGCTAAAGCCATCCCTATCAAGAAACAAACAGCTTTCTGTGCTATTCATATGGCCCGCCAGATTGCCCTCAACCACGGGTCGCCAAAAGAAATCACCACCAATAATGTCCAAGAATTTGACGGCAACCTCTTTGGTAAATACCTGAAGAACCTAAAAATACAACATAATGATGGATTTTAACCAATTCTTTATTGCAGTTGCTTATATATTTCAATAACTCTTATAGAAATAAGACAACTTGGAATAGATAATGAGTGAATCAGAATAATGAATGAATCAGACAAGGCAAGTATAGAATTTGGGAGAGAACACAGATCAAGTAAAGAGGATGAAGAGAGTCTGAAAAAGAAATTGCAACTACCTTCTGATCTTGCTCAACTAGCTTGATCTGGCTTCCTGAGACGTATACAATAACCTGAAGCAAGTTGTGTGAGGCTCCTCCTGAATTTGTGTGTCTGAGCCGGACCTTTGTTTGTAGAGCTTTAGGCTGCATGAGTTGACATTTGGCTTCTTGACGGGTCCACTCGTCCTTCTTCTCCTCCTTCTTGTCTGTCTCCTCTCTTTCCCTCTCATCTTCCCTCAGTTTTCCCTCATACACTTTGACGGACCTTGGTGCTCTCGTGCGCAAGGAGCGCCAGTGCTCTGCCGCAGTTGCGGCCGGGGCATCAGCTGACACTCCTCCTTGACACGGCTGGAACCAGTCTGAGCATCTTCCTGGCCTGGATGGCTTTGACTTACCCTAGCGGCTTAGTCAGTATGTTGGCAACCATCTCTTTGGAGGGGCAATGCTCAACTGACAGGAGGGATTTGGCTACCAGATCACGAAGATATTGATAGGGTATTTTGATGTGTCGTGAGTTGGGATTCAGTTGGGTTTCCTTGCTGAGAAAGTTGGCGCCTTGGTTGTTGTTCACAATGACTGGGCAGGGGATCTGGATGCCCAGACCAAGGAGTACACTAGATAGCCAGCGCATTTCCTTTGCGCATGTGTTCATCACCACAAACTTGGCCTCTGTGTCAATTGGGCAACAATTTGTTGCTTCCTTGCGGCCCAGCAGATTGGGTTGCCAAATAGCGTGATGACGTAGCCGGTGGTAGAATTTCTGCTGATTGCTGAGGTCCCGTAATTGGTGTCCACCCATCCACAGAGCCCCTGCTCCATTTTTTCAGTACGCTTGAAGTGAATGCCAAGGGATGAGGTACCTTTGAGATATTGCAACAGATGTTTGGCAAAGTTCCAGTGTGCCTCAGTGGGAGAGTTTGCGTAGTGTGAGAGCATGTTGATGGTGAAGGAAATGTTGGTTTGAGTGTTGATAGACAAGTGTATGAGCATTCCAATGGCCTTCTGCATAGTCTTCACACTGAAGGGGGGGGAGTCACATGAGACAAGGTGATGTAGGTTCAGAGGGGCCGGAGCCTTGACCGAGTTGGCCATGTCCATCTTGAGCTTGTGTAAGGTCTTCAAACAGAAGTCATGCTGATGCATCACAAGAGAGCCATCAGCCTGCCAGTCAAGAGTGAATCTGAGATGCTGGAATGGACACTCTTGCACGCGGATGGAGTAGCTTTTCTTGAGGAAATCAAGGAATTTAAGAAGTTGATCACAATTGGGACCTACCAGAAGGCCATCATCAACGTGTTTGTGGAGCATCATGCATCTGTTGTTGGTGACAAAGAGAGACTTGTCTCCTTGTGACGGGGTGAGTCCTAGCTTGGCCATAGTTGCTGAGAAGTTCAATTTCCAGCATTGCGGCGCCTGCTTGGTCCCATAAAGAGACTTGTTCAGCCTCCAGACCCATGTCTCCTTACCTGGCACTTCAAAGCCCCCAACCTGCGCCAAATGAACGGTTGCATCAATATTGCCGTATAAGAATGCCATTTCCACGTCAAACTGAACGACGTGAAGTTGACATTGGACGGCAACCGCTAGCAGAGACTTGAGAGATTTGGTGCAACCCACAGATGAGCAAATGTTGAGGTAGTGTCAGGGATACTCCTGGTGGTTGCCAAAACACACCCAACGAGACTTGCAACAAACAACTTCCCCAAATTCATTACACTTTTGAACTAGGTGCCACATGCCACCAATGACAATATTGTCTTTGGGAGGAGGGACTAGAGTTCTGGTATTGCAATTGATCAGAGAAGAGTTTTCACCTGCCATGGATTCCAGCCACAGTGGGAGCTCAGAAGCGTCAGCAAACGCCTCCTTGACGGATATGACCTCTGACAGGAGAGCATCATTGTCATCATTTCTGTTGCTACAGTTGGCCATATTGGCAGAGCCATTGGTAGTCCTTGCGGAGGAGCAAGTCCAAACCGGGAGAATCGCAGAAGGATTGAGGGAGCTGCTGATCTCCCGCGGCGCCTTGCTAGAGTAGGGTACATAGGCATAGTGTTTGGGGGGAGGGGCCTCCGCGACGGAATCCAGAGATGGAGTTGTTGAAGGTGGCTCCAGAACAGTCAATTGAGTGGGTTTGGCAGAGACTTGGGGGATGGTAGGATTGGCGGGAACAGCTCAAGAGGGGGGTGTTTCAGGGTTTGAGACCAGAGAAGGATTAGCCGGACATTGCAGAGGGAGACAGACTTCACCCGGGGAGTCCGGGAGAGGTATGAGCTGAACTTGAGGAAGGGATGTTGGGGGCTTCTTCAGAGAAAGAGGGTTGCCGTACTCAAAGACAGCCTGAGGACGGAGGAAGTCCTGATTGATGGTAACATTCTTCTTCAGCGGATGGAGAAATCAACCTGCATCTGAGTATTGTTCATATCTGAGGAAGAGAAGGGGGGACAATTGAGGGAGGATCTTGGACAAAGCTGGCTGGAGTGTTTGCACTTTCAGCCCAAAGGGGATCAACTTGGCTATCTCCCTTACTGGTTCTATGGTGCAGTTCTGCGCAATGAGCATGCCAACCGGAGAAGACCAGCCAATGGACTTTGACAGAAGGAGGTTGATGAGAGTTGATGAATAGCAGGCTGCTTTGCCCCAGTAAGAGATGGGAACAGTTGACTGAGCAAGAAGGCAGCAAATCTTTGTGAGAATTGTCTGATTAAACCTTTCCTCTAGCCCATTTGTCTGCGGCAAATGAGCTGGGCCCTGTTTTAGTACAATACTGTTTGCCTGAAGAAAAGAAGCCAGCTTGGTTGACCCAAATTCCCCTCCGCAATCACAGTGAAGGAATGCGGGGGTTACACCAACCTGATTATGGATTTCCTGAATGTAGGAAACGATTCGCGACTCTGAGTCAGACTTGCTCTTCATGACGTAAATACAATTGAAGCGAGAGTAGTCGTCAATGATCACCAGGAGATAGCGCATCCCATGCTTGGAGGGTGGAGTGATTTGGAGAACGTCGAGGTGGAGTCGGTGAAAGGGAGTGGGAGATGATGGCAGCGGGTTTGAGTGAGGCGGGCGTTTGATTTTGCACGTCTTACAGACTTTGAAATTGGCTGAGGAGAATTTGGGATTGTGATTGGTGATAGAGTGAAGGGAGAGAAACCGCCACAGATACTCATCTGAGGGATGTCCTAGAACCAGGTGCCAGTCAACACTGTGACGCCGCAACGTCAAGGAATAGGACGCAAGAGAGCGAGACGAGTGTGGACGTGCCACGTAGAGATTCCCAAGACAAAGAAATTGGAAGATTATCTTCCCAGAGAGCTTGACAAGCACGGTGCAATGTTGATGGAGGATCTTCAGCCCATGGTCCTCCAACTGAGTAGCCGAGACAAGATTCCTGGGACCTTGAGGAGCAAAATATATGGGATAGATCAAGGTTCCACCAATGTCAAGCTTCCCAACGTGAGTGATCTGGACTTTCCCACCGTAGTTATTCAGGGACTTGGTGAGAGGAGTTGGCTCTCAAAGAAGTGAAAGATTGCATACGGTCGATTGAGAGGCACCGGAGCTGTATATAAGTTCAGGATAGGACTTGGCGGAGCCTGTGGTGCTATAAACTCCCTCATTGTCTATATGGAAGCCACATATTTTGGGGTTGGAGTTTTCATCACTAAGAATGTTGGCAAATTCCTTCTCAGAGGATTTGCTGGCTTTGTCAATCGCTTTGAGAGACAGTTGAGACTGTAGTCGCTTCAACTCCTCAGCAAGCTGTTTGACTTTAGCTTTAATTTCAGAGTTCTTTGCATGAGGGGGCTTCGTGGTGGGAATGGCTGACCGTGGCAAGGTGGAGCTTTGACACGGTGATGGAGCTTTTCCCTTATCGGAGTGTTGGTGTGACTTTAACCTTGAGCGTGAGTTGGTGCTGACAGGATGTAAGAGATAGGAGGTTTCTGAATTGTGAGATTTGCGCCTGGAGTCTTCCAGCATGATTCCCTTGCACACCGAGTCAAGAGTGAAGGGTGTCAGGTTGTAGGATGATTGAACCAGTGAGGAGAGAGAGGTATCGTGACAGAGACTCTTGAGGAACAAAATTGCAGCCATGCCTTGAGAGACATCCAGAAACCGTTGCGCAGGAGGATGCACTTCAATAGTTTCGACAAGATCCATGTATTGATTCTTGAAGCAAGCTGCATGGTCCCTCAGAGACATCCCAGGTTTGTAAGCAAGATGAATTAAGCGGAACAGCATATTGCCTGTCACAATGATCAACTTCTTGCCACATGCCCGAGCAAGGGACTGGTATGCTAGAGAGAAGTCGTTTTGAGAAGATTTGATCTCTGATTGAAGATCACGCTTGACCACCTCGTACAGTAGGCTGATTGCGTAGGAATTTTTCTTCCAATAGGTTTTTGTCCCCCGGTGGTTGTCAATCCAATCCTTGTCAAGAATTTCTTCATGACCTTTGCCAATCAACAGGTGCTCTAATCGCGACTTCCAGTCATGCCAATTTTGACGGTTCAGTTTTACAAGTTTGACTTTGGATGAGTAGTTGTCATTGGTTTGATTGCTGGAGGAATCCTCAATTTGGATGTCGCGGCCCTTGTCCTTGGAACTGGCCATTGTCTGCCCTGCTAAATATGAGTTTCTTTTTCTTAAGAGTTATTACGACCAAGAATGGACTCTTGCTACCATGATGGATTTTAACCAATTCTTTATTGCAGTCGCGTATATATTTCAATAACTCTTATAGAAATAAGACAACTTGGAATAGATAATGAGTGAATCAGAATAATGAATGAATCAGACAAGGCGAGTATAGAATTTGGGAGAGAACACAGATCAAGTAAAGAGGATGAAGAGAGTCTGAACAAGAAATCACAACTACCTTCTGATCTTGCTCAACTAGCTTGATCTGGCTTCCTGAAACGTATACGATAATCTGAAGCAAGCTGGGTGAGGCTCCTCCTGAATTTGCGTGTCTGGGCCCGACCTTTGTTTGTAGAGCTTTAGGCTGCGTGAGTTGACGTTTGGCTTCTTGACGGGTCCACTTGTCCTTCTTCTCCTCCTTCTCATCCGTCTCCTCTCTTTCCCTCTCATCTTCCCTCAGTTTTCCCTCATACACTTTGATGGACCTTGGTGCTCTCGTGCGCGAGGAGCGCCAGTGCTCTGCAGCAGTTGCGGACGGGGCATCAGCTGACACATAATTGTATTTCACCTTACCACCCCCAATCTAATGGACTTGTACAGAGAGTCCATGGGACATTACTAAAGAACCTGCAAAAGTGTGCCTAAAGAATGTGAACAAGAGGGATAGACACCTAGATGATGCATTATTTGGATATCGCGCGTCTAGGAATGACTCAATGGGAGTGTCTCCCTTCTTTATTACTTATGGTGCTAGCCCTGTTGTAAGCGTAACAGCCAAACAATGCCAACCAAGCAAGGATTACTCCGAAAGGACCCGGAACATAATAAAGTTTAACCAAGCTCGCCAACAAGCTATACAGAACCTACAGCATAAGGTTGAAAAGCAAATAGAGAAAAATGAGAACAACTACATAGAAAGGCACTTCCCCAAAGGAGATTTGGTATTAAGGCATTTTGAACAACGGCCTTCAAAATTACACCCCAAATGGGACAAGCCTTTCATCATACAATACTGTCACCCAAAAGGATCTTATGTGCTGATGACTGCCAACAGGTACAACCTTTGATTCCCAGTAAACGGTGATAGATGGAAAAACTACCGCGGAAATCCAGACAACTTTTTCTTTGCTAGCAATGCTTTGATTAAACACCAGAATAAATCACAACAGGTATGTTGATTTACATAGGGTCTTTGGAGGGGATGATGTGATGACTTGATCCGGTCATCCAGTTTATGACCTGTTCCGGTCATCCAGTCTATCCTGTAACAATTGCTTAATTCCCTTCTTGTCCGTGCACCCCCCACTTAATCCCAACAGGAACCGGCTTCAAACCAGCATGAAAATCCCGGCGACCCAGTCCTTTCCCTCTGCCCTCGCTCCTCCTCATTTCCTTAAAAAGACTGCTCCCAGTGCAGCATTATACAGATTGCTCTCAATCCACAGTTGTACTTAGATTATTCCTCATGTTTCTTGTTTTCTCTGTTCTATAAAAGGAGCCTCTGGACTCCACTTGCAATGGATCCACAACCCGGTTCATCCTTAAAATCTGTCCATTACGTTTGAGGAGTCACAGGGAGGAAATACAGCTTTGGTTAAATTTCCATCAGTCTCCTGTTTCTCCCCTTGAATTATTCTGTGAATTGGATGAGTGAATGGATCATTTGAAGGTGGAATTTTGTGATCTGGACATATAAACTTGCCTTCCAAAGACCCAATCTTTTGGAAAATTCACCAGATAATCTGAAAGGACAATTGATATTTCCTGATTTTGCCAACCTCTTGGTATCTTTTCTATGTTTATATTCCCCAGATTTATCAAATTGATATTTGCATGTCTGTTTCTTTCAATTGGATACTCTGGTAGAGATTCAATACTCATGGGACTTTTCCCATGATTGGATAGCATCAAGTAGCTCCTCCTTTGAATTAAATGATAGTTCAGGAGGAGGGACCAGAGGAGTGGAATCAAGATTTTGAGTAGATGAGGAAGTAGAAAGAGGAGTTGAATTGCTAGTTTGATTAGATGGGATGATGGAGTATGGTCCTGGTGAAACCACTCTGAAAAGTGGGTGGATTTTTTCTTGAGCCATGGTGAAAAGAGATTTTATTTTAAAACAATGAACTGAAGATAGGTGTTGATATTTCAGAAAAATATTAAGCAGAAATTGAGTGAAAAAATGTATTCAAAGATGGTGTGGTGTGGTGTGTGGTGTGGTGTGGTGTGGTGTGGTGTGGTGTGGTGTGGTGTGGTGTGGTGTGGTGTGGTGTGGTGTGGTGTGGTGTGGTGTGGTGTGGTGTGGTGTGGTGTGGTGTGGTGTGGTGTGGTGTGGTGTGGTGTGGTGTGGTGTGGTGTGGTGTGGTGTGGTGTGGTGTGGTGTGGTGTGGTGTGGTGTGGTGTGGTGTGGTGTGGTGTGGTGTGGTGTGGTGTGGTAGGGGTGATGGGGTGATGGGTGGGTGGAAAAGGTGCAGTTGTTGCTTTATAAGATGATTGAAGTGCTCCAAGATGGGTGGAGGATGCAGGAAAAAATCCAAATTCATATCAAATTTATGCATGCCAAAGGGCTCAAAAAAGGGGGCCAGAACCCAAAAGGGGTTTATTGTGATGCTTTCTTGCTTTGGCTTTTGAGGCAAGAATATTGCATCAAAAATTACCAAAAAAAATATTGTTTTTGTAATAAAGCTTGGACAGGACCGCTTTTCTTTTTGAGTTTTTTTTTTAAAAAAATCAATTTTTACCCAGGTTTAATCAAATGGAATTTCCCCAGGTTTTGACCCAAACTGCCCTCCTAGATTTCCCCCCCCCCACCGCAAAAAAACAGGTGGGGGAAATATCCCACCATTCAATTGGACCACCAAAAAAATCCTTCCTCTGATTGGGCCAAAAAAAAAAATTCATCCTCCAATTGGGCCCAAAAAAATTTTTTATCTTTCAATCAGACCCCAATCCATGTTGCCATCTCCAATACAGGGATGGGATCAGCCCTCCTTGAAAGCTTCCACTCCAGCATTGACTCATTTTTTCTCTCTGTAAGTCACCCACCAAGTTTCTAAACAAAAAGGTCATGTTATGGGATCTGACATTCAGTTCTTTTTTGTTTTCTCTTTGGGGGGGGGGGGGGTAGTGCCAAAAATCAAATATGGTCTTCCAACATTATAATCCAGGAATCAATATTTCTGCAGTCCAGATGGCAATCCAAAACAACTCATTTGAGTTCATCCAAATGGCTTTAGGGGAGAACATATCCCACCAATCCTTCAACAGATGGATCAATCTGTACCATACCACTTGCTGAGTAATCCAAGACGCAGAGGGGTATGAGAAACTGGGAAAACCTAAATATTTTACTGATGAAGACAAGTTATTCATGTATAATCTTGTTCAATCAGAGCCAGATTTATTTTTAGATGAAATAAGAGAAAAGGTATTTGACAGCACTGGTTCTCTTTTTTGCATTGAAACCATTCAGAAAGTGCTTCAGAACAAAATTGGTTTCACCCTGAAGCAAGCATGTAGTATCAACATTTGCAAAAGTTTAGTGGAAAAGTATGAATTCATCAAGAGGATGTCTTCAATTCCTGCCAAGTTCCTTGTTTTCACTGGCAAGTTATCTTTATTTGTTCTTCTTTTTATATATCTGTATTTCTCATGTCAATTTATCATAACAGATGGATCAACCATCTGTAGTAGGGACTTATTACACACTTATGCTTGGTCTTCCAAGTTTCAACCAGCAAATTATTATCAGCTGGACAACAATCCAAACAGGTACAGCTTCATACAAGAAATCTTGGTTTATGGATTGATTGTAGCAAAGGTCTATAAAGCGACTGTTAATTGCTGGGACTTAGAGTACTTTCTCAAATGGAATCTAGTAAGGCTTTTCTTTGACATAATGTTGTGTCATTCTACTAAAATGAATCATCATGCAATGTACTGCAGCTGCCAAGGATGAATCAATATCCATCTTTCAACAGCATCCTTGTCTGTGATAATGCCAAAGTTCACAAAGGTGGCAAAATCAATAAAATGTTCCATGAATCCAGAATCAAAGTCATCTACTTACCTCCATACTGTCCCAAATTGAATCCAATTGAACTGTGTTTCTCTGTCATCAAAGCAAACCTGCGTTGAATTCAGGTCTTGGTCTGATCTAAGGATGAGATTGGAGCTATTTAAAACGCGGCCAGTAGTTTAATCACTGCAGAATTATGCAAGCAGCTGTATTTCCATGCAGGCTACTCTTGCACTGACGCATTTTATGGCTCATCAGGGGCTGCCTGAGACTGAATTTTGTATATTATTTTTTTGATGTCTTTTGCTCTCTCTTTATCCATTCAAAACTTGATGCAATCCAGTTCTTCATTCAATTGTATCATTTTGAAATTCCTCCTTTTTTTATCACAATCATCCTGATCCAAACTGGGAGCTCATTGAGGGAGAGACAACAATTGTGACAATTGATTCAGGGACTCAATCAAATTAGTCACAAAGAGGTACTCAAGTCAATCAAATCAAGACTCAAGTCAATCAAAGCAAGACTCAAGTCAATCAAAGTGAGACTCAATTCAATCAAAGAGACCTCAAGAGAGTTCCTCCTGAGTCACAAAGAGGAACTTGAGTCAATCAAAGAGATCTCAAGAGAGGTCCTCCTGTATTCAAACCAGTTTTTCAACTGCTGGAGGATGATCAATCTGTCTAGGAGGATCACTTAAAGCATACCTTCATGGGAAGGAAGAGCACACCCAATGAATGAACAAAAAAACTAAAATCTCAAAAATTTGGGTTTATTTGGGGCCTTAATTTCTTCAATCTCAAAAAGTTTTTTTTTGTCATAGTTGTTGTATCATAGTAGTACTAACATGTGTATCTTTGCAGCAATAATAGAAGCAATAAAATGGACAAAAACCCATGATCCAGCTATCAATGTCTGGACTCTTGCAAGTGCTTCTCATATTGGTGTACATTATCTCAAAGTCTTGCAATGACTCCAATATTCAAGCCAATTGTTTTCAGGTTGCTATTTGTGAGATTTGTAGATTTTAAAATTTTATAGGAATCAATGTTGTTGGCTTCCAAGCAAAGTATAATTTCTTCCAAATTCCCATGAATTAAAATCCATTGGACATTCTCCCAGATTAAATCATGTTGGTTATTACCGGACCCCAATGAGAAAGACGGAGAATCAGTGATCTCAGGGTTCAAGTGGGCCTGGTTGCCTAGTAATTGGGTGATGACCAAGGCAAGGACCCCAGGGTTAATGTTAGTGTTGGAATTGTTTGCTTTCTTTTTCAAAGTTAGATATTTCAGGTCACTTGGTGGGGAGACCAATGAAACCCCAGGCTTCCGTGAAACCTTGTTTGTAAAAGCATCATAGGTCAGGATTTCATTCTATTTTCTATTGATCAATCAATGGGAAAATCTTAAAAAAAATAACACACCAGTGCTGCAGCCCAGATGCAAATATTCCCCGCAGTCAGCAGCATATAACAATTGGGGTCAGTGGGATGGGGAAAGGATGGATGTACAAAATTGTACTTTGTATTGATAAGGTACTTATCATAGATCTTTTCCATTTGAATTTCTTCATCCTCAATCTCCCAGTCTTCTTCAGAACTTGGATTGCTTTCAGATGCATGGCATTGATTTTGTATGTAGGTTTCTCAAGTGATTGCTTTCACATTGTTCTTGGAAATCCAGTCTTCATTTCATTATTTATCAGTTTTATCCTTGGGATTCTCCTGGGAAAGGGTCACTCCAGCTTGAGGAGATTTGAGACAAGTGACTGTTGATACCAAGCTGCAGTAATTATCCTTGTTTTGGAGTTTGATTTGTTGGGATTTCATTTATGCTCAAAATTTTGTTATATCAACCAGCCATTTCATTGGAGGAATACCAACCATCCCAGCCTTCAATATAATTAAGGAGATCTTGGCATATTGAAAATTTCATGCTATTGCAATGGAATTTTGGAATGATTTGAAATCAAGGAAATTTGGGTTGATTTGAAGCAAGATTTGGAAACCTTTAGTTGGGCAGACTTGTTTCCAAACATTTTTTTTGTTCTTCCTGTTCTTTTCAGGACAATAGAGGGTGAAGTTGATCTGACACTAAAATTGTGAGTACTTTATTAAGTCAAGAAGGAGATTCAACAAAAGGTCCAATATACGTTTTGAAAAATAAACAACAAACTTACATTGGGTGCCATATTCAATGGTTCAATTTGGACTGAGTTTGTCTCAATTGGACTATCAGGATGGTACTATAGGTGTATACAGCATGGAATCAGCAGAATTGTTAATTTAACATCCAAATTATCCACTTACATTAACAATACTTGGTGTTGTGTCTTCATTGATGACTGTTGAAGTGTTGCGTTGATTGTTGTTTGAGTGGGGCTGGGTTGGATTTGAATAATGAGCGGATTCCAGATATTACTGAATGAAGGCTTGGTGGTTTTGATCAGAGAGTTCTACCATTTTGAAATGAGTCACAGCAAGGAGGGCTGATCTAATCCTGGTATTGGAGGTGGTGATATGGATTAAAAAATAAAAAAAAGGATGAATGAAGACAAACCACCCAACTTCTTTTGACTTATTTTTATTGTAGTATATATTTTGAGGGGTAAAAAATGTGAAACCCAGTAAGAATAATTTCTAGATTAGTATTTGAATGCTTTTATAAATTTCTGTAAAAAAATTAAGAGAAACTTTGATTCCAGATATGAAAAAAAAAAACATTGAAAAGGATGTGTAATTTTGAATTGTTTTTATGTTGGATTTGTCTTTTGGAGGCCAAGAACACATTCAAAAAAACCCTAAAAAAATATTAGAAAGCTCTTTGATTGTTTGACTTGCTTTCTGAGAGATTAAATCACCAAAAATAGTTCATTCAAAAGGTAAAGAAAAGTATCCAAAAGTGCAATGGGATTTCTTTTGATTTTTTGAATGGATTTTTGAAGTTGTTTTGATGCTTCCAAAGAAACCCAAAAAAAATTTAAAAATATTTTTTTTTAAAATGAAAAAATACAAAAAAAAATTGATAAAAAAGGCAAACAAAAGAATCCAAAAATGCAATGAGAATTTTTTTTTTTTTGAATTTTTCAATTTTTGAATGAATTTTTTAATGGGGCTATAATGTTTCCAAAATTAAAAAATGTTTCTTTTTGAGGGTTTTAGACACCCAGCTACAGGGCTGTTTCTTGAAAATTTCAAAAAAGAAATTCTTGAACCATCCATGAAATAAAGTATTTGTCTGTGTGGGAGTTAAATTGCGCAGACGTAGAGCACCTGTGATTTAAAGGTTTGCACCTGTGAAAAAATTAATTACCTACTTTTCTGTCCATTTCTATCCCTTTAAATCAAATAAACATAAATAAAATTCAATATTTTTTAACTTGAAAGATTTGATTATGAAAAAAAAGAGATTTTCATATAGGAGAAATTAAAAATTTCCTAAAGGACAGTGGTGAAGAATGGAAAGAATCTCTTTCTCTTTTTTTATCCAAATAATTTGAAGCAATAAATTCACCATCCAATTATATGAGAAATATTTTTTATTTATTTAATGGTTTACTCCTCCTAACACAAAAAATTAACAAAGAAATCTTTTATTTTTTCACTAATGAAAGGAAATATTTTGCCTTTTTCCATTTTTCAAAAATTCAAATCATTTTGTTTCAATTTCCATTTGGTATAACATTTTTCTTCCTGAAATATAAGGTTAGAATTCAATTTGTGTTCATTGATTGATGTTTTATGCTCTCAATCTTTTCTTTCAAAATGAAGCTTCTCACTTTAAATCTTGTATTTAACTGTTTTCCAAATCATATTGATGTATTGATATGAATTCATGTTCACAACTTGTTCTTATATTGAATGATCTCAATTGATTCTTTTTTTCACATGATTTCTTTGATGCCTCCAAATCTTGAGGTGTTTCTCCTATTTTGATGGCTGGTTTGTTCTATCTTGAGTGAATTTGGGACTTTCCATTTTCCCTTTAATTATTAAAATTATTGCTCAACATCATTGCCTTTTTTGGAAGGTGAGATGAGAAGTACCAATGGCTTAAGCTTCCTATTTTTCAAAAAAAGGTGGGGCTTTTTACCATAACTCAGACATCATCCATGAAGGAAGTATTGCATGAAAAATCTAATACTTAATTGAATTAAATTCAATTTGAAAAAAGATTTGGTTATTTTGAGAGGGTAGGTGATTTGGAGTAATCTTTTGCAAGGGTGATAAGCTGATTTGCTTAATTCAAACAGGGAAGTGATGGATCAAAGGAAGAATTTGAATGAATTAAATATTCTTATTTGGATTGGATTGAGTAATAGATAGAAGGGGAATAAAAATCATCATCAGAAAATGGCCAATAAAGGGGCTGAAGTTTTTGATTTTTATTTCCATGACTAGTTTGAGGGCTGGAATCAATCTCCTCAGGATTGATGGGTGTGGATCCTTGGGAATTAAAATAAGGTAATGGGGTGATTTTGGAATTTTTTCCAAATTTTTAATCCATTTTATTTTAGAAAGTAATACTTTATTCCAATTTTTATAATATCAATGAGTAAATACTCAGGCACTATTGGCTTCTTTTATGCCTAATCCAGTTGGATGGGAAAAAATGGGATTTTTTGTACTTTGTCAAATAGTTTACAAATCACTCCCTCATCTATCTTAATGAAAAATAAAGCCTCCTTTTGTTTTTTTCTTTTGCTAATTTTCTGTCAGTAGGTAACCATCAGCCTTAGAAGATGGCTGTTGGCCATCAAAAGTTTCATTCTCAGTCCCAAAGCAAGCATTGTAGTCAGCCAAGGTTTTGAGTCAGTTGAAAAAAAGAAGTTATGATCAGCTCTCTTCAGTTGACCTGAAAATTTAGGGGTGGATTGAGAAGCAGGATTGGCAAATGTTCAATTATTGTATGATTTTTGCTTGGCAGGATTGGATTTTTGAGTTTTCTGCATAGCCATTTTACATTAAAGGAAGATGAAATGCAATGTAATGATGATTTATGTAGATCTAGTGATTTAACAATGTGAGGATAGGGTTGGAGAGGTATGGGGCAAGTGCAAGATGGAGGAGTGGTTTGTGTGTAGAGATCTAGTGCTTTAACAATGTAAGGATGAGGCTGGAGAGGTATGGGGCAAGTGCAAGATGGAGGTGTGGTTTGTGTGTATAGAAGATGAGGATATCTCCAATGAGGTTAGAGTTGGATGGAAGTGGGAACAAAGGGGTGGATGATGCTTTCTGACACATGTTTGGGGGTGTGGGTACCTTTATATACCACAATCAAGGAAAACCCACTTCTTTCTCTAAGAATAGGACTTAGTTCCCAGATCCATCAACTTCTCTCTTATCATTGTGCTCTGAGTAATTATCTGTTCAAAATTAAGAAAGAAGCGGACCCGTTGTGCCCTCTCTGTGGTGAAAAAGAAACAGTATTTTACCTTTTATACCATTTCAGGGAATGCAAGCTACATTGCAGAGTTCTCTGGAAAAACCGGAAAAAAAGGGTCTCAAATTCAATGCAAAATGCCTGTTGTCCTTCTGAAAGAGCAAGACGCTGAAAACGTGATAGCTGAACTTCTGAAACAGATCAATCAATTCAACTTCATCTTCTGGTCTCATCCTTATGTCCGATCTCAACCCCACCAAAACGCCCTCTCCTCTGCCCCACTGTCTCTCAAAATCAAGGATGTGTCCTGCTTTATCTCAAAGTTCTCTTTCTCTTATTTCTTACTTTTTTATTTTTATTTTCATTTTTATTTTTATTTGATTTTAATTTTCTTTTCCTTCTTCCTCTTATACCAATCAATACTTTTGGCATTGTATGCAGATGACCTTCCATGGGAGCTTATGGGTTTTCTGGCCTCCTCCTTCCAAACCGTGGATGAAGCAAATGAGAAAATATATGAATAATCTTTATTGCAGTCACGTGTATGATTTAGGTAGCTCTTATAGAAATAAGATACTGAAAGAAAGAACACATTGAGAACAGAAATGAGTAAGACTGAGGGGTGATTGATGGAATTGATAGAACAGAAAACTTGATGAACCACTAAGAGAAATGGGCAAGGACAAGAAGAAATGTGAGAGTGATGAAGATTACCTCCTGACGCTGCTCAACTAGCTTGATCTTGTCCTGATGAGACGTATACGGGTGAAGAAGAGGAGTTTTGGTGTTACTCCTCCTAGACCCGCTTGTCTTGACCAGATGCTGGTTTGGAGAGCAAAGTGACGGTTTGGCAATTTGACTTGAGCTTGAGGCGGGATGAGTCCTTGAGTCCTTTGTCCTTCATTTCTCCTCCTCCTTCCTCTCTTGTTGTCCGTTCTTATGGGCTCAGAGCACTAGGCTGCTTGTTGCGCGGAGCGGGTGCGTCTCGCCGCGGCAGCCTGATTTGCAGCCGGGGCATCAGCTAACACTCCTCCTTGATCCGGCTGGGATCAGGCTGAGCAACTTACAAGCTTGAACAGCCTTGACATACCCTAGCCGCTTGGTGAGAGCATTGGCAATCATCTTGTCTAAAGGGCAGTGGGAGACAGTAAGCATTTTGTTGGCCACTACCTTGCGGAGATATTGATATCGGACTTCAATGTGCTGGGAATTGGGGTTCAGCTGTGCCTCCTTACTCAAGAAGTTAGCACCATGGTTGTTGTTGATGATGACTGGACAAGGGATTGACACGCCAAGACCCAGGAGTAAGTTGTAAAGCCACCTTACCTGCTTGGCACACACATTCATGGAGATAAACTCCGCCTCCATTGTGGACTGGGAAACAACGGATTGCTTCCTGGTGGCCAAGAAAATAGGGTTACCGTACAAGGTGATAACATACCCAGTGGTCAACTTGCGGCTAATAGCGGAGGTGGCGTAGTTGGCGTCTGCCCACCCGTGGAGTTCAGCGCCAGTGTTGGTGGTCCGTTTGAAGTGTAATCCCACGGACAAGGTGCCCTTGAGGTACCGCAGCAGGTGTTTAACAATACTCCAGTGAGCCTTGGTTGGACTGTTGGAATAGCGCAATAGCATGTTGACTGCAAAGGTGATTTTGGGCCGTGTATGGATGGACAGATGAATCAACATTCCTACGGATTTCTGCATGGTTTTCACATCAAAGGCGGGGGAGTTGCAGGAGATGAGGTGATGGAGATTCAGCAGGACAGGTGCCTTGACTGGGTTGGAGGTATCCATGTTGAGCTTGTGCAGCCTCTTGAGGCAGAGGTCACATTGGTGAAGAATGAGAGACTTGTTGGGTTGCCACTCAAGGGTGTAGCCAAGATGCTGAGCCGGGCGTTCTTGAGTGCAAATTGTATAGCTTTCTGCAAGGCAATTGAGAAGTGCCTGTAGTTGATTGCAATTCACACCTACAAGAAGCCCATTTTTGACGTGAATATGGAGCATAACTGATTTGTCACTGTTGACAAAGAGGGATTCATTGCCTTGGGATGGGACAAGTCCCAGAGTGGCTAGAGTTGCAGAGAAATTGGACTTCCAGCATCTGGGATCCTGTTTTGTTCCATATAGTGACTTATTCAACTTCCACACCCATTTCTCCTTACCTGGCACTTCAAATCCAGCTACCTGGGTCACATAGATGGTCGCATCAATGTTTCCATACAGAAAGGCGGTTTCAACATCAAACTGAAAGACGTGCAGGCTGTACTGGACAGCAATGGATAAAAGCAACTTGAGGGATTTGGTGCAACCCACAGACAAGTAGGTGTCTAGGTAATGTTGCAGAAACTGCTGATGATTGCCGAAACACACCCAGCAAGATTTGCGGCGTGTGACCTCCCCAATTTTTTTTTCTTCCTGACCAGATGCCACATGCCTCTGACTACAATGTTGTCATTGGGAGGCGGTACGAGCGTGCCAGTATTACGATTAATCAGTGAGGTATTCTCCCCGGCCATGGACTCCAACCACAACAGACGCTCCACGGGGTTGGCAAAGGCTTCTTTGACAGAGATGACCTCAGACAGATGTGCATCAACATCATTGTCATTGTCTCCAGTGAGGTCAGCGGAAGAGTGGCTTGATCTTGCAGCAGATTGGGCTCTAGCAGGAAGGATGGCTGATGGATTGATGGAGCTTGATATTTCCCTTGGTGCTGTAGCAGAGTAGGGTACATAGACATGGTGTTTTGACGTGGAAGCTGGTAGATTGGTGGAAGTGAGCATGGGGCGCTCAAGGTCACTGGAAGCCGGAGAGGGTTGGTGTGCTCCATTGTTGGGGACACTTGATGATGGCACGGGAACAGCAGGTGGCGGTGATTTGGCACCAGCTGAAGTGACAGTTTTATGGCTTGAGCCCTGTAGTGTCACAGTAACCTCCGTTGCATCAGCGGATGAGGAAAGCTCCTTTTTGGGAAGGGACACAGGTGACTGTGTCAGTGCAAGCAGATTCCCATAGCCAAATGTTGCCCAAGGATGAATGAAGTCTCTGCTGATTTTCACGTTCTTTTTAATTGGGTTAAGAAAGCAAACCACATCAGAGTAAGGTTTGTAGCCAAGGAACAGGAGAGGGGAGGAGCAAGGGAGTATCTTGGATGATGACGGTTGGTGGATGTGTACCTTAAGCCCAAATGGAATCAGTTTAGATATGTCCCTCACCGGTTCAATGGTGCAGTTTTGTGCAAGCAGGACCTGAACGGGGGACAACCACTTGATAGCCTTGCAGGGAAGTAGATTAATGAGGGAGGAGGAATAGCAAGCCGCCTTGTCCCAGTAGGAGATAGGAACCGAGGACTGAGCCAGTACGCAATGGATCTTGGTAAGAAGCGTCTGGTTGAATTTTTCAGCTAAGCCATTAGTCTGCAGGGAATTTGCCAGACCTTGTTCAAGCACTATTCCTCATGATTGAAGGAATGAGAGAAGCTTGGCGGAGACAAACTCACCCCCACAATTGCAGTGAAGAAATGCTGGAGTGATGCCGAGTTGATTCCTAACCTCATGGATGAACAAGATGATTTGGGCTTCAGAGTCCAATTTGTGTCTCGTGACATAGATCCAATTGAAGCAAGAAAAGTCATCTATTATGAACAGGACGTACCTCATGGCATGCTTGGACGGGGGGGAGATTTGAAGGACATTGAGATGCAGTTGATGAAAAGGAGAGGGGGAAGTGGGCAGCGGATTCATGTGAGACAATCGCTTGATTTTGCAGGTTTTACATACCTCACAGTTAGCTGAGGAATGCTCCAAGTTATGGTTTGTGATAGAGTGAAGAGAAAGGAAACACTTCAGATATTCATCCAAGGGGTGTCCTAACGTCAGGTGCCAGTCAACATTGTGACGTGGATGGGTCACCAAATATGCAATGAGGGATTGGGAGGAATTGAGACAGGCAACGTATAGATTACCAACTCAAAGAAAACAAAAGATGATCTTCTCCAACAGTTTGATTAATATGGTTTGATGCTGATGTAAAATCTTCAGGCCATGATCTTTGAGTTGAGTTGCCGAAATCAATTTCCTAGGACCCTTGGGAGCGTAGTACACCGGGTAGATGAGAGTCCCTCCAATATTCAGCTTTCCCACATGGGTGATTTGAACCTGGCCGCCATAGGTGTTGAGGTTCTTTGCAAGGGGAGTTGGATCACAAAGAAGGGCAAAGTTTCAGAATGTGGAGTGGGAGGCACTGGAGTTGTAGATCAGCTCTAGACAAGACTTTGAGGAAGTTGTTGTGCTGTCCAAGCCATCTTTGTCAATGTGAAATCCGGCAACTTCCGGGCTCAAGTTGTCTTTGCTTACGACATCCGCTGTTTCTGCTTGTGCCGCCTCTTCCTCCTCTTCAACAACGTTGAGTGAGAGCTGAGACTTGAGTTGTTTGATTTCCTTGGCAAGTTGCTTGACCTGAGCACAAACTTTGGAGTCTTTGCTAGACGGAAGCCTTTTAGTCGGAGCGACTGACTTAGGCAAAGATGTGCCAGATTTGATAGGAGGGTTCTTTGCTGGCTCATTTGATCTTGAGCTTCTCAATTTTCCTTTTGACGTTCTTGTAGATGAGTGGACTAGATAGGATGTTTCCAAGTTATGTTATTTGCATTGACTGTCTTCCAACATGATTTGGTTGCTCACAATTTTGAGCGTGAACAGAGTGAGGTCATAGGAAGATTGAACTAGAGGAGACAGTGTGGAGTCATGACGGAGGGACTTGAGGAAGAGAATGGCCGCCATACCTTGGGAGACGTCTAGAAAACAGAGTTTGGGAGGTTGTCCTTCTATGGTTTTGACAAGGTCCACGTACTGATTTTTGAATAGGGCAATATGATCTTTGAGCGGAGTACCCGGTGTGTAGGCCAGATGAATGAGACAAAACAGCATGTCCCCAGCAACTATGATTGACTTTTCACCGCAAGCCTTGGAAAGCAATTGGTAGGCCACCAAGAACTTGTTTCAGGACAACTTGATTTTGGATTGGAGGTCACGTTCTACCACCTTGTACAGGAGACTGATGGTGTACAAGTTCTTCTTGCAATAGACCTTGGTATCTTTGTGAGCTTCTATCCACTTTCTATTGAGGATTTCTTTGTGGCCCTTTCCTATTAGCAAGTGTTTGAATTGAGATTTCCAGTTGTGCCAGTTGTGTTGATTGAGTTTGACCAGCTTCACCTTGGTGGAATAATTGTCATTGGACTGGTTACTCAACAAGTCCTCAATTTGGATATTGTGACCCTTTTCTTGCAAGCTTGCCATTGTTTGTATGCCTGTCACTAAACGCCAGGGTTTCTTTTTCTTAGGAGCTACCTAGTGACCAAGATTTTTCTCTTGCTACCATGAGAAAATATATGAATAATCTTCATTGCAGTCACGTGTATGATTTAGGTAGCTCTTATAGAAATAAGATACTGAAATAAAGAA
Source organism: Puccinia polysora (assembly GCA_025617555.3). Classification (NCBI taxonomy): domain Eukaryota; kingdom Fungi; phylum Basidiomycota; class Pucciniomycetes; order Pucciniales; family Pucciniaceae; genus Puccinia; species Puccinia polysora. The sequence goes on along the minus strand of CM062612.1, from coordinate 15,302,047 downwards.
CACATTGAGAACAGACATGAGTAAGACTGAGGGGTGATTGATGGAATTGATAGAACAGGAAACTTGATGAACCACTAAGAGAAATGGGCAAGGACAAGAAGAAATGTGAGAGTGATGAAGATTACCTCCTGACGCCGCTCAACTAGCTTGATCTTGTCCTGATGAGACGTATATGGGTGAAGAAGAGGAGTGTTGGTGTTACTCCTCCTAGACCCGCTTGTCTTGAACAGATGCTGGTTTGGAGAGCAAAGTGATGGTTTGGCAATTTGACTTGAGCTTGAGGCGGGACGAGTCCTTGAGTCCTTTGTCCTTCCTTGCTCCTCCTCCTTCCTCTCTTGTCATCCGTTCTTATGGGCTCAGAGCACTAGGCTGCTTGTTGCGCGGAGCGGGCCCTCCTCTTGATTTGCAGCCGGGGCATCAGCTAACAGCAAATGTGACTTCTGATATTTATAGTGTGAAACACCAAAGGCCAAATTAAAATAGAAAAAATTTGGATCTTTGTGAGGAACTTGCCCATAGGTTTACACAGATGTGTCCTTTCTTATGTGCTGTTGCAAAGGATTATTGCAGTGTTACACTCACTATGATTTTCTTAATCCTTGGCCAAGTTTTTTAAAGGATCTCTTATTTAGGCATTGGAGCTTGCATGTGGTGTTTTGATTTTAGCAATTTGGCCCTGCAATGCTACAGCGCAAAATAAAGACAAATGGCTCCATTTATATTCTAAAAATTTATATCCTTGGCCTGTAATACAATGTTTGAATCAAATAACCTATCCCAGAATTTCCTCAACTATTTTCCTCATGTAAAATCAACAACAGTTTTCCTCAATTATCCATGACCAAGTTTGTTACAGCCCTGTAGAAATCAAAATTGAGTTTGGGAGGCTCTACGCGTGCTTCCGCCTTTTCTTCATGACCATTTTTGACTCAATTCAAGGGAATGTCAGCGCATTGATTTCTTGAAATACCAAATTCAAATTTCACACGTGCTTAGGGTGCAAATGGAATGTGATCTCAACGATCAAAAGGTATTTCTGTATGCAAAGAAGTCGGACTTGTATGTACGTAATTGGCAAAAACTCAGTCACCGGGCTGAGTCAGATAATGAAGAATTGCCTATCAAGTGGAATTATCCACATAGAGCTGAATTCTCTCTAACACAACATGTCCAGACAGGAATTGGAAAAATTTGATACAGTGGCTTTCCTCAGAACTGCCAAAGGTGATGTCAAGGATGGAGAGGACTTGCAATGAACCATTGTAATTATGAAAGCTGTGCAAACTCAATTGAATCATTTCTACCCCAAAATGTTTATTGGCAGCTTTTCCCCTTGGGTTAGCAAGCGCAGATGTGTACCCCCATTGTGCAATGTCTGATACTCAAAATGGTCCAATTTGTACAGTATCTCATCTGATCATCCACCACCTTTGGCCATCAGCTTTTTTGTTTGGCCATCCTGGGATCCATATCTTGGTATATATTGCATAGATTGATTCTTACCTGATCATCCACCACCATTGGCCGTCAGCTTCCGTGTTTGGCCATCCCGGGATCCATATCTTGGTGAGGAGAGAGAGGGATCCCGGGGCGGGTGGATGTTGAGGTATTATAGCTATTTACAAGGTATGTGGCATATGAGAAATACGTGAAATGAGGTGGATAATGACCTGTGAAATAATTGTGTCTTACCCCATATTCCAACACCCCCTCCCACAATTAAGTCCCTGTGTCACCCCCAGTGCAATCGCTCCGGTGGCATGCTTGGTGGCACCCAAAGCCTTAGTCATGATGTTGGCTATTGGTGTTGCTGAGCTGGTCCATTTCAGGCTGATGCCATCACGCCTGATGAGGTCATTGACAAAGTAGAAAGCCCAATCCAGATATTTGGTTTGCTTTCTCAAGAAATTACTGGTCACAATCAGAATGGCCGCCTTGTTGTTGCAGTGGATGGTGGATTTGCATTCAAAGTTACGGTCAGCTAGGGTCAGCCGCAGATGTGCCAATAGTTGCAAGCCCTCCAACAAGGCCACAATTTCTGCCACACATGTAGATAGTGTCACAACTGTTTGTTGCCACGCTCCCCATGCCACTGTGCATCCATTGTAGTGGATGACATAGCCGCTAGTAGAACGCTCATGTTTGCCGCCAAAGCTTGCGTCAACCCACATTGACAGACCTTCTTCCCTGCCTTGGGTAAAACGGAGGCCCTTTGCCAATGTCGCCTTTAGGTAGCCAACAAGGTCGTCAAGCTCCTTCCAGTGCACTGCCAATGGAGACGCACTAAACCTTGCAAGAAGATTCACCGCGTATGTGATATCAGGGTGCATCCCACATGCTAGGTACATGAGTGAACCAACCACCAACTGATATTCTGTGGTTTGTATGGGATTGTCAATGTTGGTGGTTACATGATCCCCAGATAGCGGTGCCCGTCTGGTAAATATTTGGCGCGGGTAGTCATTGACAATCTCTTGTGCAAAAAGTTGTTGGTCTAGGATCATGTCCGCCCCTGCTGTCTTCACCCTGATGCCCACCATCTTGTCCACCAAGTGCTTCCATTTGATGCTTAGCTTGCTCTCCACACCCTTCCGGAATTCCTGCAACATCCGGTCCAAAAATTCCATTACCACCCCGTCATTGACATGTAGCCACACCACCACAAACTCACCCCCACTCCTGCATAGGTACAGGGAGTCCTCAAGCTCACTAGCCTTCAGACCAATCTTCTCCACCACTGACTTGAAGTGCTTCCACCAGCACCTGGCTGCCTTCCTTGTACCTTACATTGACTTCTTCAGCTTCATCACATACCCTTTCCACTGCGGGCAGACAAGTACCGGCCGCTGAACATATACCTCCTCCTCAATTGGGCCGTAAAGGTAAGCCCCGCTAACTTCAAAACTTGCCAGGGGGTAATTCCTATGGTGCGCAATTGCAAGAAGCAAGCGGAGGGTATTGAGTGAGGCCATTGGTGCATAGATCTCATAAACGTCAACCCCTATCTTCTGACTGCAACCCTTTGCCACGTACCGGGATTTCCGCTGAATCAAGTTTCCTTCCAAATCCCGCTTGTGGGCTAGAACAAATTTGGCACCCAGGACCTTCACGCCCTTGTGCGGCTTGACCGGCTCCCAAACATCCATATTTTGAAACTTCTGGATCTTGTCTTTGCCACTCTTCAACCACTCCGCCGCCCATTTGCCTTTCAGCGCCTCAGGCATTGATTGGGGTATGGCCCTCTTGATGGTCCTTGGGAGACTCTCTATAGCCCGCCGTTCCGCCTCCGCCATCTCTTCCGTTGCTACCTTGCCTAGGCGTAACTGATTGATAGTATCTATAGGTGGTTCCTCTATTGGGCGCACCGGTAGGTTCTGAAAGAATGGGAAGATGGTGGACGTGGAATGAATGACTTGCCTTTTGTCTTCCAACCAGAAGAGCCATCCGGCCCCCCCGGAAGGAAAACCCAAGAGGCGGCATCTCTGCCCTCTCTCATCCAGTTTGGTGCGTTGCTTGGAAGGTATGTGGATGGTTGCCTCTGCCCCAAAAGGGTATAGTATTGCAGGATTTGGCTTGGTCCCTGTCAAAAGCTCCAAGGGGGTTTTGCCCCCGGTCCTGGATTTGGGCAGGCAATTGAGGATGTATGCCGCCACCTGGTAAGAGAAAGACCAGAATTTGTTATTCATGCCGCTCTTGTTCAGCATGGTTTGCGCCATGTCCCCCAAGGTCCGTTTAACCCTCTCAGCTTCACCATTTTGCTTGGGGTGGTATGGTGGGATGGCCGCCATCTGTATACCCATGGGTTCCAACTTGCGCTTTAGAGGTCCAGTATACTCCGCCGCATTATTGCTGCGGATGAGCTTTGGGTATCTTCCCTTTTTGTTGCGGATGTTCTCAAGCCAGCCCACAATTTTGGTGGCCACTTTGGATCTTGATTTTAGTATTGCTATAAAAGTATATGTGGAGGCGTGGTCCCTGAAGGTCAACAGGAACCTTGCTCCTATCAAATCTTCTTCAAAAGGGCCCGCAAAATTGGTGACAAACAGATTGAGGGGCTCATCCCTGACAATGCCCAACACAACATCCAGGGGTTTTTTGTCCAGGCATTCTGAGACAGCGCATCTCTCACAGAAAAATGACGGCCATGGGCCACTGATTTTGTCCGGGTAGTTAGTTCTCAGGAACTGCCGCACCACTGCTTTGGACACGTGGCACAGGTGCACATGCCATTTGAAAGGGTTGAACAAAGTTTTTGATGTTACTTTCATTACTAACTCATATGATACACTAGTAGGAATTGTCCAACAAAAATTGCGGAAAGAGGTATCATAGACATTCCACAGGGGATCCCTTAGGATCACTTTCAAACCATTTTAAGTTAGCATCCATCCTTCTGTTAGGAGGCGTCCTGTTTACAATATGATCCCATTGACACCAGGGCACAGGTAAACTTCATTGATTGTCATTGTACTGGTCCTTGTTGGGATGGTGAGGCTGCCAACCGTGGATGCAAGGACATGGTGTCCATCAGCGGCCAAGAAGAATCTTCTTGGTTGAACCAGCGTGCGTGTGGGGGAGAAGTACTGGGAGGGGCCACTCACATGTGCGCTGGCCCTGGAATCCAACAGTATCTCACCGCCATCAACATCCGGCATGTCAAAAACTCTAATTAGGTCCCCTTTTGGATTCTTGCGGGGTGGTCTTGGAGGTGGTAGGTATTGCAACAGGTGTGTGGAATTGTTGGCTGGGGGGGAGGGGATCTTCCCCATCCTGACGTCGGCCCAGAAGACCTTGCAGTCCGCATACCAGTGGCCTTTGTCACCGCAGTATCTGCAGGTACACCCGTACGTATCCAGGAGTGCCTCCGTCTTCTGCCGTCAGGCGTAGTAGGCGGCGCGGTCAACAGATAAGCCTGGCCTGGTAGGTACGGGCCCGTTTCCATTCCCGTGTCGGCGCTGAGGTGGAACATAAAGTCCCCTAATGGCCTTTATTTTGTCTAGCTCCATCTCATTGATCCCCCCGATTGCCTTAGGGCGTAGTTTACCAATTGCACTTTGGAGGACGTTGGCAACATCAAGAAACTGAGGTATGGTTTTGTTGTTGTTCAGCTGTTGCAAGACCAAGTATTCATAAGTCTTTTTTTCAATCCCGGGCGGCCCAGTGGCGACGGACTGCACAAGCAGGCCAATCAGTTTTTTGCGAGAAATATCGAGGCGATTCAAGTCTGCCATGATTGTGTGGAAGGAAGTGATCCACGTCATGTTGGCCTCAGGCGCGGTGAGTAGTCCCATCATCCTTTTGGCAACAGAAAGTTTATGCCGCCTATCCAAACGCTTGCAGGTATCAACAAGTGTCTTGTTGATGGCCCTGCTCAATTCCATCTGAGATGCCTCAATGATGGCGTAAAGCTCATCATTGACCAAGTTGCAGAGCAAGTTGACAACCACCCTGTTCTCCAAAGCCACTAGTGTATCAAAGCTATGATGAGATCCAAGGAAGGTGGGGTCTTTGTCAAATGCCTGTTGGAGCGTATGGTTGACCGCCCCCTCCCACAAATTGAAGTTGGACCCGTCAAATGCTAGTATAGGCCTTTTGGTGTTGATGTTCCAATGAAAAGACACTGGGTCTTTGACAAACTTCAAGGCTAGCGGGTTGCCTGGCATTCTTGTAGGGTTTTCCATATGTGGTGGCGCCAAAAGACCCTGGGCCTCTCTTTGGTTTGCCATCCTGCCCATGGCCGCCTCAACGCATTGGAATTGCTTGGTAAGAGTGCTTTGAAGTGTCTCAAAACGCATCTCAAATTTGGTTTTGGACGCAAATGACGGCTGAGTGTCCTGATCTCCCATGGTGTTGCCGTCTGGCTTAGACCCTTCCCCGGTGGTGTTCTTTCTGATCCAATCCTCTTTCTTCTTTTGATATCGCTTATCCATAAATTTAACCTAAGTCAGTTGGTTTTTGCCGGCTTTTAACCTGTACAGTATCTTATCTGATCATCCACCACCGTCGGCCGTCAGCTTCCGTGTTTGGCCATCCCGGGATCCATATCTCGGTATATATTGCATAGATTGATGCTTACCTGATCATCCACCACCGTCGGCCGTCAGCTTCCGTGTTTGGCCATCCCGGGATCCATATCTCGGTGAGGAGAGAGAGGGATCCCGGGGCGGGTGGATGTTGAGGTATTATAGCTATTTACAAGGTACGTGACATATGAGAAATACGTGAAATGAGGTGGATAATGATCTGTGACATAATTGTGTCTTACCCCATATTCCAACACCATTGACGAACTGGTTAGTACAAGTCGTCCTGTACGTAGCTGGGATTCTGATGGTTTGGATACCATGCCGAGGAGAATGATCTCAAACTTCGATGAAGTCCCCGGCGAAATAAATGCTGCCTCCATTGTATTGTATGTATAGTAGCGCACAATGTCAGCCTAGGTAGCGGCTGTCTGCCTTTTGATTAGGCGGAAAACTGATGCGATGCGGTGTTAGACGCGCGATCATTTTCTTGTGTTGCATGACACAGACTGTCGGTTTTCCAATGTTTTCAACGCTTCATACATTCTTCGGATTTGAAGTTCCGAATCTGAGCCCCATGGCTTCACCGAAGCGCAACTGGATGATCCTAATCTAGCCTGACACATGGCTGCGTGGCATAATCTCGAATGTCGGATACCACTGTAGCATCGACCTTTCTAGCATGATCCCCACTCTTATCAACGCGCACGGATCCAAAGACCTCTGGCAGTCAGGTTGTCGACGCGCAGAATCCCGCCTTTCTGGAAACACCCCGGCGAGCAAAGATGATGTGTGCCAATGGCCCCGAAGCGCCCTCGGGTCTGCCGTCGGCGCGTCGAGCACGTGACTTGCCTCGAGTGTGCGATGAAGAGGAATCGTCCTGAATGCTTGGGCTCTCAAAACTTTACCGCGCGGATGGCTTCTAGCAGCCTGGGCAGCGAGCGAGCAGGACACTACATAGCTGGATCCGCGCAACCAACAGTGTAGACTCACCTGGCGTGCCCTCTGTGGCCCGCCCCCCGCCGCTGCCATGTCCTGCGCAACTCAGATCCCTCGCGGGTATGGGGTTTGGCGGGTACGGCGGATGAGTTGAAACTCTCGTCGATGCCGTGCCGACTCTGCCAGGGAGACAGGGAGCAGCAACCTCCCACCACATCCATGGGATTCCGGCTTTCGGCTTCTCCTTGGCCTCTCGGCAGCACTCCCACCCAAACATTCACGGATGGTGTGGTTGTTCATCGCGCAGTCGCTCCGTTTCTAGAGACGTAGGAACGTAGATTTCAGCCAACGTGTCTCACTCGCATACGTAAGGCGCACGCCGAGTCGAGTTAGATTTGAGACCGCTTTTAGCAACAAGAGGCTGAAACAGGCAGCTCGCTTTTGCCGGATGTGTGAGCGAGAAATGCTCAATTGGAGCATCCAGCACCAAGCGAGTCGCATGTCAATATGTGTACGTATGCACCAGTTTCCGCATACGTTCTGCTACAGACAAGCTCAGCCAGGGTTTGCTTGATGCCTTAACAATACTAGCACTCCAAGAGTTCCGTGGGTGTTGCGATTGCCAATCTTAAATCCATCACTGCTAGACCCCCGGGGGTTTGATCTCGTTTGGGTTTGATTGCTGCTTCATACCGCGATTTGGCATTCGGTTTTCGGCTGAAGTTGTGTAGGAGCGCTGCTGCTGGAAAATACCGGTCTGCGAATCTTGTACACTTCCTCCCACCCTTGTCTGCCCCAGCCTTGGTCACATAAACCGATCCAGGCCACCAGCACGCAACTCAACTTTTCGCCTTGCACCTTTTTTTCGGAGGCGCGCCAAGCTTGGGGTCCACGCGTAGCCCAACACCCATAAAATTTAACCACAGTACGATTACAGACCCAGTCTTGGACTCGTGGCATTGCAGGCTCTTTGACCTTTCCAAGCGTCCAGCCCTCTTGCGCGCGTACTCGATTCCAAACGTTTCTTCTGTATGTATCAAGCATCCAGTACTTATTCATACTTCATACACAGTTTGTCTTTTAAAGCTTCTATCTCTGCTTTTAAGTTCTCCCTCACACCCCCATTGATTTCCTTTTGCTCGCTTGTGTTTCCTCCATCACAAGGCGGCAACTAGTTCGTTTTTTTCTTACACCTGATACACTCTCCCCTGTAATAAACTCTTCTCCGGCAGTCTCCAAGTTTCTCCTACATCGTTGTTTCTGACATCGATTCATATAGAATCACAAGTGCTCATACAACGTATTATTTATATCTATCTATCTCTACATCGCTGGCCTATTGCGTTAGAGCGCCCGTTATCCACTTTCAATTAAACCTTAATAACGTTCTCTATCCAACGATTTTTACGCATCCGCACACGCCCGTCAATTCCCTACCATTCACCTCTTGAAGACCTCCGATCGACCTCTATAATACCCACCTTGATCGCACTCTGCACCACCCCCGCCGAGGCTGATTTATCTTCTTTCAAATCGCCCTTCCATCTGCTCTGGATTTTTCCTTCCCTCAGGGAGCTCACGCACCTGTCCCCAAAATGGCATCTGGGCAACACACCGATAACGTTGGGATTGCTGAACACGAAGATGGCAAATCGATATCGTCCGCAAAGAACCTTGATCAGCCTAACCCTTCCATTCCTACTGGAGGTATCTCCTTTGCCGATCCCAAGATACCGGTCAGCATAGGCAGTCCGGGCGCATTCGAGCCGAAACGAGATTTAGGACTGCGTCGTGAGCTCACTCAGGACGAAAAGGAACTGGCCAATGCTGGGTATGAGCAACTCGAGGCGAAGAAGAAAGCTAAAGCGCTCGAAGATCAATCTGCCGATATAGTTGAGTTTTTTAATCTTGCACTAGTCGAAACTCTCTACAGTCAGGTTGTTGAGCAAGTTTCTCTATCCCCGACACGCTTTCAGACCGAGCATCAACAGAGTCCGCAACAGGTGGCGGAGACATTGGGTACTTCTATTAATGCCACTAACCCCAGCACCAGTGGTGGCCTGTCAGTCTCTGAAGCTCAGTCCAGGCTAGCAAGAGATGGCCCTAATCAGCTAACACCCCCTAAGAAAAAGAGTGCCCTCCGCAAGGTATGAGCTTGAGTCATTCCTGGTTATTCGAATCCAGTATTTGTAGCAGCATTGTTGTTTTGCATCACCTGATCTCGCTGTCGTTTTCTTGCCGCACAGTACCTGGACGCTCTGCTATCTCTTTTCAACATCCTTCTCATACTTGCGGGTATTCTGCAGTATGTTTTATTAGCGATCGATTTCCAAAATAACAAGGCAAATGAGTATCTTGGGGCTATTCTCATCATTGTTGCCTTTCTCAATGCCTTCATTGAATGTGAGTTACCACTTAGTTTTCTAATTTCCGCTGACTGACATGCCTGTCTTCTGACAGGGTACCAAGGACAAAAGGCAGATGCGATCTTGTCATCTTTCTTGTCAATGATGCCTCCGTCGTGTAAAGTTGTTCGAGGCGGTCAAATATCCTCGATTCCTGCTCAAGAGCTAGTCAACGGTGATATCGTTTTTGTCAAGATGGGCGACAAAGTCCCTGCCGATATTGTACTCTTTTCTGCTTCGGACGTCAAGGTTGACAACTCGAGTGTACGCTCAACCCTCGTGTATGGACTGATATTTTTGACTATGCTGACCTTTAAACTTTTCCTCTAGTTGACAGGAGAGTCTGAGCCTCAGCAGAGAACTGTTCTGCCCGAAGGTGATCATGTCCGTCCTGTGGAAGCCCGCAACATTCTTTTCAAGTAGGCCTTTTGTATAGACGGTTGCACAACGTTCGGTCCTGATTTCTTGATTATCTCTTTCCGTACCTCTCGCAGCTCCACGCTGGTGGTATCCGGCGAATGCTTTGGAATTGTTGTTCGCACTGGTGATAATACATTCATTGGACAGATCGCCGGTCTGACAGGTGGCGAAGGCGATAACAAGTAAGCAAACTTTTGTTTGCCCCATTTCACGTTGGACGCTGACGTAGAAAAATTTCCACGACCGCAAAACTCAGGAGCCCTCTTGCTCAGGAAATTGATGACTTTGTCAAAATTATCTCCGCAGTCGCGGTAAGTGGTCTCATAGCTCGAGAGATAAACTAATCAGATCCTTTTGCTAATTAAGTTGATTGCCTTAGATTACCACAGCGATTCTTTTTTTTGGCGTCGGGATTGGAACCAGTCTGTTGCTTCTGATCATTTTGCAGTTAACTTGATTGCTAACAATCCCCCCCCTTTTCTGGCAGCCTATAAGGGGAAAGTAACAGCAACGGTGACCTTTGCCGTCTCCGTCCTGGTTGCCTGGGTACCTGAAGGATTACGTAAGGATTCTTTTTGTTAAACCTGAGTTGGCACTGTTGAACACTCACGAAATGGCCTTCACCCAGCGGCTACCGTCACTCTCCTGCTGTCCATTGCCGCCAAACGCATGGCAAAAGCTAACGTACTTGTCAAAGACCTACAAGGTGTGGAAACACTCGGTGCCCTGACAATGCTCGCCACCGATAAAACCGGCACACTGACCAGGAATCAGATGACGGTGACTGTGCGTTTGTTTTAACACCATCCAAGCAAGGAGGAAAATCTCAATTTGGAAAAATTCTTTTCTCCCTTCCCAGGCTCTGTGGTCAAATCTCACGATGAAAAGTGCTTTCGAGAGCCACAATGATGAAGTGGAAGTGCAACCATTCAAGAAAGAAGATCCTGGAGTTCGCGAAATATTGGAAATCTGCACTCTATGTTCGAAAGTCAAGTTCGATAACATGGATCTCCCATTCGACCAGCGTGAAATATTAGGTGATGCTACCGAAAGTGGCTTGACCCGTTTTGCCGGCAAGAACCTCGAATTCGATCAGATACGCGAAAAACACTCGGAGGTCTACTCAATTCCCTTCAACAGCACTGCCAAATGGGCCCTAGTTGTTGTCAATAAGCCTCATCGTAACGGAGATCTGACTCTGTACCTCAAAGGCGCACCCGAACGTGTTCTTGCTCGATGCTCCCATGTCTTGATAAACGGCGAAGCAGTTCCCATGACCGATCAATTCAAGAATGATTATGGGGAGGCTTATCAGTACATGGCCTCTCGGGGCCATCGTGTGATTGCATGTGCTCAATTGCTCCTTCCCGCCAGTCAATATCCTCGTGATTTTGGCTTCAGCAAGGAAGACGATAACTGTCCCACGGAAAATCTATGCTTCGTGGGATTAGTATCTCTCGAAGATCCACCCAAGCACGGAGTCCGAGAGGCAATTGGTAAACTGCGATCTGCCGGTATCAAAGTTGTGATGGTAAGCTTGCAGAAGCAGCAAAAAGCATTTCCTTTTCTGAGTTTGCTTTCGGATCTATATTTCAGGTTACTGGCGACCATCCTCTTACCGCTGAGGTGAGTTTAAACATCCTGCAATTCTTTTCTAGCACTCACTGATTTGTCGAAATCGTAGGCTATCGCCCGAAAAATCAATTTGGTCATTGGGCACACGAAGGAATCGCTTTCCAAGGCCACCGGCCGCCCGGTGGATGAAATTCATGAAGATGAGGTGGACGCCGTTGTCGTTCACGGTGACGCTATTGACTCTCTCCAAGGCTGGGAATGGGACACCATCCTCAACAAAAACGAGATTGTGTTTGCTCGAACCGTACGCTGCCCTTTTTGCTTCCCGTCATCGAATACAAAGACATCTGCAGTTCATATCGCATTATCCGACAGTCCCCCAAGCATAAACTAGAAATTGTTAAGCGCGCACAAGCCTTAGGACACATTTGTGGAGTTACGGGAGATGGTGCGCGCCTGCATCCCCGCTAATCGTGTGTCCCTTCTTATTGACTATAGCTCCTCCACAACAGGTGTCAACGATTCACCCGCACTGAAGAAAGCAGATTTAGGTTTGCCTTCTCACGACTTGGAAAATGAAAGTGTTTGTTGCAAGTTTACCGATTTGGTTCCACCCCCATTCAGGAATTGCAATGAACATTAGTGGTAGCGATGTATCTAAAGAAGCTGCCAACATGATCCTGCTAGACGACAATTTTGCTAGTGTGGTAGACGGAGTAAGCCAATATGAATCTTCGTCGCCAAATATCCACTAACCTTGTACTGCTCACGCGATCCTTCAGGTTCGAGAAGGAAGGATCATTTTCACCAACCTCAAGAGAAGCATTCAGTATACAGTTACTCATTCCGTCCCTGAGGTTATTCCTCAGTTACTTTACGTCATTGTCCCAATCCCGCTTCCCCTTTCTGCCATATTGATCTTGGTCATTGATTTGGTAAGTCAGCCATCGATTTCCAGGTGGCCAAGGACTTATCAGAGTTGGTTTCACAGGGCTTTGAATTATTTGCTGCGCTATCATTTGCTTGGGATTGTCCGGAATCTGCTGAGGCATTGATGACAACCATGCCGCGCAAGCCAGTCACAGACAGAAGCATAATGCAATTAAAGCAACGGGCTTTGAGACGGACCAAGACCAATCAGTTAGACATGGAATCAGGTAATAACAAGCCACAATCGAAAGTGGGAAACGCTATTCGCAACCTTGTGGCCACCCTGCGAAAGCCGTTTTCTAGATGGTGGTGGGAGGATCTCCTTGAGAAGTCCGATGGCGAGGCATTGGTGGACGCCTCTCTTCTCAGTTATTCTTACCTTCGTCAGTCCCCTTGCCCTCGACATGTATTGGCTTGCATCTGATTTGTCGCATTGTTTGATAACAGAGGTGGGAATGATCGAAACGATTGGATGCATGTTGACCTACTTTGTCATCTTTAATTGGAACCACTTCACACCCAGCGACCTGCGGACCGCTCAAAAGGCCGGGATCTATTTTACTGACAATTCTCCTCCATACACCAATGGCAAGGGGCGAGTCATCGATAGTTCGGAACAGACTGAGGCATTGGCTCAAGCGCAAGGAATGTTCTACATGTCGATCTTTTTAATGCAATGTTTCAACATGTTTGCAGTGAAGGCGAAACTCAAGTTTCCATTCGGTAAGGCAGCTGTTGGAAATAAATGGAACTTTGTTGGCGCATTGGCTGGCGCGATTCTGGCAGTCTTCGTAAGTACTTCAGGCGTGAAATCATGGCCTGAATTGAGGTTGACCCGATCATTGGCCAAACCATCTTTCAGATTATTTATGTACCGCCTTTAAGAACAGTTTTCGGAGCCAGTCACAAAACCTTGCCACTGTTCTGGTTAATTCCAATTGGGTTCGGTTTCGTCATTTTACTATGGGCTAGTGCCAGGGTAGTTGTACTCCGAAAGCAGATTCTCGCATCTAGCGTTAAGCCACCACAAGGACTCATGATGCGTAAGCGAGACTTCTACTCGGTTGCATCGGCAAAGCATTGAGTTTGACCATCTCTCATTTGTCAGATCCGACCAAGCGCACGATGTCAATTCACTCTACATCGGTGAAACGGTAGTGAACTGCTATCTTTTTGGTCATCATTTTAACTCATCAACGGAATCACGCTTCATAGATCCTTCCCGCGTCAAGAGCCCCGGTCGTACGTGTTTCCGGATCGATACACCCTCATGCAGACCTTCCCATAGTATTCAACTGGGGCACATCCTATCTCTTGATTCAGTTAATTTCTGCTCAGTGCACAGTACACATTCAAACCGGGTCCGAGTTTGTCTTCTATCTTGTAGTGAAAATCATTTGCATTCCTTTTGGTTTTTTTGGCTATCATTGCGGTATCTTGTGAACTTTTTTTCGAAAAAAATAAACGATTTTAGACGCTTCGACAAGGCTTGAACCCCCTGAAATTGGTGCCCCGTATTAAACCGTCCGAGGCGCATCCCACGATTGCACGCATCTTTACTTTTTCTCTTGGCGACGCGCCTTGTCTATGGGCCTCACCATTTCAACGCCCTACCGAAAACAATTTACCGCTCTCCCTTTGCGGATTCAACCTTCGCCAGTCAGGTGATACCCTAGTAGCGAAAAAGCTTACCCAGGCTACTAATTGGCAAAAAATTACCAAACCTGTATCCTGTATCAAATTCATATTTGGACAAAATATTCATGTCACTACCCTGAAGAATCTAATGTTCCGAATTACCTGAACCAACAGACTAAGAGGAGAGTTTCAACACGATGATAAAGACAGAAGAATGAAATGAATGAAGAAACAATGAATGGGTTTCTCACTCTGAGGCCCAAGGGACAACGGGTGAGAATATGGACGACAAATGACAGAAGGAATAGAAGGCAGCAGATGGAAACCAGTCTGGGAGCGTAAAGGCACGTGAGCAGTTGAGTTTGTAGAACATTTGAAACTAGGGCAATCTCACAGTTGAACAAAGAAGGAAGGAAATCGTAGGCTGATCGTGAGTCGTAGGTTGATCGTTGGTCAAGTCGGTAGGGTGAGCGTTATGGCTGAGGAGAGGGGAGTGTGTTGATTTGATTTGAGTGTTAAGCGAAAGCGGAGGTCAGAGCTGATGATGGAAGGGGATAGGAGGAATGGCGTAGTTGATGAGGAATAGAGGGAATGGAGCGGAGTTGACGATGGAATGGGGTGAGCGGAATGGAGCGAGGATGGAGGAGCGAGTGAGGCAAAGAGTGGGAGCGTGGAGTTAGAGGAATCGTGACAGAAGTTGTGACAGGTGTGTAGTGCTGGGCAGTCGCGCGGAGGACAGGGGAATTGAGGGATTTCCTTCCAACATACCCTGCATGGTCTAGCAGCAGTTTGACAAAATTTCAAATTTAGTCCCGTGCCGCTGACGCCGGTTGGTCTTCACGGGCTTGGGTTTAGTATTACTGAAGCAAAACTAAATTTTCCAACACAAAGTTTGCATTGACAAGCTGGGCCTGCATTTTGTTCAGCTGATCTTGAGTATTTTTAGCTCAACTTGACCCCTTGGCATGTTCACATTTCCCATTTTATTTGTTTCCATGGATCTGAATGTTTTTGCCTGGAATGTTCTCACCTGTTGAAAATCTCATTGAAAGAAGAAGTCTCCATTTCATACTGATGAAGTTTTTATAAATTTCTAAGAACCAAAACCAGTCTAACGTGCAGAGCCAATAAGGAATGATGAGCTCAAGACACATGTTAGAAAACAGCAGATGAAATGATAAGGGAACACACCACGGATAGAGAGTAAAGCAACAGAAGACAAAAGTAGAGGAGAGCTGATAGAGACAGAGAAGTACAACAGGAAGGTGGCAATCTAGGAGGTCCAAGGGTTAGTTATAAGTCCTCAGCAGTGTGAGGAACAGTGACAATCTCACCAAATAAGAAGGAAGTCTTGAGCAGGTGATTGTAAGTCACATAGAGGGGTAGTAAGATTGTGAATGTAAGTAGTAGTTGAGGCAGGAGAATGGATCCTCCAAGCAAATGAGATAGAAAAAGAAGAGAAAGAGACCCAATGAGAGCATGAACGTGGTGAAAGAAAAGGAGAGAAGAATTAAGAGAGAGACACATGGAGACAGGAATAGTGACACATGAGTGACATCTCAGTTAGAGAGAGAGAGAACAAGAGAAGAGAGACTGCGCATTTCCAACACCCCAGGTTATTTGGAGAGAGAGTGTTTTATCATTAAAGAGGGTGGCGTTGAGAGTAGCAAGTGATGACAGAGGGGAACTTTTTGATAGAGAGTCAGCCAGCATGAGGGAAGAAGGGATCAGATCAACAACAAGTTTGCCATCAGAGTACAGCTGCTGTATGAACTTCATTTTTATGTTGAGATGTTTGGTTTTAAAATTGGAGCCAAGATGAATGATCTTGTCCTTCAATCCTTTGTTGTCTATTTTGAAGAGAGTGGGAGCTGGTTTGGCCTCCCATAGTTCTCCTACTAAGTGCTGAAGCCACAAACTTTCTTGAATACCGTCAGAGAGAGCATTGAGTTCTGACTCTGTAGAGGAGAAGGTGATGTTCTGTTGCTTCTTGCTCCCCCAGAACACAAGACAGTCATTCCCCAGCCCCAGGTATCCAGATTGCAATAAGCGGTCAGTGCCGTTGTTGCCCCAGGTGGCGTCAGTGTAGAAGGTAAGTTGATTGGGGTTGGAGATAGATGCTGGTTTTAGTTGGAGATTGTAGTGGATAGTTCCTTTTAGATACTTCCAGCAGTGCAGCACCTCTCTCCAGTGCGTGAGTCCTGGCAAGTGGTTGAACCTTGAGAGGATAGATACAGCTGCAGATCAATTGAGACAAGTCTGGCAGGCCAGATAATTCAGCATGCTGGTGTACGTTTGATAGTTGATGTTGAGTTTGGCAAACTCCAGTTTTTCTTCCTCAGTGGCTTCCTTTAGTTGTATGCCCGGCATCATGGGAGTGCAGACCAATCAACAGTCAGTTAGATGTAGTAGCTCCATTCCTTTATTGATGAGACGACGCTGAGATAGAAGACATTGGGAGCCGGTCAGTTTCATTTCCATGCCAAGAAGAGAAACTGGATTGCGTGCTGAGGAATCAGGGAAACTAGTGAGAAATTCAGTCTGAAAGTTGTCAACATCTCCTACCACTATCAGATCATCAACGTGGAAGAAGATGAACAATGATTGATTCTGGTGAATGAATAGGCATGCGTCTGAGTCGGACTGATGATAACTAAAATTTTACAACCATTGAGTGAAGGTGTGATTCCAGTTGCGGGGAGATTTCCTGAGCCCATAGAGGGATTTCTTGAGTTTTAGGAAGGGAGCCTTGCAATTAGATTCTTTAGGAGTCTTGATGTAAATATCCTTGTCAAAGGGAGAAAAAAGAAAGGCACTCTTAACATCAAATTGTCTGACAGGGAGTTGCTTGTCCAGGGCAAGAACTATCATGACAAGAAGGGATGAGAATTTCCCAGTGGGGGCAAACGTTTCACTGAAGTCTAGACCCGGTACTTGTAGGAACCCCTTGATGCAGAGGCAAGCCTTGGTTTTAGCCGGAGATGACGCAGTTTCCGGTTTATCATGCACTGCCCACATTGTGTGAAGTACTCGGTCAGGTTTTTCCCAAATATCCTCTGGTAACTTCATGCTGTTTGATGTTCATCAACTCAACTTGCTTGGCCTGATTGATAGATTCATTTGCTTCAGAGTGGTGAGAGTATTTGATATGTTTGACTACCAGCTTTCTCTCCCTCAGGACGCGACCATTGGGAATGAGGCTGACGGAAGTGCTTTTGTCACTGTGATCAGAGTTGTCTGAACTAGATTCAGAGGGATGAGAGACAGATTCCGCAGAGATGGAGGAGTCTTTTTCCATAGGAGATTTGGGGGGTTTGTAGACAGTGGGATGAATTTGTTTCTTTTGCTGGTGGAAGTTTTCAACATGAAAGTCATCTGCATCCAAGGATTTTGTATCAGCAGGTTCAAAATCAAGAAATTGGATGTTTTTGGATTCAACAATCTTACAGCCTTGCACCAGTAATCAATAAAAGAGTAGTTCATGGTTGTAGCCTATCAGTCTCCCTATGGAACTGGGAGAATTGAGTTTGGAGTGGATGGCCTTAGGAAGTTTAAGGAAAACCACAGGATTCCCAATTGGTTTGAAATAAGAAAGCGGTATAACTGAGCCCTTGAATAGTTGATAGGGAGTGTTTGGACTTATGAGCCAGAATTTGATTCAGAGTGAGTGTAGAAGATTTGGCAATCTCATGCCACCACTTGGCAGATAGACCGGAGTCCTTCAGGATAGTCCAAATGGAGTTGAGTATGGTTTGATTAAATCTCTCAGCCAGACCATTCTGCTGAGGGGTGTATGGATCTGAGGTGCGTAGGTGTATGAGGTTGTCCTTGCAGAACTTGTTCATGGTAGAGTTGATAAATTCCATGCCACAATCAGAGTGTATAACAGAGGGAAAGTACTCAAAACGTTTAGCCTCAAATGATATGGATTCAATCAGCTGTAACGCTATTCCCTCCTTGGTTTGCACAGGAATGGCGGAGCAGTAGCAAGAGAATTAGTCCACAAGAACCACCAAGTACCGGTGACCTTTGATCAAGGTAGGCAGGGGTCCTATGGTGTCAAGGTGAATTTCTTCAAAAGGCTTAGAAGTGGTGGAAGCTCTGACCTTTAAGGAGGCACAAGTGATCTTGGAGAGGGAACAGGGTATGCATTCCACAGGCTTCCAAATGGGAAGATCAAGCTTATGCCGCAGGCAATGATAGCTGACATGGCCCAGGTACTTGTGTAAGAGCTTGGATTCCGTTGTGGAAACAAAAGGTGTGCTACACCCCTGAAGTTGTCCTTGAGTTCCGGAAGTTATTGATCAAAGCATCTGTAAGGAGATTGGATGCAGCCAGTCAAGAGAGAGAGAGAGTGATAGAGTGATAATAAGATGAAGTCCTTCCTTTCCAATCCAATCTGACACACACGTATTAAAGTCCCCCTCACAACCCGGAGTTGAGAGTGAAGTATTTAAGTGCTCCCTCTCAACCCTAACCTAAGTTCAACCACAAGTAAGCAAGAATTATGGAATACAACCCCTAAGCCACAGAACCCTAGCCCAACCCTATCCCTCTGTCCCCCGTCCCATAACTCATGCTCCACCTCCCCTGCCTCATGCCCCGTCTGTGTTGCCCGCTGGTTTGTCCTTCTCATGATGCGTCTGCCCAACAACCCATTCCAGGTATCCGGGGCGTACCCGCGTGATCCCATCCGCGCGTCTTGCAATGCGCGATCCGCTTGATCCGCGCAAGCTGTCCAATGTGGGAAGAATAAAGGTTATCCCCCTATAATTGTCCCAAGGTTTGGAAGTTAATGGTTCCCTGCGTTTGAAAGGAGATGAGGATGTCCAAAGTCGCACTTCAATGAGAAATGGAAATAAGGAGGTAAAGAGATAAAGAAAAGTAGAGAGAGAGAGAAATTGCCAATCCTTCAATCCTCAGAACTGTCCACCTGGATGTGTATCCGGTATGAGTTCCTTTAATCTCTTGGTGAGATGAGTGATCCAATCCGATGATGATGGTCTGATTCCCTTTTTCTCCATTCCATACCTCCCCTCCCCCAACCCAGAGTTGGGAGTGAGGATAAGTCCTCCCCCTCAACCCTAACCTAAGTACACGCGCAAATAACAGTATGACAAGGAAACAGAAAACAATTCCAAAACAGAAACCCTAGCCTCCTCTCCCCACCTCTGTACCAAACTCCCCCGTCATCTGTACGCCGTTCCGTCCATCCGGTTTGTCCTTCTCATGACGCAGTCCTTGCACCACATCCTACTCGGAGCCCCCCGCGCCTGTCCGTATCCGTTTGTCCGCGCCTGTCGTGGGTGTTTGGTAATATCCGGCATGATCCGCGCGCTTGCACGCGCGCTCCATCCGTTCCTCCATAGCCCGCGGATTGCTCCGCCCCTACGTATCCAAACCAGAGCGCCCGCAAACCTAGTCAAGCACACTACCTTCCAAATCCAATCTCCGGGGCGGATCTCCGCCCACGCCGCATTCAATGCTGAGCCCAACCCGTCCACTACGTGCAGAGCCAAACAGCGGCTGCTGCTGAGCACTCCGCATACTCTAATGCTGAGCCCGCTTGCCTCCAATGCTGAGTGCGCAGCCGCAACACAGTTCCCAATCCGTGTCTATAAATTGACACCACATCCCCCCCCAACTTGGGTTCTGTCCCCAGAAGTCTTCCATTGCTTCACCATACCACCACCCCCGCTACTTCCACTACCACCCCCACCACTCCCACTACTGCCTTCCCCCGTCCTCCTTCTGCATCATCACCAACATGCTCCCATGCGAGTTCTGCGCCCGGAACGGGCATGCGTGTTCAATTGTCCCTGGTTGACGCGCCTGCGTTTCTTTCCTTTGCGGCCACCGTTGCTGCTTGCTTAGCAACAGCATGCCCCAAGCTCCCCCCAAATCCAGCTCTCGCCCCAGGCTGCGCAAGAGGGCTTGTCCGGACCCGTTTGCGGTTTCGGACAACAATTCGATCTCGGAAGGCTTGTGGACACCCCCCAGTTCACCTCCATCCCGCCGCCCCCAAGCTCCGTCAACCACCACCTTGCATGTGAGCCGCAACTTGGCATCACCTCTCCGCCAGGCTGAACCTCCGCAGCGGGGCAAATACAAAACCTTGGAGGAATGGCGCGCGGCGACCCATGCTTGGGCCGCCGCTGTCGGTGTGAACCAAACAGTACCAGATCCAAGGCTTTTTGGAAGACCCACGGCCGCGCCAGCACTGCCTCCTCCTCCTCCACGACCGCCAACACCGCCTGCACCACCAGCGGCCTTGGATGAGAGGCCTATGACCCCCGACGTCCCTCCGCCTCTGTCACCCATAGTTGTCCCGTCATTGCCTCCAGCTGGACCGAGCCCCCCTGTTGGTTCCCCGGAGGCCCCATCTTCACCAGCTGCTCCTCCTCCCAGCCCTCCTGAGATCCCGGAAATTCCAATTGTAATGGCGCTCCCGGCGGCCAGCTTCAAGACTTTCGCGGAAAGGTCAACCACGATGCTTTGGAATTTCCTTGCAATCCCTGAAGCCCAATCCTTGGAATCCTGTCGCAAGCTCTTGGAGTCTTTCCGGGCTTTACTGGCGTCATCAAGGGCGGAAATGGAGGAAATGATGAAGATGGCTTAGGCGCATCACCCCCCCTTTTCCCCTTCTTCCTTTCCTCTCCTTCTTCTCTTCTTGTTGTTTGTACCCCGCTTCCCATTTCATTAAGAACAAACACGTATCCGCACAAGGTCCTAACCTTCTGAGAAAAAGTGCGCAACCACGCTTTGTGAAAATGAGCTTGAGATTGAGTCCGCCTCCGCGCGCTTTCCTTTGTGAGCGACCGTAAGTGACTAGCCGTTCCAAAAGAGGCACCTGGACCACCCCAGGCAAACTGCCACACAGTTCCCCATACCCATCCTGTAACAACACAACAACCAAAACACCAGCGCGCACCACCCTAAGGGAAGAGAGAGAGGGAGAGTAAGAGAACGGACATTCTGGGGTGTCTAGTTGTTCCAGCTGTGAACCGGCTAGAGCACCCCCTCACCAAATCAAGCTTATTCCCATACCAACCACCCATCCTTGAGATATCCTGAGAAAAAAAAAAGAGAAAAAGAAACCAACAGGGAAGAAGAATAGAAAAGAACACTTTTCTTTTCACGCAACGCCCGTAGACCACCCGCAATTTGCTCTTTGTCCCGCTTCCCCCATCCACGGGATTGCACATGCGTCCTGGTTCCGCGGGGCTTTTCATCGCGTTTACGGACCCGGCTTTGTGCCGCGCCCGCTGTGGTGACCAATCTGGGACACCACGGCAAAAAAAAAAAAAAAAAAAAAAAAAATCGGATTTCAGTTGTACCCCTATGGTTACCTTCATTTCCCCCCCCCATCTCTCAACTCCTCCCTGTCCTAGCGGTCTAGGACAGGCCTCTTGCCTGTCTCTCTGCTTCGCTTCCCTCTTCCTATGTTCAACTCCCACTTGTTGCGCTCGCGGCCCTGACTTTTGGCAACGCAAGCGATCGTCGAACCACTTTCGACGATCCCATCTACTCACCACCCCCTCCAACTCCCATCCGATCTCAACCCATCCCTTCAATTCACTTGATTGATCTAACTTGTCTTCATCCGATCTACCCAATCACTTCCACCTACCCCCCCGGAGGAGGATGTCTGTTTCCCAAGCTTGGATCCTCACCCATTGATCCTCAACAACCTTGACCAAACCTCTCAATTACCACATCCCATCCTTCCTCAATCATCCGCCCTCAAATCCGCAGCCATCAATCCCGACGCTCTTGCTCATCATTTCACCCAACAACATGTCACCATGGAGGCTCGAATGTTGGCAACTCATCATGACCCTTGCTCCTTCAACTTTAACGCTCTCGAAGAATTCACTCAATCCAAGAGAGAGTCACTCAAAGTGATCAAGAATTGTTGTAGGATGTCTGTCAACCCATACTCATCCCATCCTTCTCCCCATCGGATCCTAAGATCTAGCGAGACTCCCATTGAGCCCCCTCGTTCTCATTCCACCAACAATCCCGGTTGAATTCGTGATGATGATGATGATGATGATGCACATCATCATGACGACAGCGACGACAACCGTTGTCGACACCCGCGACCGCTGTCGCGGGTGTCCATCTGGTTGCCCGTGGTCATTCTCGACACGGGCGACATCTCTTTTTTCTCTCATGTAATTTTTTTTTCCGCACCTATTTGTAAATCTCTCTTGTACATAGTATACAGGGCCTCATGTCTATAAAAGGAGGGGCTCTCCCCTGCCTTTTGTCCTATCATTGGAGCATCCCAGAACATCAGAGGATTCCATCATCCTATCAGACCATCATCAGTAATCAACTTATCTGTGGGCATCCTTCCCCACCTATCTGAGCCATTTATCCGGGTATATCTATGATTTCCCCTTGATCCTTTTAAGCCTCCATACTCAAACCCTGTCCCTTGTGACCTTGATCCTTATCACCAACCAATAGCCTTGCTGGTTGAAGAAGAATTCCTGTCTGTCTGAATTCTTGAGTGTGTTATACCACTCTGATCCCTTTTTCCGACCATACTGGTCTTGATCTCTCCTTGATAATCTTTCTAGAGCCAATCACGTTTGATTGAAGAGGTTTTATTAAGCTTAAAACCTGGAGTTTTATACCTCCCTTCTTCTTTGAGGTTGAATTTTGCCACGCTATTCTTGAGTCCCTTGAGAAGTGTTGGGATATTCTTGCTCTAATTTGTTATTGATTTGCTTCTAGAGCTTCATAAACAAATTGCTTTTGTTTTGTTCAGCCTCCCACAGTTATCTGGTACCCTTCAAGCGCTTGATTGCGGAGAGTTGGGCAGGTTCATTGAGAACCTGGAGGTTGGTTGGGATTGAGTTGATCTTTCCTAATCAGCTGCTGACGACCAGAGTTATTAGCTTGTGGGCGTTGTTACTTACAACTGCCTTGTTCTATTGAACTCTGAACAAACCTTGACTTATTTGTTCAAGTCTTTACCTGCACCATCTTGCCTCAGATAGTGTTGTTTCCATTGCTACCGACAACTCTTATCCTCTTCCCTTATTTTGATTTCTCATCCATAAGGTTCTGGACCTTGATTCCGGTTACATTTAAATATTATTGTAACTCCTAGGAGGGCAGCCTAAACAGCACCTTTCCCCTCCACAGAACTGCCATGGCTTAGCACCGTTTGGAGTCTTACATTTGGTCCCCCGGGCCGGGATCAAACCAGCAACCTTGGGATTTACAGTCCCAACTTGAAGAATCAACTCCGAAATCCTATCCAATTTCTCTTTCTTTTTCTGTTTGTTCTTTTTTTTAGATCTGATCCGTGGAGGCAGCTTGGTCTAGAAGTAAGTCCTCCCAATTTGTGCGCCGCTTGGGCAAGATACTTGTCGTTTTTGGCGAAACCCTACTCTTGCCACACTCGTGAGCCACTTTGGAAATCTGCTTTTTGGATCCCCTAGGAACTCTGTTATTCAATATGGCATCTCCCGCTACTCCAACCACCTCTGTTTGACCTAAGATGGTAAAGATCAAACCCCAGAACAAGAACTTAGGCTTCAACGGTACAAATGTCGAGCGATTCTTGGACTCCTACGAAATGGCTGCTGAAGTGGATGGAGCTAGCGAATTTGATATGGCTTATCAGTTGCGATTCTTTATCTCCTCTGATGAAGTTATGGAGGTAATCGAGTCTTTCGAGGGATTTGAATCCCACAACTGGACGCTTCTCAGGGAGGCTATGTTGGCATACTGGGGTAAAATAGATGTGGCTAGGTTTACTCTGCAGGACTTGGATGCTCTGGTTTCTCAGTGGATCTCCAATGGTGGTATTTCTTCAGCCTCTGACTATCAGATTTTTAGAAAGTCTTGGGATCCCATTCAAAACTATCTTATCCGAAACAATCACATTGACACAGTGGACGAAATCCATGATTACTACCAGGGATAATTGATTCAAGCTCCCTGTTTTTCTTACCCTTAGGAGTACTGTGGATAAATTCATGAAAGGTCAAACTGCTCTTACCTTTGAAAAGCCTAGAACTACTGAACCAGTCCATGCTCCTTCTTTTAAAGAGTCAAACGATATTATGATTAAAATGGAGGCAGATCGTAGGCCTAAAGCAGATCCTAATTCCAATTGGGAACCTACTACTATAGATGAAATCACCAAGTTACTTAGGGCCTTTGAGAACAAAATAGATCAAAAGATTTCCTTGCTAGCTACGCCTAAAGCTCCTTCTTCTGTCCCCAAATCAACTCTGGTCTGTTACTACTGTCATAGGGAAGGCCATGGAACCGGACAATGTCAAGAACTTCAGAAGGACCTAAAGGAAAAGTTGGTAGAGCAGAGGGGAAACAATTACTTCCTCCCTAATGGTGCCCTAATCCCTTTTGACTCGTCTCGTCCTATCCAACATGTGGTGGCCTCTTACCAGCCATCACCCCCTGTGAAAGCATCTCTTGCTTCCTTTGAATTTCGATCATCCTGTGGTACCCTCCAACCTTGGTATCCTCCAGCTATTTTTTTCCTCTAGTCTTGCTGGGACTACTTATCAATCTGATCCAGCCAGGAAACGACATGAGGAACCTAAACCTCATAAGGCTCCTTCCTTGCCAACTTCAATCCTTCAAAAACCCGTTAAACGTTGATCATCACTTGAGCCTCCTTCCTCTGATGTAGAAGACATGGAGGTGGAAAAGGAACCACTCATGGAAAGGTTCCCAGATCACCCTGATCCTTCTCCCTCACCTCAACCTTCTAATCCTATCTTAGATTCTGCGTCACCTGAACTTCCTCCCCCCACCCATCCCAAAGTTTGATTTGAAAGGGGAATCTCCAAGGATCACCCCAATGCTGTGGAGGGAGTATTAAAGAAAATTTCTGATCTCAAAATTCCTGATCTATCTGTGGCTGAACTCCTATCAATCTCTCCATCTGTTGCTGAAGGAATGAAGAAATGGGTCTCTCTTTGATGTGTGGAAATTGGCCCTGAAGAACTCAAAGTCTCCTCTGGCACTTTAATGGAGGACTCTGGTGGAACCAGTCCTTCTATAGAATCCAATCTTTATTCCTGTCCCCTTGGCTTTCTTCCTTGTTATCTTGGTGACTCAGCTAAAACTTTTTCTCCTCTTGTGGATTCTGGATCTCAGCTTAACTTAATCTTGGATGCTATGGCCTGCAAGCTCAAACTTAGTCCTAGGGTCAGCTTCAACTCTGCAGTGTATGGGATAGGAAATCAAGCTTGTGAACTGGTTGGTATTGCTGAAGATGTACCAGTCAGGATTGGTCAAAATATCGTTGGAACCTGCCACTTTTGGATCACTCGTTTGGACAGTCCTATGATCTTGGGACAACCGTTCTTAATGGATTTTGGTGCAACCCTGATGTTTTCTGATCAAGTTGGGGAGAGAATTCTTCTCCCTGATGCTGATGGCAGAAAAATTGAAGTTCCTCTTTGCTCCTTGGATTCTGGTCGTTGGGAAAGAGATTTTCCTGGTCATTCTCCCAAATCATCTTTTAAGGGGAAGCAGAAGGATAACTCTAGTTCCTCTCATTTTTTAGGGGAATAGTTGATCCTACCAATGGTTTTAGTTCTTTTCAGCCTCAGACTGCAACTCAAGGGTCAACTCCCATCCCTCAGGCTTATTTTTCATTCCTTTCATCGTTCTCTTCTGAGCTCAAGAATATTAAAAAACAAACACATATCAAAAAAGAAAAATCCAAAAATATTTCTTCTCCATCTCCTTCTCTCTCTGGATCTGTTGTATCTTCTTTTCCTTCTACTTTTGAGTCTGGTCAATCTTCTCTCAGTTCCGGTAGGAATCTCCGCAATGAGCTTAAACTAGATCCTAACTGAAATTCCGTTTTTGGTGGTTTTGGTATGAAGGAATATGGGCTTCAGTGGAGGCAATTTGGGGTACAAGTAAGTCCTCCCAATTGTGCACTGCCAGGGCAATCTTTTACCGTCATTTTTGAAACCCTACCTTGTGCCACACATGTGAGCAACATATTATCTCCTGGTTCTCCTTTTATGGAAAAGGCACCCTTCAAGGATATTGCAGAACATCGGACTTGGAAGATGTTGGAACTTGGACTCAGCTTTTGTAATCAAGTCTCTCTGGTCAACTCTTGGAGGAAACAAGAACTTCTCTCTTTTGCCACTAAGTATAAACCAGTTGCTAAGAAGATCCAACCAGTCAACCAGCCTATGCCTCTAAACCTCAATCCTCCCCTTATGCGTCCTCCTCTATCTCGCGATCCTTACTGTGGTCTTCCTCAATCTCTTACTGGCCCCTTTGTGCCTAATGGACGGGTCACTGAAGAACGTCTGAAGGTGGTCAACTTTGGTCCAGATGGATGGCTTCTTCCTGATGAGTTAAATTTAATCAAAAATGTCTTATCTCTAAGAGAAAAATCTATTGCTTTCTGTGAAGAAGAGAGAGGTCTCTTGCGGGAATCCTATAGCCTCCCTTATATCATCCCTGTAGTTGAACATGATCCTTGGCAAAAGAAAAAGATCCCTATACCTGCTGCTAAAGTTGACGAATTCATCAAGTTGGTCCGGGAACGAGTTCGAACTGGCCTGTATGAACAGTCAACTTCTAGTTACTCCAGCCCCGTCTTCTGTGTCCTCAAGAGTAATGGTAAACTTAGAATAGTTCATGATCTTCAACCTCTTAATAAAGTTACTATTAAAGACTCTGGTATCCCTCCTGCTACTGAAGAATTTGTTGAATCCTTTGCGGGAAGAGCTTGCTATGGTCTAGGGGATATTATGGGTGGCTATGACGAGCAATCCTTACATCCTATTTCTCGTCCTCTCACTACTTTTGATACTCCTCTTGGTCGATTTCAACTTACTCGATTGCCTCAAGGAGCCACCAACTTGGTTGCAGTCTATCAGGCTCAGATGATGTGGATCCTCCAGGATGAAATCCCTGATCATGCTGGTATCTTTATTGACAATGGCGGAATTAAAGGTCCAGTATCTGACTATGATAATGAGCTCTTACCTTGGCATTCAGGAATTTGTTGTTTTATCTGGGAATATGCTACTACCCTGGAGAGGATTCTGTTTTGAATCGAGGAATCTGGCCTTACTGTCTCTGGATCTAAACTGGCGGCTTGTGTCCCTGCTCTGGAAATTGTTGGTCATGTGGTCTGCAAGGAAGGAAGAAGGATGGCACCAGCCAAAGTCAACAAGATCATCTCTTGGCCTACCCCAATCAATCCAACTGAAGTTAGGGGCTTTCTAGGTGTTGTCACTTATGTTAGAATCTTTATCCCATCTTTATCCAAAATCTGTGCACCCTTGCTTCGTCTAACTAGAAAAGATGCTGAATGGATTTGGACCCAAGATTGTGAATGTGCTTTCCAGCTACTCAAAAGGATATTTGGTAAAGACATAGTTTTGAAAAAGATCTCTTATGGACCTGGAGCTGGCAAGATCAAGCTGGCTGTCAATTCTAGTTATCAATCTGTTGGGGCTGTCCTTACTCAGGAAGATGAAAATGGTTGGGACCGTCCTGCTCTTTATGAATCTTTGTTGTTTTCAGATGTAGAATCTAGATACTCCCAGCCCAAACTGGAACTCTGTGGTGTGGCTCGAATGATGAAGAAACTTCAAACCATTCTCTGGGGCCAACATTTTGAATTGCAGGTTGATTCTCGATCCATCATTGAAATGATCAACGCTCCCAGTCTTCCCAATGCTCCTATGACTCGTTGGGTGGCCTTTATTCAGCTTTTCTCTTTTGATATTGTTCACAGGCCGGGAAAATCTTTCACCATGCCTGACGGTTTATCTCGACAATCTCTTGGGGACAACGAATCTGATGTTGGAACCAATTTCAATGAAGAGGAACCTTTAATTCAACCTATTTTCTCTTTTTCTTCCCAAAATTATTCTGGCTTTCAACAAGGCTTCTGGTTTAAATTAGAGCAGTACCTTTCAACGCTTCAAAAACCTCCCGATCTCTCTGCTAAGGAATTTTGATTTCTTAAACAAAAGTCTTCTAATTTTTTTGTTCAAGGCTCTAGACTTATGAAGAGAGGCAATCCTTGTGCTCTTATTGTTGTTACTATTCTCTCTAAACAAGATTCTATCCTTGAAAGTCTCCATGAAGGCCTTGGTCATCGTGGGGAAACTGAAACTTATCGACGACTATCCGAACGGTTCTGGTGGCCATCTTTGAAGAAATCCGTCTCCCAATGGTGCAAGAGTTGTGAAGTTTGTCAAAAGCGTGATCTTAGGCGCCCAGCTGAAATTCGTTATCCTACTGGGGAGTCCACTGTCTTTGGAAGGATTGCTATGGATGTGGTTCATATTAAGGCAGGTGGTGCTAAGTACCTCGTTGTGGCTAGAGATAATTTTTCTGGATGGGTTGAAGCAAAATTTCTTAAGAACCTTAGCTCTGAATCAGTGGCAGCTTTCCTCTACGAGACTTGGACAATGCGTTATGGCCTGGCTCGATCTTACTCTACTGATGGTGGCTCTGAATTTGGGGGAAAGCTTGCTGAAATGATCCGATCCCTTCCTGGACAACATAGAGTTACTACTCCTTATTATCCTGAAGGCCAAGGCATGGTGGAACAAGGCCATGCCCCTTTGAAGGCTGCACTTGTTAAACTGGCTGGTGAAAGTGGCAAGAATTGTTGCAAATTCCTTCCTCTTGTTCTCTTCTCTGATCGAATCTCAACCAAAAGAACTACTGGCTACTCACCTTATGAAATCATCTTTGGTCAAAGAGCAGTTCTTCCTTTGGATCTGGAAATGGAATCTTTCTTGGGCATCTCTTGGGAAGAGGTGTCCTCAACCACTGATCTGTTAGTTGCTAGATCCAAGCAACTGGAGCAAAGTGAAGATGTTCATGATGAAGCTTATCAAACAATGATGGAGGCCAGAGCAAAATCCGTCCAGTATTGGGAGGAAAAGCACTCTAATTGAATCAGGGAGCCCTTGAACCCTGGTGACCTAGTTTTAGCTTATAATCGATCTTTGGAAACCCAGTGGGGCAAGCTTTTCTCTAATCGTTGGAATGGCCCTTATCAAGTGATTCATCAAGTTAGGGGTGGATCTTATGTTTTGGAGGAGCTGGATGGTACTCGGTTGGCCAGAAGGTTCTCTGCTGATCAAGTCAAGAAGTTTCATTGTCGTGGGGGCAACTTATCTCAGAAGTAAGTCCTCCCAATTGTGCACCACCAGGGTCATTTGCTGCGTTTTTGTTGTAAAACTCTACTGTCTGCCACATATGTGAGCACCTGGGACGCCCTCTTTGTTCTATTCCTGCCGCTTCTAGGGTTCATTTGGAAGAATCAAGATATTTTCCTCAACTCTTCAATTGCTCTCAAGATCAAGAAATGGCCAATCTTTGCTTCAATTTCTTTTGTTCCCTGCTTTTCTCTTTTTAATCCCTTCAAATTTTAGATGCAGACTAGGGACAGTCTGTAAGTTGGGGAGAGATGTGGTGACCAATCCGGGACACCACAGAAAAAAAAAAAAAAATTGGATTTCAGTTGTACCCCTATGGTTACCTTCATTTCCCCCCCCATCTCTCAACTCCTCCCTGTCCTAGCGATCTAGGACAGGCCTCTTGCCTGTCTCTCCGCTTTGCTTCCCTCTTTCTATGTTCAACTCCCACTTGTTGCGCTCGCGGCCCTGACTTTTGGCGACGCGAGCAATCGTCAAACCACTTTTGACGATCCCATCTACTCACCACCCCCTCCAACTCCCATCCGATCTCAACCCATCCCTTCGATTCACTTGATTGATCTAACTTGTCTTCATCCAATCTACCCAATCACTTCCACCTACCCCCCCCGGAGGAGGATGTCTGTTTCCCAAGCTTGGATCCTCACCCATTGATCCTCAACAACCTCGACCAAACCTCTCAATTACCACATCCCATCCTTCCTCAATCATCCGCCCTCAAATCCGCAGCCATCGATCCCGACGCTCTTGCTCATCATTCCACCCAACAACATGTCACCATGGAGGCTCGAATGTTGGCAACTCATCATGACCCTTGCTCCTTCAACTTTAACGCTCTCGAAGAATTCACTCAATCCAAGAGAGAGTCACTCAAAGTGATCAAGAATTGTTGTAGGATGTCCGTCAACCCATACTCATCCCATCCTCCTCCCCATTGGATCCTAAGATCTAGCAAGACTCCCATTGAGCCCCCTCGTTCTCATTCCACCGACGATCCCGGTTGAATTCGTGATGATGATGATGATGATGATGCACATCATCATGACAATGGCGACGACAACCGTTGTCAACACCCGCGACCGCTGTCGCGGGTGTCCATCTGGTTGCCCGCGGTCATTCTTGACACGGGCCACATCTCTTTTTTCTCTCATGTAATTTTTTTTTTCCGCACCTATTTGTAAATCTCTCTTGTACATAGTATACAGGGCCTCATGTCTATAAAAGGAGGGGCTCTCCCCTGCCTTTTGTCCTATCATTGGAGCATCCCAGAACATCAGAGGATTCCATCATCCTATCAGACCATCATCAGTAATCAACTTATCTGTGGGCATCCTTCCCCACCTATCTGAGCCATTTATCCGGGTATATCTATGATTTCCCCTTGATCCTTTTAAGCCTCCATACTCAAACCCTGTCCCTTGTGACCTTGATCCTTATCACCAACCAATAGCCTTGCTGGTTGAAGAAGAATTCCTGTCTGTCTGAATTCTTGAGTGTGTTATACCACTCTGATCCCTTTTTCCGACCATACTGGTCTTGATCTCTCCTTGATAATCTTTCTAGAGCCAATCACGTTTGATTGAAGAGGTTTTATTAAGCTTAAAACCTGGAGTTTTATACCTCCCTTCTTCTTTGAGGTTGAATTTTGCCACGCTATTCTTGAGTCCCTTGAGAAGTGTTGGGATATTCTTTCTCTAATTCGTTATTGATTTGCTTCTAGAGCTTCATAAACAAATTGCTTTTGTTTTGTTCAGCCTCCCACAGTTATCTGGTACCCTTCAAGCGCTTGATTGCGGAGAGTTGGGCAGGTTCATTGAGAACCTGGAGGTTGGTTAGGATTGAGTTGATCTTTCCTAATCAGCTGCTGACGACCAGAGTTATTAGCTTGTGGGCATTGTTACTTACAACTGCCTTGTTCTATTGAACTCTGAACAAACCTTGACTTATTTGTTCAAGTCTTTACCTGCACCATCTTGCCTCAGATAGTGTTGTTTCCATTGCTACCGACAACTCTTATCCTCTTCCCTTATTTTGATTTCTCATCCATAAGGTTCTGGACCTTGATTCCGTTTACATTTAAATATTATTGTAACTCCTAGGAGGGCAGCCTAAACATCACCTTTCCCCTCCACAGAACTGCCACGGCTTAGCACCGTTTGGAGTCTTACACCGCGTTTCCTGCAAAAACCCCAAGCCAGCAAAAGACCCCACAACCCAGATAAGAAAGAAACATAGAGAAACAAACATTATGGGGTGTCTAGTTGTTCCGGCTGTGAAACGGCTAGAGAAACCCCTCACCAAATCAAAACTTATCCCCTACCCCCACCACCTCCCCCCCCAACCTGGCCACTGTCCCCAGTTGGTTGCAACCGCCTACTCTGTTGCAAGGGCACCGTCTCCGCTTCTCCGCCCAAAGACAAATCTCCGGATTGCGTTCCTACACCATTGCCGCGCTCCACACTCTCCTTGTCAGATCCGTCACCCCCTTCCGCCGTCTTGTCAAACAAGGTAGATCCTTGCGCGCAGAAGCGCTTGACATGCAAAGCCCCCGCCTTCCGTTTCAGCGGAGTACCGTCCAATTCCTCCAACTGATAGCTGCTGCCCTCAAACTTGGACAACACGCGGAACGGGCCATTCCACCGGTTAGCAAACAACTTTCCCCACTGAGACTCCAGACTTCAGTTGTACAGGAGCACCAAATCCCCCTTCTGCAAGGGATCCTGGAGAAAATGCAAGAAGAGCTCGTCCCAATAGCGCACCAATGCTGTCCAAGTCTTCTTCAGCCAGTCCGCGGCCTTTGCAAGCATCCCGTCCCGTCAAAGGAGCTGTTTGGCGCGCGCTTCAAGCAATTTGGCGGAAGTCTTCACCTTCCACCAGTCAACCCCCAGGAACGTCTCCAACTCAATGTCCACCAGGAGCACGGGGCGCTGTCCGAAAAGTAACTTGTACGGCGAGTAGCCTGTTTACCGCTTCACCAAAATCCAATCCGCGAACAGAACAATTGGAAGGGTCTCCTGCCAGCGCTTACCGTCCTCCCCGCACATCTTGACCAGGGCGTCCTTGATTGGTTGATGCCTGCGTTTGATCATGCCGGCCCCCTCAGGATAGTACTCCGTTACCCGGCCAAACTTGGCTCCACAACTCTTCACCAACTCGACCAACCGGCCGCAAAACTCAGCCCCTCCGTCCACTGTAACCAGACAAAGCAACCCGTACCGCGCAAACCAATCTTCCTCCAGAAATAGAGCAACTTTGTCTGCCGAGAGCTTGACCAACGGACGCGCTTCCGCCCAACCGGACAGGTTTTCCCGCGCAACAAGCAGATAGGCAAACTTAACGGCCTTGATGTGGACAACATCAAGCAAGACTCAACCAAAGTGGGCTTCTTCCCCTGTAGGGTTTCCAACCTCCTTAGGCAATCTCGCGCTCCGCCATTGAAAGGCTTTGCAGGACGCCAGCCATTCCCGCACCTCACGCACTACCCCCGGCCACCAGAACCACTCCTTCACCCGCCTCCGCGTTTCAACCTCCCCTCAATGACCAAGATCGTCATGAAGGCTCCAGAGGATAGCTTCCTGATCTGCCCTTGAAGTGGTAACCACAAGAGGAACCGGATTCTTCTGCCGCCAAAGCTGCCCCTCCTGTACGTAGAAGTTCCCCGCTCGCCGCTTCGCCCATTGCATGTCCTTGTCCGTAGTTCCATTGGGAAAACAAAGGTCCCGCAAGTAGTCACAAAGAATCGCGTACCGCCTGGTCTGCCGGAGCAGCAGCTGAACGCCTGCCTCCACAACCCCTACCTTGACAACCGGGCCCTCTACATTGAGCAGTTCCGCGTCCTCAAACAGGTCGTCCCTTGGATACCGCAACAACGTTTTAGGCATAGTGAATGCTTCCCCCGGAACATGAACAGCAGCAAAGGAGAAAAGTTGAAGAAATGCCACCCACCTGGTCATAGGAGCGTTGGGCAACGCCGGGGAATTGATCATCCGCGCCAGCGCCTCCGCGTCCACCAAAAGCTCAAAGTGAACCCCCCACAAAAGATGCTGGAGCCGCCGCAAAATCTTGGTGACCCCGCACAACTCCAACTTTGGCTGAGAGTACCGGCTTTCTGTTGGAGTGAAGGTGACCGACTCGTAAAGCACCGGCCTATCCTTGCCGTTGTACTCTTGAGTGAGAACCCCCCTGCGCCAAATTTTCTGGAATCAACCGCTAGCCTAATTCCTCCTGCGTTGTAGTCAAGATTGCAGAGCACAATGTCACCTCCCACGATCTCCTTGAGCTTCCGGAAAGCGCAATTGCATTCTTCCCCCCACTTCCACTCCGCGCCTTTCCGCGTTAGTGATCGGAGCGGACTTGCCACCTCTGCAAACCTCTCAATGAACATACGGACATAGCTACATAATCCCAAGAACTGAAGAATATGCAACACCGTCCACGGGGTCGGCCATTTGAGGACCTTGTTCCGCTTTTTCTCTGCAATGCGCTGGCCGTCGGAAGCAACAACATGGCCAAGGAATTTGAGCACCGGAACACAAACCGCCAACTTCTTCCCCAACACCGTCAGGCCTGCCTCCTCAATGCAAAACAGGATGCGTTCCAACGTCTGCGCGTATTCCCACACAAAACGTTGGACGCCGGGAACTTCAACGAGCTCCGCCCCCCCGTAATCGGATTTTGGACCTTTGATGCCCGCATCGTTGATGAAGATTTAGACTCCCTCTGGAAGATCATCTTTCAGGATCCAAGCCATTTGCGCCTGGTACACCGCCACGGAATTGGTTGCGCCCTGCGGTAGCCGAGTCAGCTGCATCCTTCCCAACCCAGTCTTGAATGCCGTTAGAGGCCGCAAGCAAGGATCCAACTCGCGCTGGTTGTATCCCCCCATCACATCCACTAAACCGTAACAAGCGCGCCCCGCCATTGACTCAAGGAACTCGTCAACCCAAGGGGGCCGTCCTGCGTCCCGGATCGTAAAGGAGTTGAGCCGCTGTAGATCATGAACAATCCTCAACGACTTTCCATCCTGCTTAACCACCGCAAAGATCGGACTGGAGTAACTAGACGTTGACTGTTTGTAAAGGCCAGTCTTCACCCGCTCCCGCACCAACTCCAGAAACTGCTCCCGGACCGCCCGCGGCATTGGAATTGGCTTGATCTGCCACGGCTTGTGATCAACAGTGGGGATGACATAGGGGTTGCCAATATTGTTTTTCAGGAGCCCCCGCTCTTCCGGTCCAAACGCAAGTGCTCTTTTCTGAAGAACCAGAACCAAAATCAGCAACTTGTGCTCCTCCGTACTCAACCATCCCGCCAGGCCAGAATTGAAAGCTGCAATCCGCTCCTTGGTGATCCGCGCCAAACTAGTAACCCACCCCAAAGCCTTAATTGGCGTAACCCAAGGGTCCCGCAACTAAGCAATCGGTCAAAGCGGTCCATTCAATTCCTGGGGCATTGGCTCATTCCTTGGTTGGACCTTCTGTGACACCCGCTTGTACTTGCCCGCGTTGCACCGCATCCTTCACTGTAAGTCCTGCACAGAACGGAACTGCGGCTTTTGCCTTTGCTCACCAGTGTGGCACAATGATAGGGTTTTCAAAGCGTAGTACCCTTGGGTGATGCATACTGAGAAAAGGGACTTACTTCTGCAACGTGCGCGCCCTGAACTTTCCTTCCTCCCCCTCCCTGCTCCTCATTAGTCGACCGCCCGCGCAAAACCGGAGCTTGTTCCATGCGGTCTCCTTGGTCGACTAGGAAAAATCCTCCGAAGGTTTCCCATTGCAGACCAACTCTGCGTCCGGTTCCTCCTCATACTCCGACACTCTCCTCCGCTTCCCTTGCCCGTGATCGCAGATAGTTGTCTTGAACCTTCCTCCGGACAAATCCTCCACCTTCAATGCCTCCGTTCCCGCCTCCGTTCCTGCCTCCGGATTGAAAACCATTCGTGCTTGAAACCCAAACATGAATGGCCTTCCCAAAATCACATCCCCACAATCAAACAAAAGAAAAGAAAGAGGCCTACAGACCCTTGCAACCTCAACCTCCTCCTCCTCGACTACCCCATCCACACAACACTCCCCTCCGTTAAGCGCGCGGAGACCCATTGCGCATTTCCGCCAAACCAACCCCAAATCATCCGCCATCCGCAATGGCAGCAGGTTCACCATTGAACCACTGTCCACCATAGCCCACACCTTCCTTCCCGCTATGACCATCGGAACGTAAGCAAGCAGAGTCAAAACGAATTTCAACTCACACTCCTCGCGCCCCTCCTCCTTCCGCACCACATGAACCCGCTGCACCGTCTGAGGTACCTGGCCCTGACCGCAATCCCGCAACGCCTGAACCATCTCGTCTACCACCACCGGAGACATGGCCTCCAGTTCCTGCAAGGTCAGCGGGACCGGAGTCTTGTTCCCCATCACCCTACGCACAATTTCCCCCGCTTTCTTCTTCCCTACAGGATTTGCTGCCGGCGCCTTGGTTCCGGGCACGCGCGCGGCCGGTTTTGGAACGACCGACAGGGGTTGCTCCTTTGCGTCCACCTCCATTTTATCAGAGACCGCCACCTTCTCTTCTGTTGCCACTACCCTTACCTCAGCTTCCACCCGAGGTGGTTGCCACAATCCGGGACCGCTAACAATGCCCAGTGACGCTTGCGCCGTTGTTCCCGCCTCCTGACCCTGTGTGTGCACCTGCTGCATTGCGGTCGGCTGGCTTGGCTCCATAGGAATCTGTTCGCCCGTTGGAAACATGTACCCCATCCCCGCCGTTCAAACCAACCCCGCGCTGAGATCCTTTGTAAGCTCCTTGCAGGCTGATGGCCAATGACTGTTTTCCCTGCAGTACAAGCACCCCCTTGGCACGAAGGTACCGGGCGGTCAAAACCCTTCCACCATGTGAGGTGGAGGCCCTCGCGGCTGCTGCTGGCCCATAGGGCTCATGCACATCTTCAAATCCTTCATCAGTTCCGTCAATTTGCTTACCAGAGGGGCGGGCGCGGGTTTAGCAACCGGAACACGTGTGGAAGTAGGTGGAACTGGGGCTGGAAATTGCGCCAGAGCCAGAACCTGGGGGGCGGATTTCTTTGGTCCCGCTGGGAAGGACTTAGAGGTGTCCTCAATAAGCTCTTCTAAGTTGAGCTCACTCTCCACAGCCTGGCCAATGACAGCCAACTCCCGAAGGAGCGCAATGCTCCCGTCCAATGACCGCTTTACCAAGTTGTGATTGTAAAGATGCCGCTGCACCCTTGCCCA
Organism: Puccinia polysora; assembly: GCA_025617555.3. NCBI lineage: Eukaryota > Fungi > Basidiomycota > Pucciniomycetes > Pucciniales > Pucciniaceae > Puccinia > Puccinia polysora. The sequence goes on along the minus strand of CM062612.1, from coordinate 15,265,655 downwards.
GAGTTGAGCGCCTAAACCTCCCAGAAACGCGTGTTTCATGGCCCCTGTCTGTCCCGCCACCACCTCATTCTTTGACAAGTACCAATAGATCCAATCAAATGTTGAGGTGTACTCCGCCAGCTCCACCCGCGTTCTGACTCCTCTGCGCGCGCTCGCCTCTGAGGTCACGCGGTCAAAATTGCTTTCCCAGAATCAAGGTTTGCACCTACCCCACCGCGTTAGGATCTCTGCCTTCAGTTTTGGCCAATCTTGATTCTCATAGCCTTCCATTTCCTCCACATCCCGGAGCTTCTCTTTGTCCATAATGAACAGGACAACAAGCCGGGCCTTATTGGCGTCCGACGCACCTTCCGCATCTGCAATAACTTTTTATCTCAAGATGAATCGCTCCACATCCGCGGTGTTGAATCGGATGTGAGGGTAGTCGCACGGCCTGATGCAAACCAGACAAGTGGGTTCATGGTCACTGGAGACCAATGGGGGAATGGCGTAGCTTGTCCTGGGTTGAGCGGAGGGAGGGGGAGGAGGAGGGATGGAAGACAAGAGTGGAGTCAGAGTAGTGGACACGGAGACGGAAGGAGAAGAAGAAGAAGAAGAAGAAGGAGCAACTTTAGGAAGGTATGAATAGGACATTGCGCCCGGTTACCTTTGAAAGACAAGAAACAGAAGGTTATTTCCCGGCCAGACCTCCAGATGTGGGAAGAATAAATGTTATCCCCCTATAATTGTCCCAAGGTTTGGAAGTTAACAGTTCCCTGCGTTTGAAAGGAGATGAGGATGTCCAAAGTTGCACTTAAATGAGAAATAGAAATAAGGAGGTAAAGAGATAAAGAAAAGTAGAGAGAGAGAGAAATCACCAATCCTTCAATCCTCAGAACTGTCCACCTGGATGTGTATCCGGTATGAGTTCCTTTAATCTCTTGGTGAGATGAGTGATCCAATCCAATGATGATGGTCTGATTCCCTTTTTTCTCCATTCCATACCTCCCCTCCCCCAACCCGGAGTCAGGAGTGAGGAGAAGTCCTCCCCCTCAACCCTAACCTAAGTACACGCGCAAATAACAGTATGAAAAGGAAACAGAAAACAATTCCAAAACAGAAACCCTAGCCTCCTCTCCCCACCTCCGTACCAAACTCCCCCGTTGTCCGTACGCCGTTCCGTCCATCCGGTTTGTCCTTCTCATGACGCGGTCCTTGCACCGCGCCCTACTTGGAGCCCCCCGCGCCTGTCCGTATTGGTTCGTCCATGCCTGTTGTGGGTGTTTGGTAATATCCGGCATGATCCGCACGCTTGCACGCGCACTCCATCCGTTCCTTCATAGCCCGCAGATTGCTCCGCCCCTACGTATCCAAACCGGCGCGCCCGCGAACCTAGTCAAGCGCACTACCTTCCAAATCCAATCTCCGGGGCGTATTGCGGCCCACGCCGCATTCAATGCTGAGCCCAACCCGTCCACTAAGTGCGGAGCCAAACAGCGGCTGCTGCTGCTGAGCACTCCGCATACCCTAATGCTGAGCCCGCTTGCCTCCAATGCTGAGCGCGCAGCCGCGACGCAGTTCCCAATCCGTGTCTATAAATTGAAACCACACCAATCCGGGCAAGCCTTCCAATCTGCGCAAGCCTTCCAATCCGCGCAATCCGTCAGGTCCGCGATTCGCGCGATCCGTCCGCTGCTGAGCCTACCTGACTGCTGCTGAGCCCGCAGCGTGGCTAGCTGCGGCAAGGCCCTACCTATTACTGAGCGCGCCGCCCGCAGCCCTTTCCCGACTTGGGTCTATAAAAGAGCACCACACTGTTAAATTGCAGGAAGAGACCACAGGATGCAGTTCAATGATAGGAAGGTGATTCTTGTAGTATCCGTCAACTGGAAGTTGGCGGGATCAGTGAGAAGGAAGTGATTGGATTGGAACATGATTACAAAACCAGTGAGAAGAAGACAATGCAGAGATAGGAGATTGGAGGATATGTTAGGCACATAGAGCACATTATCAAGAAAGATGGGCCCCAGGTTAGACAAAAGATGGATGGTACCCCTTCCTTCAATCTTCAGTCTACCTGGTTTGCAGCTGGTGTTGATTAATCCTTTTTGGGATTTGTCTAATGAGTTAAAAAAAGACTTATCAGAGATAATATGATCTGAGGAACTGGAGTCTAAGATAAACACAGAGGCAGTCATAGTGGCAGTATTGGAATGGAAGCTGAAGTGTTCCTCAGTTTTGTGGTTGCTGGCAGCCTTGGGGCGCAGGTGAGGGAACATCATCCAGCATTGATGCTGAGGATGATTGGCCAAGGTGTTGTGTTGACCAGGCTTGCATTTGCCAGAGGCTTCCATAAACAAGGTGGTTATGTTTTCCACGGCAGCAGCGGATATCCATTGTTTTTTTAAATGAATACAAAGATGGTCAAGAACGGCATTGGGCATAATTTAGGATTCCAAATTGGAATGAGTTATCTGTTGCTTGATTTTCTTTAGGGAATCGGGTAGCTTGTCCAAAATCATATAGGTGAGAATGTTGGATGGCAGATTAATACCAATTTTGTGGAGCCTTTTGACCCTGGTTTTAATCTCAGTGATGAAAGATAGAAGGTCAGCTTCATTGAAGACAATGGAAGCAAAGTTTCTGTATACTCTGGCTCAATTTTCAGGTGGGGAAGATAGGAAATGTTTGAGGATGGATTTCCAGATTGACTTAGCATCTTCCTCATTGGCAGAATTGATGATGTTGGAATGTATCAAGGGGGATAGTTTAGAGATCAATACAGAGGTCAGGATAGTGTTGTATGAGTTGCTCAGTTTTGAGTCGGAGTTGATTGCTTCCTTTAAATTGGCCAGATTGAGTAGAGATAGTATTTGATTGCGCCATATGGTAAAGTTGTCTTCCGTCAATAAAGGGATAGCCTCAATATTAGTCTTGAGAATAGTTGGATTGATGTTCTCCATAGTGAGGCATGACTGGTGGTGTATGCAAAGAGGTATCTTGTTTGGATCCTTGGTGTGGGCTTTTGACTGTTAATTGTGATAAAGTTTTTATAAATTTCTAAGAACCAAAACCAGTCTGATGTGCAGAGCCAATAAGGAATGATGAACTCAAGACACATGTTAGAAAACAGCAGATGAAATGATAAGGGGATACACAACGGATAGAGAGTAAAGGGACAGAAGACAAAAGTAGAGGAGAGCTGATAGAGACAGAGAAGTACAACAGGAATTTGGCAATCTAGGAGGTCCAAGGGTTAGTTATAAGTCCTCAGCAGTGTGAGGAACAGTGACAATCTAACCAAATAAGAAGGAAGTCTTGATCAGGTGATTGTAAGTCACATAGAGGAGTAGTAAGATTGTGAATGTAAGTAGTAGTTGAGGGAGGAGAATGGATCCTCCGAGCGAATGAGATAGACAAAGAAGAGAAAGAGACCCAATGAGAGCATGAACGTGGTGAAAGAAAAGGAGAGAAGAATTCAGAGAGAGACACATGGAGACAGGAACAGTGACACATGAGTGACATCTCAGTTAGAGAGAGGAAGAACAAGAGAAGAGAGACTGCGCATTTCCAGCACATACGCAAGGTTGTGTTTGTGACCATCCGCTGAAATTTGGGGGTGCAATGAATTTTTTTTAAAAACAAGCTGGTATTGTGTATCCAATTATCTCACATGTCATTATCTGCCTCCATTTTTCTAAATCAGATGTGGAATATGCAGAGTTGAGTGGGAACGCATTTGGTAGATGGCTCAATGATGCACGCCCAATGAAACACCAGGAGTGGTGAGCTGATCAGGCACATGAAGGGAAGAAAGCTCAATGATGCACACATGGAGGACAGAGATAAAAGACAATGTACAATGATAAGTAATAGAATTGAATGAGGAAAGAAATAAAAGGAATCCAAAGGGGTGATCTACATAGAGATGTCTAACCTAATAAAACACTGGGAGTGGTGAGTTGAGCAGGCATTCAATTGGAAGAAAGCTCAATGATGCACACCTGAGGAAAGAAGAGGAACACAACCACTAGGGATTTGACAAGTTGGAGTAGCAACCTCCTCCTCATTCCATCACTTTAGGACCCCCCTCACCTCCTTTGGTCAGAACCCCTGGTAAGCTCCCCCCAACCCCCTCTTCCTCCTCCTCATCTCTTGCTCATTGTTTGTTTGTTTCATGTTTAGGACTGTTAAAATACGTATGAACTTACGCGTGTGCTACATATGAGTGTAATCCAAATGGTATGCACATTTGGGCATCTGCGGCCCATTGGACACACACACGGACCATACGTGCCTGTGTGGATTTCATGGATTTGGCAAAACTGCCCTCAAAACGCGTGAAACAGGCCTATTGCTACACGGGCCGTAACGGGCCCGGTGGGGTATATGGGCAAATACAGCCAGATGGGCTTGTATGGGAATGATTGGGCCCAAGGTTTATTTTGGACATACTTGGCCAGACGGGCTTGCCCGCCAAAGTATGTTAAACTTACTTTTTGGGCTTGGGGCGGCCCATTGCGGCTGCCGCCCGTGTTGCAGCCCATTTGGGGCCGCTGTTTTTGCTTATGGCCCGTTTATGGGGCCCAACGGCCTGCGCAGGGCTGTTGTAGGGGGCAGGGGGACTCAAAATGGAGTCCCCCCACCCCGGTCACGGCTGCCGCGCTGGGTGGCAGCCTTGGGGCTGGGGCCAATGGCCCTTGCTCCTCCCCCTTGCCTTGCTTGCCATTGCAAGGAGGAGGGGGAGGGCTGGCTTGGTTGAACCAGCCAGCAACCGGTTGCAAGAGGCAAGCAATCATGGTGGGGGGGACCTGATCACCCCCCCACCAAATACGGTGGCGGGGCCGGTCGCAGCAAGGGGGAATTGACCACCCCCCCACCACCAAGAGGGGTGCTCCCCCCCCCCTTTACCAAGGGGGAGGAGCAACAGGCTGGAGGGGATTTGACCACCCCCAGCCAATCTACCTTGACAATGCCCTGGGGGTATCAAACTCCAGGGCCCCTGGTAGGGGGATTTGACCACCCCCTCCAGGGATTTGAGTGAAAGAGGGGGGGGGGCGGCATTTCCGCCAGTTAAACCCCCCCATGTGTGTCTGAGACCGGACCCAGGTGTGTCCTGGGTCCCGCCTGGCCATTTGTATGGCCAGGGGCTGGTTGCATGAGGCAACCAGTCAGAATGTGAGGTGACAGGCTGGTTGTAATAGAAAACCGGCCAGGGGTTTGAACAGCTAAGGGGCTGGTTCAGCCCCATTAAGGTGGAAACACCAGAAATGACCAGAATAGGATGGTTGTAAGGGTACAGGAACTGATTCCATGCGGGCTGATGTAGCCCAAACCAAGTAACAAGGCCTGTAGAGCCCGTAGAGCTCTTTTGGAGCGGAAAATTTGCCTTTTGGCTTGTTGTATCATGAGCTCACAAGAGGCCAATATTCTGTACTTAAGGAGCTCTTCTCCCTGCTGTTTACCATCATCCATTCATCATCCAATCAAATTCATCACCAATATCATCCAACGTATTTCCCCATTGTGAGAGCCCATTAGCAATTATTGACACAAGTTTTCCAGCATTTCTTTTGTTTAAATGCTGCTCATTTGCCTAAGCTAATTGCTGGCCATAATTATAACACATTATCAGTACCAGGATCATCATTACTTCCAAGCCATCTAGACCCTTGTACCTCACTCTGGAGAACCTCAAAGACCTCAAGTTTTCCAAGAAGATGTCCTATATCCCTGATGTTAGCTCCACAAAGATAGCTCTGACCAGTCAGAATTACAATACTTGGGCTTTCCTTATGGATAGTGAGCTGGAGAACATCTTTTGTGGGGAGATAATGGATTCAGATGACACTTTGATCAGTTCAGAAGTGGAGAAAAGTCTTATCATCTCATCCTTAGGCATCTTGATGACAATCATGTGAGATGGGTTGCTGATACTGTTAGGGAAGATGAGAGAAGGAGGGGCAGCATCCTTTGGAAGTTGCTTAAGTACAAATATTCTGGTGATTCTGTTCACCAGAAGGGTATAGCCTTCAATAAACTATTCAAGTTAAAATATTCAAATTGTAAGCAGTGTTTTTCAGAGGATAGGTCTAGCATAGCCAATTTTAAGTCATCAGGACTTAACATGGATCCTGAGTGTTTGTCACTCTTAATCCTTCAGAAGCTACCAAAGGAGTTTGATTATTTAGTCAGAACTATTTCTCAATTGGATCCTCTTCCTGGGGAGGAGGATGTGCTGGAGAGGATTGAAAAGGATGATCTTCAGTTCAAGATGAAGGGGGGCTCTGGAACAGCCCTTGTTGGAAAGACTGGAAAATCTTGAAAAAAGGCAAAAAAGGATTTGTCCAAGGTCTTATGCTATAATTTTCAGAATAAGAGGCATTATGCTAAGGATTGCAAAGAGGCCAAGAAGAGGAAGAAGTCCAAAGAGAATGACAAGGAGGTAAATCTCATTACTGAAAATGTTGCAATGGTGGCATTTGATGGTCCAATGGAAATGTTTGTTGGGGAAGAAGGTCCCAAAAAGAAGGCCAAAATTGATGCGGATCAAGAAATGGGCTTGATTGATTATGAAGTGAGTAATCTTAACCTCAAAGATGAGAACTTATCAGTGACTGATAAAGCTTCTTTCCTATTAGGAGGATTGAAGGAGGATGTTCTTGTTTTGATTGATTCTGGTTGTACAGATCACATGTTCTTTGAACCAAATTTATTTTCAAATCTTAGTGATTATGATGGAGTTGTAAATATTGTTCAGAAAGGCAGAAAAATTCAGATTAAGGGAATTGGAAAAGTTATTCTTGAAAATCACTTGGGTTTCAAAATTTCTTTTGAGAAAGTGTTCTATGTACCAGAGTTGCCTTATAACCTTGTGTCTCTTGGGGTGTTGTAGAAAAAAAGTTTCCAGATTTGTTATCTTAAAGAAGATAGTTTTGTTATTGATATGGATGGGAGAACTGTTCTTAGTGGACAAGTTTGGAATAAGCTTTTGTGTGCAAGCTTGTTCAAATTCTCAGCTCTGAGCACTTTTGCTCACAATAGAAGTGGTCATAAGGTAAAGGACAGCAACTGTGAGAGTTGTACCTTGGGGGCTAAGACTAGAAATGTGTTCTCAAAAAGTAGAGATTGCACTGATGTTCCTAGAGAGGAATTTTCCATTGATTTGGCAGGGTCATTCACACAGGAGTCCCTTGGTGGGGCAAGATACTTCATCAATTTAGTTGATACTGCAACTAATTATGTTTGGGTTAAACCAATTCAATCTAAGGATCAGACCACAGAGGAGGTTTCTGTAATCTTCAAAGTCTGGAAAAAGAATGGTCTAATGAAGGAGATCAAGAGGGTTATTACCAATTCAGGTGATGAATTTGTGAGTAAAGAGTTTCAGAGGTTATTGAAAGATTACGGTATCATTCATATAGTCACTACTGCAAGTACTCCACAGAATAATGGAATAGTTGAGAGAATGAATAGGACTTTACTTTACAAATTCAGAAATATTATGTCTCAATCTGGTCTACCAAAGTTCTTATGGTCTGAGTTGATGTGTACAGTCTGTCTGTTGCACAAAATTGTAAGCGTTAATGGGAAGAGTCCTCATTATCAGTTTTGGAAGTTGTACCCCAAAACATCACACCTAAGAACAATTGGTTGCTTGGTGTATTATAGTGTCCACCATAATGAGATGGTTGGAAAATTAGACCCTAGAGCCAGAACAGGGGCACTTGTAGGCTATGATTTAATAAGTAAATTGTATAGGATCTATTGTCCATGGACAAGAAAGGTCATCCGTAGTAGGGAGGTAAAATTTGATGAAAGTACCTTTCCACTCAAAAGGAGTGAAGATGTTGTTGTGAATAAGTCACAGCAAGAAATAGAATTAGCACCTATTTCACCAGCAAAGGCAGAGGAACATGTAGTTCCAGAAGATGAAGAGTTGGCAGACGTGCCACCAGAGCGTTTAGTGCCCGCTTTAGGGGAATCTCTTAATTTTGAACCTGATGAGCCTTCACCTCCAGTAAGAAGGAGTGGAAGGGTTAGAGTGCCAGTTGATAGGTACGGGGAATGGAAGTCCCATTATGCTGCCGCAGGATATGAGGAAGATACATTTCAGGAACAGTGTATGCTCAATGAAGTCCTGGAGTTGAGTTCAGAAATGGGTAACAGGGTTAACCCACATAGCTTTGGCCAAGATATGAATTCTGATGAGAGAGCCAACTGGAAGAACGCTATTTTTGAGGAATTTGATTCTCTGGAGAATAATAGTGTCTTTGAAGTTGTTAAGCGGGATTCTGTTCCAAAAGGAAAGACCATTGTTGGGTCTAGATTGGTGTTAAACAAGAAGTTTGACACAAATGGAGTTTTGAAGAGCTTCAAAGCTAGATGCGTTGCACAGGGCTTCAAGCAGAGAGAGGGTATTGATTACCAAGAAACCTTCTCACCAACTGGAAGGCTGTCCACTTTCAGGTACATCATTGCTCTGGCAGTGGAGTTGGGTGAAGAAATCAGACAAGCTGATTTTGTAACAGCATACTTGAATGCAAAACTTGGAGAGGAGGAGACTGTTTATATGTCAACTCCTGATGGTTTTTGTGAATGTTTAGTAGAGACTAAACCAGAAACCATGAAGAAAATCTGTGTAAGAAGTTTTCTTTCAGAAGATAAAGGGGAATATGTCCTCAAGCTGTGTAGATCTCTGTATGGATTGAAGCAAGCAGCTACGTTGTGGTATAATACCATGAGTGGGAAACTGATACAGATTGGTTTCAAGACATCTGAGGCCAAAGTTTGTCTCTTTGTGAGAAAGGATGAAATTTTGTTTGTATGGGTTGATGACATTATCATCATTGGAAATGGTAAAGAGAGAGTCATGGCTAAACTCAAAAAGGAATTCAAGATAAAATATCTTGGTCTGGCGTAACAGGTTCTAGGAATGAAAGTCAGTAAGAGCAAGAATGGTATTAAGTTAGACCAGGGCCACTACGTGGCAGCTCTTCTTAAGAAATATGGCTTAGAAGATGCAAAGGAGTTTGGTACTCCCATGCAGTCAAACATTTGTTTAGAGAAGTCTACAGATGAGGAGTATCTGGAGTTTGTTCAATCTGGGAACAACTGAAGGTCAGCTATTGGATCACTTAATTATTTGGGGCAGTGTACAAGACCTGATATTGCCTTTGAAATTGGTGTCTTGTTGCAACACTTAGAGAAGCCAAGCATGAGGCATTGGTCAGCGTTTAAGAGAGTTATGAGGTATATTAAATGAATGCACAGTCTGGGACTGTTGTTTACAAAGTCAGAAAACTTTGATTTGGTTGGTTATTCCAATGCAAGTTGGGCAGATGGTAACACTAGGGAATCAACAAGTGGTTTTGTATTCTTCTTAGGTAAGAATCTGGTGTCATGGATGTCCAAGAATTTATCAGCAATAAGTCTTTCATCAACAGAGGCTGAGTATAGAGCTTACTTAGCAGCTTCACAGGAGGCAAAATGGTTGAGGAAAGTCTTAGAGGATACACATAAGCCACAAGGGTTTGCTTTGTTGTATTCTGATAACTAGAGTGCCATTGCATTGGTGCAAAACCAAGTGTTCCATTCAAGAACAAAACATATCAATGTTTGCTATAACTATATTCGCAATGGAGTTAACTGCAAGGAGGTTGTGTTGACGTACATGCCTACTGGAGCAATGATTGCAGATATCTTGAATAAGGCTTTAGATAGGAAAAAGCACCAAGGCTTTGTGACTAATATGCAAATGTCACCCCTTTTGGATTAAGGGGGTGTGTTAAAATACGTATGCACTTACGCATGTGCTACGTATGAGTGTAATCCAAATGGGATGCACATGTGGGCCTCTGCGGCCCATTGGACACACACATGGACCATATGTGCCTGTGTGGATGTCACAGATTTGGGGAAACTGTCCTCAAAACACATGAAACAGGCCTATTGGTACACAGGCCCTAACAGGCCCGGTGGGGTATATGGGCAAATACAGCCAGATGGGCTTGTATGGGCATAATTGGGCCCAAGGTTCATTTTGGACATGCTTGGCCAGACGGGCTGGCCCGCCAAAGTATGTTAAACTCACTTTTTGGGCTTGGGGGCGGCCCATTGCGGCCGCCGCCCATGTTGCAGCCCATTTGGGGCTGCCGCCCGTGTTGCGGCCCGTTTGGGGCCTCTGTTTTTGCTTACGGCCCGCGCAGGGCCGTTGTAGGGGGCAGAGGGACTCAAAATGGAGTCCCCCCCACCCTGGTTGCGGTTGCCGTGGGGCTGGGGACAATGGCCCGGGCTCCTCCCCCTCCCCTTACTTGCCATTGCAAGGAGGAGGGGGAGGGCTGGCTGGGTTGAACCAGCCAGAGACCGGTCATGGTGGGGGGGGACCTGATCACCCCCCACCAAATATGGTGGCTGGGTGGGTTGCAGCAAGGCAACGGGGGGTGGGGGGGAATTGACCACCCCCCCACCACCAAGAGGGGCGCTCTCCCCCCCCCCTTTACCAAGGGGGAGGAGCAAAGGGCTGGAGGGGATTTGACCACCCCCCAGCCCATCTACCTTGATGATGCCCTGGGGGTATCAAACTCCAGGGCCCCTGGTAGGGGGATTTGACCGCCCCCTCCAGGGATTTGAGTGAAAGAGGGGGGTGGGCGGCATTTCCGCTGGTTACAACCCCCCCCATGTGTGTCTGAGATCAGACCCAGGTGTGTCCTGGGTCCCACCTGGCCATTTGTATGGCCAGGGGCTGGTTGCATGAGGCAACCAGCCAGCATGTGAAGTAACAGGCTGGTTTTAATAGACAACCAGCCAGGGGTTTGACCAGCTAAGGGCTGGTTCAGCCCCATTAAGGTGGAAACACCAGAAATGACCAGAATAGGCTGGCTTTAAGGGTACAGGAACTGATGCCATGTGGGCTGATGTAGCCCAAACCAAGTAACAAGGCCTGTAGAGCCTGTAGAGCTCTTTTGGAGGGGGAAATTTGCCTTTTGGCTTGTTGTATCATGGGCTCACAAGAGGCCAATCTTTTGTACTTAAGGAGCTCTTCTCCCTGCTGTTTACCATCATCCATTCATCATCCAATCAAATTCATCACCAATATCATCCAACGTATTTCCCCATTGTGAGAGCCCATTAGCAATTATTGACACAAGTTGTCCATCATTTCTTTTGCTTTAAGTACTTCTCATTTGCCTAAGCTAATTGCTGGCCATAATTATAACAAGGACCCCCCAACCTGCCCCCTTGCTCACTCCTCTAGGCAAGCCAAACCCCTCCTCCTTCTCCTCCCTTTCCCTCTCCCTCCATCCCAATCAACCAATCAATTGGTCAATCAATCCGCCATCAATTTCAAATCAATTGGTGAATTGATCACACCACCACCACCACCTCCTCCTCCTGACCAATTAGATTCAAGGAATCTTGTGGAGAAACTCACCTGGAGGACAGAGATGGCAGAAAATGTACAATAATAAGTAATAAAATTGAATCAGGACAGGAACCTCTGTCCTCCAGGGGTAGCATTAAGCTAGATGAACAATGAGATTAGGTTAAAACTGTATTTATCACTATACTGTGTGAACACTTTGGTTGCATTATATAGCCTTGGGATGGGGAACTGCATTGCAGGTTGCATGCTCAGCTTCAGGTGCAAGCTCAGCTCAGCAATGGGTGTGGGGAAGGCTCAGCATTTGGGGGGCCTCCAGCTCAGCATTGGCTGTGGCAGATCCACAATCCAATAAGGAATCAGATTGAGAAGCAAAGCATATGCAGTTGGGTTGGGGGTATAGCTAGTTTGGGGAAGTAGGAGCATGATGGTGTGGTAGCATTAGCTCTCAACTCCAAGTTGTAGATAGACAATAGCATATGGAGACCAGCTCCCACAACACTTGGAAGGAAGGAAGGATATATCTTGACTCTCTCTCTTTTTCTCATAATCTACTCCCTCTCTGGTAGTTGGCTGAACAGCACACTAAGCCCCTTAAAGATGCTTGGGACCAATAACTTCCAATCTTGGGAAAACTCTTAGGGGTATTCACCTCTTTTTTTTCCACATCTGGGGGTCTTTCTGGGAAGCAATCTCTTGTTTCTAGTCTCTTGAAGGTAAAACAGCACAATTTTTAATAGCTCATACCTCCCAAAAACCTCTCTGGGGCCCATGCTCCAACTTCTCTTCCTGCTCATTTGGGGTCCAACACCCCAACTCCTCCCCCTGCTCCACCAGTTGCTTGCAGTGCCAAGTCAACCATCTTTGCTCCTACCCCTCCATCTGAAGACAAGGATGCCCCTTGGCCAATTTGGATTAGGCCACAGGACTACCCCCACATTTTGTTCAAAACCCCAGACGTGGAATGGTTAATCTCACAATATGAAGGGATCATGGAAGCCAAGGGAGTGTTGGATGCAGATAGGGCCTTCCTTGTTGTCCTCTTCATCACAGAAAAGGGAAAGCTCCAGGATGTTGAGGAGATGGAGGGGTATGAAAGTCTTTATTGGCAACAGCTGAAGGGCAAGATCTTGATGCAGTAGGGGAGGTGCAAGCACTGGTTCAGGGAAAGCAAAATTTACCAAGTGGAAGTTGAGGCAAGCAAGTGTGGAACTGATGGAGTACATGGCAACATTTTATTGGGTATATTAGTACCTAGCAAAGAGCAAGGTAGTCTTGGGTCAGACGGGGGAAATGAAGAGGGAATTTTTATGCAGACTTGGGCCTCAAATTTGGGTGAAGATGCAGTGGTAACTGTACAATAATGGCTTGGTAAAAAGGTTTTTGGATGGGAGCGTTGCGCTCCTCCACAATCTGGTGATAATCTTTTGGGATGTGGAGTGAAAAATTGATTTGGATGAGTTCATCAAGGACATGGCAAAGTTGTTCCCAGTGGGCCCACAGAGATCAGAGCCTCACCATTGGCCAGCCCTGGAGCAAGCTGTGCAACCATTGGAATCCAAGTGCATTCCAGCAGTGCAACCAGCAGTGGCCCCACTGGCAAGCAAGGTTTCAGATATCTTGAAGGACTTTCAGATTTTCCTGAATTGGATGACAGTGCCATTGCGTGGCCTGCCACCCCACATGGTGGAGGGTTTCCAGCCTCCCAACGGGTTTGCAACCCAGAGCCGTACCTAAGGTGGGGACATTTAGAACTGGAGGTCAGGTTGTAATGATCTGAAAAACAACCTGAGCAAGGGGTTGGTCTGTCCAGGGGGGACAGCATATATGCATCCAACAGGGTTGCAGGTTTCCATGGAACCAGTTAAGCCTTCATCTATCCAGCAAGTATGGGTGCATGCAAAGGAGACAGTGGAAAACGCTTGGGTTTTTCTTGGTATTGTCACTGCGCCTGGAAAATGGAAAGATCTGCAAGTAGAAGCCAAAGCGAGGGCTTTGGTGGAAGAATAAAGGGTTATGGTGGAGAATATGGATGTAGACATGAAGGAATGGCCATTGTAGAACAATTTCTCCGCCCTGCTGAATTTAGTTGGAAATTTAGAAATGGACAGCCAACATGAAAAAGAATTTAAAAAAGTTGTGCATGGCCAGGCCAGATATGGGCAATCAAAAAGTCTTAAAGGAAAGAAGAATGCCACATAAATGGTGCAGAGGGTGATAGGAAACGACTCACCAATAACCCTAACCCTGCGGGAATTAGCAGCCATGTCACCAGTTGTTCTTGACAAGATGGTCCAAACACAGAAGGAGTGTACTAAGGGACAGATCACCACAACCATGAAGCGGGTGAACATGGCACAAGAGAAGACAGATTGTGAGTTTTACCAGTCAAAGTCAATCTTGGTCCTGCTTGCCTACGTCCAAATGAAGATTGCAGGAAGGAAGATGTGTAAAATTTTATAGCAGTTTGATGGTAAACCTGCTGCCGTCAAAGCTAGTTGAAAATCTGGGTTTGGTCCAACAAAAGTGTGCAATGGGGCTCTGGCCATTGAATGGTGGCAAGTGTTGCATGGATGGGGTTGTTGAGGAGGAGGAGGTCAAGGTTGCAAGGGTGCAGAAATCCTTTTCTTTCCTCTTGGTGGAGTGCAGCAACCTGATTTTGGGACAGCCGCTCATGTTTGAGTTCTGGGCTCAGATGAGTTTTTATCCTAAGGGGTGCACAGAGGCGCTGACAGTGGATGAATCTTCCAGCGGCCGATTTGAGATAAAAATTTGCAATCAAAGGTGTGGGGGTTGGCCACTGGTGACAAGGGCCATTCCAATGGGGTGGCTGACTGTGAAGGTCAGCTCTTGAAGGATTTTGCCTAATCAGCTTTGTGCAGAAAGTTGGCTAGCAAGGAGCAGGTGGAAGAGTATGGCATGAAAAGGGTGCAGGAGGCAGAAGTAAGTTCCCTTCCTCAGTGTGCATCTCCTGGAGGTACTGCGTTTCAAAAACCCTATCATTGTTTCAAACTTGTGAGCAAAGGCAAAAGCTGAAGTTTGGTGATATCTAGGACTTACAACAAGGGATGCATAGGGATGGAAAAGTGTAATTCTGGTCCATACAAGCCAGTGGAACAGAAGGTCTGGCTCAGGAATGAACCAATAACACAGGGGTTGAACAGGCATCTGCAACCAATTGTCTGGTCTTGGGATCCCTGGGAAACAACTTTGAAGAAGTTGCAATGGGTGACTTGTTTGGTGTGGATTATGGAAAAACAGACAGATGCTCTCAATTTTGGGGCACCAGGTTGTTTTAGCACAGAGGAGCGGGATTTTTTAGAATTTGTTTTTGTGCTTTTCAAGAAGGCCCTTGGCTTTGTAACTGACAAGTGTGGATTGTTGAAGGGAAAGACAGGTGACCCTTATGTGATTCCAACAGTTCTGAAAAAAAATTGGAAGATAAAGCTGATATCAATCCCACAGACAGTCCTGGAGCCCTTCCTGGAGTTTTTCTGTGATCACATGAGGGCCAGGCTTTACAAGCAGTCTAAATCAAGTTAATCTAGCCCAATATTTGTGGTGGTTAAGCAGGATGGAAAGTTGTTGAGAATCATTCATGATTTCCAGCGGCTAAACTATTTGACAATCCAAGATGCAGGGTTGCCTCTGCACTTTGACAAGTTCTTTGAGTTGATGGCAGAGAATGCATTTTATGTGCTGGTGGATGTGATGGGTGGGTATGACCAGCAAGAGCTTCACCGTGAATTGAAACCTCTTACTGCATTTGAGACTGGGTTGGGAAGGATACAGTTGATGCAAATACCCCAAGGCAAAACTTCTTGGTGGCAGTTTATCATGCTCAGATGACTTGTCTTGCAAGAAAATCTTCTGCAGGGCATCCAAATCTTTATTGACTATGCAGGCATCAAAGGTCCAAAGAGGCATTATGGAGGTGCAGTCTTGACAGAGGCTCCAGCCATCCGCTTGTTCATTTGGGAATACACAGAGACACTGGAAAGGATCCTGTTTCAGGTCAAGGAGGCTGGGCTTACTGTTTCAGGGAAGAAGTTGGTGGTTTTCATTCCCATGCTTGAGGTCTTGGGGAATGTAGTGGCTTTTGATGGTAGGCAGATTTACAACCCTGTGGATGGTTTTGAACATCCTCCAGTTCCTGGTTTTTTGCAGCCTTGTTTGCATGCCCATCAAAGTTTTTGCAGAGTTGGCAAGCCCGCTGTGGGCACTGGAAAAAAAGGGCATGTAGTTGGATTGGACCTCTGGATGTGACAATTTGTTTTGGAAGCTCAAGGAGATTGTGGGATGCAACATTGTCCTCCAGGACCTCAACTATGAAGCCAGAGGGATATACTTGGCAGTTGAATCCAGTGATTTTGGTGCAGGAGATGTCTTGATGCAAGAGGAGGATGGGAAGGATTGGAAAGCCCTCTACAAGTCTGTTACTTTCACCTCAACAGAGAGCTACTACTTGCAGCCAAAGTTGGAATTTTTTGGGGTCACCAAGATTGTGCAGAGGCTTCACAACCTCCTTTGGGGGGTTCAATTCAAAATTTTAGTCAATGCAGAGGCTTTGGCATGGATGATCAACTCACCAGCGCTGCCAAATGCTTCCATCACCAGGTGGGTAGCATTCCTACAGCTCTTCTCTTTCAGTGTGGTGAAAATTCTGGGAAAGGTATTAAAAATTAAAGAAAAATTGTTTCAGTATCCTTGGGAGGATCTGTTTGAAGTTCCAGAGCCCCTCAACCTGGAGGCCCAAGTCATTTGGGTAGGGGTTTTGGAAGCAGAAGTTTGTCTCCTGCTCTACCATTCTGGGAATTACATGGTTCTTTGATCTTATCTGCAGGACCTACAATTCCCCAATGGTATGATAAGTGTGGTTGTTTGATGGGCAAAGCAGCACGCAGGGAACTTTTACTTGCAGGATGGACAGCTGTGGAGGCAAACTGCCCTGTTAATTCTTGTGGTTTCAATATTAATGATGGATCAAGAAGTGATCCTGAGGAGTCTCCATGAAAACCTTGGTCACCAGGGAAAGATTTAAACAAGGAGGAGGGTGAAGGCAAGGTTCTGGTGGCTGGGGATTGTCTGCGCAGTGCAAAAATGGGTAAATTCTTGCAAAGCCTGTCAAAGGCAGAGCTTGAGGTTTCCCAAAAAATTTGGTAAGACTACTGCGGAGGACACACTGTTTGGGCCTGTTTCTCTTGACATGGTCCACATAAAGGTGGGGAAGTTTGCGTATCTGCTTGTTGCACAAGATGAATTGTTGGGATGGGTTGAAGCGCACCCTGTGGTAAAGCTTTTGGCTGAAAAGGTTGCTCAGTTCTTGGAGGAGGATTGGTTTTCACAGCACAGGTCACTTTATTTGGTCACGGTGGATGTAGGTGCAGAGTTCAAGGGTGTTCTGATGACACTGGTTCAGAGTTGCAGGGAAAAGTTTGGGTGTGTGATGGAGTACTGCCCAGAAGATGCTGAAATGATTGAACATGGACCTCAACCAATCAAGGAGGCCCTGGTCAAAATGTGCAGGGAGAACGGCAAGCAGTGGAAGGAGACAACTCTGGTGGTCCTCTTTGCAGATTTGATCTTGGTGAAGCTGTCAATGCGGTACTTGCCATACAAAATACTCTTTGGTCAGAATCCTGTGCTCCTGGTGGATATTGAGCTGGAAAAATTCTTGGGGGTGGATTGGTGGAAGTTCAAGACCTTGGCAGAACTTGTTGAGGCACATGCCAAACAAACTTTTCAAGGCACATCTCATCCCTGAGGCGGGATGAGATGCTGCTTAAGGCCACAGAAAGGCTGAAGAAGACCTGCATGGTTTTGGTCTGCTACTTGGATGAACATTTCTCTCACTGGCTTCAGGAGCCATTGTTGAAAAGTGACTTGGTCTTGTTGTACAACCAGAGCCTGGAGTTTCAGTGAGGAAAGATTTTTTCCAACTGATGGAATGGAACCTTCTGCATGGCATCAAATTTTTATTGCAGGAGTTATCAGCTGGAGAAACTGGACAGGAATCTTCTCAAGCGCAAGGCTGTGGATTCACATTTCAAAGGCTTCTTTGCGCGGGGATACAACTTGTTTGATGAGAAGGTGGGGTAGGCTGACGGCTCTGGTGACAATAGCATGGTTTCAGGGCAGGTTGAAGGAGAGGATGCAAGTACTTTGTCTTCCAACAGGGCTGTGCGCAATGTGCCTCTCCAGAGGAGCAAGAGGTTTCAAACCGCTGGGGGGGGGGAAGCTAGTTCTGGATGAGGGAAAGCTTGATTTTGTGAGGGGGTGCTCTAGCCGGTTTACAGCCAGAACAACTAGAAAACCCAGAATTTTTGTTTCCTTATTTTTCTAATTGGATTGGTGCTGGCCTCAGGTTATGGATTTTTGCAGAAAATGCAGGCACAGCAACATTCTGGGTACATACATGCAATTAAAATTGCCGCAAGCAGAAGGTGGGTTAAAGAGCAATTCAATGGATGGTATGGCACTCAAAAACAAAAACCCTTTTTCTTTTTCTTTTTCTTTTTCTTTTTCTTTTTCTTTTTCTTTTTCTTTTTCTTTTTCTTTTTCTTTTTCTTTTTCTTTTTCTTTTTCTTTTTCTTTTTCTTTTTCTTTTTCTTTTTCTTTTTCTTTTTCTTTTTCTTTTTCTTTTTCTTTTTCTTTTTCTTTTTCTTTTTCTTTTTCTTTTTCTTTTTCTTTTTCTTTTTCTTTTTCTTTTTCTTTTTCTTTTTCTTTTTCTTTTTCTTTTTCTTTTTCTTTTTCTTTTTCTTTTTCTTTTTCTTTTTCTTTTTCTTTTTCTTTTTCTTTTTCTTTTTCTTTTTCTTTTTTCTTTTTCTTTTTTTTTTCTTTTTCTTTTTCTTTTTCTTTTTCTTTTTCTTTTTCTTTTTCTTTTTCTTTTTCTTTTTCTTTTTCTTTTTCTTTTCTTTTTCTTTTTCTTTTTCTTTTTCTTTTTCTTTTTCTTTTTCTTTTTCTTTTCCTTTTTTTTTTCTTTTTCTTTTTCTTTTTCTTTTTCTTTTTCTTTTTCTTTTTCTTTTTCTTTTTCTTTTTCTTTTTCTTTTTCTTTTTATTTTTATTTTTCTTTTTCTTTTTCTTTTTCTTTTTCTTTTTCTTTTTCTTTTTCTTTTTCTTTTTCTTTTTCTTTTTCTTTTTCTTTTTCTTTTTCTTTTCCTTTTTTTTTTCTTTTTCTTTTTCTTTTTCTTTTTCTTTTTCTTTTTCTTTTTCTTTTTCTTTTTCTTTTTCTTTTTCTTTTTCTTTTTCTTTTTCTTTTTCTTTTTCTTTTTCTTTTTCTTTTTCTTTTTCTTTTTCTTTTTCTTTTTCTTTTTCTTTTTCTTTTTCTTTTTCTTTTTCTTTTTCTTTTTCTTTTTCTTTTTCTTTTTCTTTTTCTTTTTCTTTTTCTTTTTATATTTTCTTATCTCTTCTCTCATTTACAAGTATAGGACTGTTGGCACAGGATGGTTGGGTGGTGTGAAATGGTGGGGGTAGTGCTGGCTGGGGTTTAGCCTGACTTTGTGAGGGGGTGCTCTAGCCGGTTTACAGCTGGAAAAACTAGGCACCCCAGAGTGTCTGTTCTCTTATTGCTTTTATCTCCCTCTCTTGTGTTGTGTGCTTGCGCAGGCAATCTGTTTTTTTTGTTCTCCCTCTCTTGTTTTGTGTGCATGCGTTGGTGGTGTGTTTTTTGTTTTTGTTTTACAGAAGGGGTACGGGGAACTATGTGGAAGTTCCTCTGGGGAAGTCCAGGTACCTCTCTGGGGACTCAGGATGATAGGGATGTGCAGAAACTTCTTGTATGTGGAACTCATGGAGGCACAGATGGCAATCTCAGGCATCTCAGGAGTCTTGCTTGTGGATGCATGGATCTTGCGCAAAGGTGTGGATTGCAATCTCTCTATTCTTCTCTCACTCTGGATCTCAATCTCCCAATCAGGCTGGAGTCCTCTCTCATGATTTTTTCTCATCAGGGCTTACACACCAAACAAAAAAAGTCTATTTTCTCTCCCTGAAGTTGAGAAGGCATGGTATATACAGCTAGGATGAGATAGGGAAAGGAGGGAAAAAGGGAGGAGGGGAAAAGTGCCTAAGAATTCTCCATCATCTCCACCATTTCAGCCCACACTTCATCAAACAAGTCACAAAAGGCCTCCAGAAGCTTGCACCAGGATGCAGTGTTGTGGGCACAAGGGATGGAAAGGAATCCACGGAGAAAGAAAATCAACCAGTTTGAAAAATTGTTGAAACACACAGATGAGAAGGCTAGCCCAGTTGGGGTGTTGGGAATATCTGGTGAGGCCTCTTGTCAAAATTGCTTGGCTGGTGGTGAAAATGGGATATTGACCAGTGGGGTTGGAGCATGTTCCCCCAGTTCTGAAAACAAGATGATGATGCCTTCTGGTGATGGGGGGTCCAGAATATTGGCCAGCAGAGTAGGAGTGTGACCCTCTGGTTCTAGCAACAACTTAGGAGCAGGAAACAAAAATTTTGGGGCAGGTCCAGGAGTTGGACAAGGCAGAGGAGGAGGAGCCTGTTGTCCAAATAGCTCCTTGATGCAAGGGTCCATTGCAACCTTCCCAGTACCAGAGGGAAGTGAAAGAGGCCTTGAAGGTTACAAAGTCCTCTCTTTGCGGCGGTCCAGCTTGAAAGAGGGGGGAGGCCAATTTGCAGCTCTTGCAGGATCTGTCTGAGGGCGGAGTGCAATGTTGGCTGGAAGATGGAGAGTCAGGCGGTGTCAACAATTACTTGGGGATCAACTCATCACTTGAGACAACAAAAAAGTTGTGGCAGGCCCTCTTTTGAATTCAAGCATGGGGATTTGGACACTTGCGGAGAATGCCCTTGCCAAGGAAGCATTGAAAATTTCTGGCACAGAAATTTCTAAACGTGCAACAGCCAAGGAGGAGAAAACAAAACAAGTGGTGGAAGGTGCAGTAACTACAAGAAAGGGCCATGGTGGAGAACCAAAAGATGTGAGGGGAGTGTGAAGGATGGGTGGGTTGGTGGTGTGCAAGGGAGGTGGCATGGGAAGTGGGGTGGTTGGTGAGGTAGAAATGGTAAGAACTCTGGGGAAAGAACTCAAGCTGGGAGGGGATGTGGTGGGATTATATAGCCTTGGTGCTGGGAACTTTGTTGCAGGTTGCACACTCAGCTTCAGGCACAATCCCCACTCAGCACTGGGTTTACATCAGTCTCAGCATTTGGTGCGCAGAAATCTCAGCTTTGGTTGCAGCAAATTCATGATCTTCTCTGAGGAAGAAGACCAAGAACCAAAGCTTATCCAGTCAGGTTCAGGGACATAGGAGAAGGATGGTCATGCAGGGCTATCTGGGGAGGGAACTTGAAGACAGGCATGGGAAAGGCTGTGCAATGAGAAGGAAAAACCCAGATGAACTTAATGGCAGGTGGATGGTTAGGGTGGGAGAGGGCGGAGCTTAGGGTTTTTCTCAGTTGTTTGTGTACTTAGTTTAGGGTTGAGAGGGAGGTCCTTATACCTTGCTCTAAAATCAGAGCTTTAGATAGAAAATAGAATAAAAAGAAAATCTCCCACAAAACTTGGAAGGAAAGAAGGATATTTCTCAACTCTCTATCTTTTTTATCTTACTCTAATCTTTCTCTGGTAGTTGCTTTAACAGCGCACTCAGCCCCTTACAGATGCTTGGGACCAATAACTTTCAAACAAAGGACAAAGTTAGGGTTATTCACATCTTGTTTCCACGCCTGTTACTTTGTTGGAGCTAAATTTGCCGCCACAATCAATCGCAACATCTTTTATTGTTTTGCTTTTGAGATTTTCCATCTTAGTAAAAATGGAACAAGGGAAGAAAATGTATTGGATTTGTTGGAAAGAATGTATCCAACTCTGTAGCCAGAGAACCAGTTGGCAATTTGAAAGTAGTACTGGCCACCTGAAAGAGAGGGGGGGAATGATTTTGCCACTGAGAACCATAAATATTGTCTCAAGCATTGGAGTTTCTGGAGGGACATTCCCTTTCAAGGGGAGTCAGTGTAATTTTGTCAAACAACAGTTATCACAGTGGAGCAAGGTGGCATTGACTCCAAACATGTGCTTCAGTGCTTTGTTGCTGGGGTGCCTGGTGCATCTGTGTAGCAGTTCCAAGTAATTATTTGTGATGATCTGAGTGTTGAGAGCACATGGACCTGTCTTTTGAGTCAAGAACTTCATTATTATGAAATTGTTAATAATTTTAGCTTCAAGAAGGGGTATTTCTTCTCTCAGCAGGTGGAGTTTTGAATTGTTCACATGGTTGATTTTGACCCCATTGCATAGGAGTCTTCCCAGGATGATGAGCTTTCCTTGCAGTTTAGGGACATAGAAAGATTTGAGGGTTGTGGTATTTCCATTCATGGCATTGATTAGAGCAAATAAATTGCCTTTGACTCAAAGTGAGTTTCCATCTTCAATTTTGATGCTTGAGCACCTCTTGCAATAGTTGGTGGAGACTTTCTTTTGATTTAAAATATGATGGCTTTCTCCACTATCAATAACCGTGTTTTCTCCTACAGATTTTATGGAAAAGGTTGTTCCTACACAGATTTAGGCTCCCAATGAGGACCAAGATTTGTCCAAGCATGGTTCAGGAGGGGCCATGGCTGTGTTTGATTTTGTTTTAAACTTTACTTGGCTTCCCTGCATTTGGACTCTTTGTGTCTTGTCTTCAGATTGTGCACACTGTTCAAGCACACTGGATATTTTTTGGTGTGGACTTTGAGGGATTTCTCTTCCAACTTGACTGTTGGGCCCAAACTAGATTTTTGTTGATTTGAGTCCAACACCTCCATTAAAAGCATCAGAGTGAGTGGGCGCTTGGAGTGAAGTATCTCCTTGGTGACTTCCATGGTGCTTGGAAGCCGGCTGACAATGCATTCTGCCATGAAAGGCTCATAGAGGTGAATAACGCCATGGTTTTCATGGCCAATTCTAAGACCCACCGCAGTGATTGCATTGATATGGGTGTTTAAGTTGTTCAGAAAGTCCTGGATGTTTTTGTTGAATGAAAGCTCCAGGAATTTTGTGTACACTCTGGACTGATTGTCTTTTGAGTGAGATTTGTAGTGGTTGGTGAGTAAGTTCCAGAGGGCACTGGGTTTATTTTCATTGTCTGGGTTTACAAATCTTTGGATATTGGTGTATCCCATGTACATGGTAAGGATACTGGCTTTCCTTTGTTTCTCCTTGTGGAAGGTGTTTGGATCCTTGTTGGCCACAGGAGATGAAGTGATGAGGTGGGCCAGCAGATTGTTCATGCTCAGGTAGCTCTTGCTGGCTAATTTCCATACTGGGAAGTTGTGGTCGTGAAGAACAAACAGTGGCTTGAAATTATCTCATCCGTGCATCTTGATATGTTTGCTGCACTAAATTATAGTAAGCTGGGATTATAACCTGATAAAGCACCGGGAGTGGTGAGTTGAGAGGGCAAAAAACGGGAAGACAGCTCAATGATGCATACCTAATAAAACACTGGGAGTGGTGAGTTGAGTGGGCACACCAGGCAAAGAAACCTCAATGATGCACACCTAATAAAAAACTGGGAGTGGTGAGTTGAGCAGGCATGCAATGGGAAGACAGCTCAATGATGCACACCTGGGGGACAGAGATGGAAGAAAATTTACAATTATAAGTAATAAAATTGAATGAGGAAGAAATCAAAGGAATCCAAAGGGGTGAGCTACATAGAGATCCTAACCTAACAAAATGCTGGAAGTGGTGAGTTGAGCAGGCCCAAAACTGGAAGACAGCTCAATGATGCACACCAGAGGAAATAAGAGGGACAAAAGCATTAGGGATTTGACAAGTTGGAGTAGAGGCAAGGAATCTTGTGGAGAAAATTACCTGGAGGAGAGAGATGGCAGACAATGTACAATGATAAGTAATAGAATTAAATGAGGAAAGAAAACTCTGTCCTCCAGGGGTAACATTAAGCTATATGAACAATGACATTAGGTTACAACTCTATTTATCACTATACTGTATGAACATGCAGTATGGCTGTTCCTCCCAATACCCAAATTTCAAGATTTTCTGTCTCAATTAAGTTTTCTTCTCAAAATCCTGTAGCCACCATCTGTGCCCACTTAGAATTCTTTTCATCCATGCAGAATCACTTCAGCTAAATTTTCATTCTTGAAAACCCAGCTTTCAAAACTTGATTCCTTCCCTCTCCACATGATGTGCTTGTCTTAAGATCCCTGGGGATTTTATCTTTCCTGCTTTGCCACCCATTCTGCCACCCTTCCTCTTCATGAAAGT
This sequence comes from Puccinia polysora, assembly GCA_025617555.3. NCBI lineage: Eukaryota > Fungi > Basidiomycota > Pucciniomycetes > Pucciniales > Pucciniaceae > Puccinia > Puccinia polysora. The sequence goes on along the minus strand of CM062612.1, from coordinate 15,242,043 downwards.
CTGTCTTCAATCTGTGCCATATGCTTTTTGTTACTTTGATTTCACTTGACTTAATTGGTCAAGTGGAAATATGACTCATGCTTTCTCCCAATCTAACTTGAATCCATCTTTCATAGATGCTTCTGGTCCCTCATGAAAAGATCTAAGTACTTTCATCCTGACTCCCCTTGTTTATGATTTTTCACTTTTTAAAAAACAATACAGTCCATTTTCAATGGAAAATGAAATTTAATAACTGATCTGGTTGAGCATTACCACATTTTTATGTTTCATAACAGAGGCTAGGCTTCTTAGTGTTTAAATCTACAGAATTCATTTTATGAATCTTGCTTATCTTCTATCAGTGACAATGTAGTCACCAAGAGCTCCACACAGGAGAAGGATCATCAAAAATTTTAATAAATACCCCAAAAAAACTTAAAACCAACCAAAATAAGCTGTTTAAAAAAAATCAAAATTGATCTAAATCATCATTAAAACCTCCAAATCCCACAAAGAATGAAAATTTGGGAGGAAATGGAGAGATGAACTGAATTTATTATACATAAATTTAGTTAATTATTGACTTTTGACCAGATCAATGGTTTTATTGGTCAGTTTTTTTTGTCAAATCTTCACCCAAAACTTCTGAAATGTATTTTTTCAGCATCCTTGCTATCAAGGGTCTAACATATCTCTGAAGCCAGAGCTAAAACAAAATTAAAAAACAAAAATCTCTCAAAATGAGCACTGGATAATGAATCCAATAATTCAACAGACTGGTTTGGATTTCAATTTATGTAAAATGAATGGCCAGTGTTAAATTCAAAAAACCAGGTTGCAAATGGGTTGAAAATGACTGTTCACAACTCATTTGAGTTGTGAAACACCATTTGCAACCCATTTGAGGTGTGAAAGCTGTTTTCAACCAATTTGAGTTGTGAAAAACACTTTTGGCTCATTTGGGGCTATTTTGCTCCAAATGGGCTAGTGTATGGGGTAATTAGGGGTACCTAGTTTTAGAGTTATTTTGGCATTTCCTAGAATCTCACTCTTATTCAATTTTGTTTTGTTTTGTTTTCTTTTATCTTCTTTTTCCTGTCCTACCATGCGCAGTCGGCTATGTGCGCTCAGCCCGCCACTGCGGACTTCCCAAATCAATTGACGGTCCAAGACCAGATCAAGCGGCCTTTGTCAATTCTAGTTGCTCTAAGCCGCTCAAGGAACCAACCAGATCTAATTCATTCAACTCACTTAAATCTCAACAAACCAACCTCAACCAATCATCCATCAAAGACAAGCAACCAGATCAAACAAAGCAAGATCATTCCAGATCAACTCCTCAATCAGCAGACTGTTGATGATTCTCTCTTCAGCTCTATCAAGGCGCCTTAATACTGTTGACTCCCACAGTTGTCTGGCTTTGTCATCATCCTATCTGGCTACTAGTGAATACCTCTGCTACTCATTCCTCATCCAGACTCAAACACTGACCAGCTATGTCTCCAGATCCACAAGTCTCTTGATCAATTTGTTCTATCCATAATCAGACTCTCAGCTAGTAGCTTGTTATCTTCCATTGGTTCTTTTTGTCACTTAGCTTCAGTTTGTTTCACGCAATGTTTTGTTCTGATTGTCCTTGTTCCTTAAAATTTATCAAAAGCTTGGTTCTGGTTCTTCAATCCTAAATTCTCTAATGGTTAAAAGCCTGCGTCAACGGCAATGGAGCGACTGGGGCCTTCCTCAACACCAGGACCAGGGGGGGATTCAACCAATTATAGATCACTTGTTATCAAGTCATCAATTGAATACACGCCCGTACTAACAGCAGAAAACTACAGCATGTGGCAAAAGAAATTCAAAAAACTCTTCAAGATTTGTGGAATTTTCAACATAATGAATGATCCCGACGATCTGACACGACTTGACAAAGAAACAAGCCAGGAGTTTGTAGCTCACATCATTGCCAAACTTGACGGCAACACCTACAATAATGTCATCAAGGACCAGAACAAGGATGATGCCAAACTGATCTGGTCATCTATGCAAGAACACTTTGCATCTTGCCAATCAGCTAACAGGGCAAGAGTCTTCAAGGGACTCCTCCACCTACCAATGGAATCTGATATAAAGGCCTTTGTAATGTCCGCAACTGACCACCAAGGCAGATGCAACCTAGGCTAAAGCTCATTCGCCGATGGCTCCTGACCCCACTCGTTGCAAACTCAGTAAGCACCTTTCGGTCCTTCAAACTCACCTTATAAAAAGCAAGAAGGATGCAACAGAATCCTAACATGCTCATCTCAACTCTCTATATGCATAGCTCATGTCAAACTGTTAGATTCAATCAGCCAACAAATCGAGCCAACTCAATTCTCAACAACCGAACCTCTTATCTCTTGGACCATTCATCCCAACGTTAGCGCAGGAAAGCCGAAACCCTCATCCGCTTCTTCTAACCTCTAGCTTAACCGCAAAAAGATCCTCTCCGCATTTCTTTTCATTCCATCTTCTTTGTTCCCTCATCGGCGCAACCTTAAATTCCTTTTCTTTCATCATCTCCTTTTTTTCAATTTCAACAAACAATAAACGCCTTATTCCTAAGACACGTTTCTGCTCTTAGGTTTGTGCCAACTTTGTCTACCATTCTTACAAACCATTTCTGTCGTTTCGTGATGAAATCAAGGCTCTTAGTTTTTACCAATCAAATTTCTCACAGCATGAACGATCTCTTGCTCGGTTGGTGCGCAACAGCTGCTCCGCCACTCTCTTGAAGTACATCTTTGGTTGCTACTGATCAGATTCACAGTGTTGCAATGCTTCAATTAAAGTTACACTAAAAGGAAAAAAAAGAGGCCAGGGGAATAAGGCGTTCTTCCAACACCGGCGGTGGGTAGGACTTTAAGGTCCAGTTCCATGACGATGAAGGTGTTGCCTCGTCCTGGGTAAACCGACGTTTCGATGATGAGCATACAAATATCGGCTCGATCTTGGTGATTTTTTACTCGCTCGGTTGACTATCACAACCGAAGCCGGCCGTGATGGCTTGCACTAGCAGTCAACCAGGCTGGAAAATCCTATAAGAGCGATGGGTTGATTACCATCAACTTGACATATCTGTACCTGAGCACTTCTTTTACCATTTAATTCCAATATTCGATTTTAAATAGCATCAAACAACACAGAAAGCAGAAATCAATTCGGAGGCAACCTTGAAAAAAAGAAAAATTGAAAAATGGGGCTCTTGGTTTTCTTGAAAAATTTTACCTTGTTCTTGGTACAGCTAAGCTATCTGCCAATAGTGTGGGGTGTAGGTGTGAGCGATCCGGCACTCGCCGCTCGATGCAACCGATCAATTCCTTTTGGTTTTTGCCAGCTTGGAGGTAATTACAACGCTTTGGCTGGTGAGTAAAATTAGGATTTGAATCATATAGAAATCAGTTGGACTTGAGCACTTACTTTGAATAATTGGCTTTGAAAAAATGAATTATGAATTTTGCATGAAAGTTCAAATACCTTACCATATACAAGATCCAAATGCCGACACAATACTATTTGATTGCTATAATCAGACGCCACCAAGCGGAAAATTCCAATACCAATTAATAGGGACAATATGTTGCAACTCCAAGATGGTTGATGTAAGTTTTCTGTAAAAACGCCAAGGATATATTCACTTCTTCAAATTTGCTGAATTTGAGACTTTTGAGTTGAAAATGAAACAAATATGGAAAAGGGAAAAATTTGTCCTCAAGGCATTAGTTCAACAAAAAAAAACCAAAGATCTCAGATCCTTCTCAATAAATTTTTACTTTTGATGTGCTTTCTAACCCAAGGAAGGCAGGGAAACTTCATCTCAAAAATGAATAAAAAATTATGTGGAATCAATTTAAATTGAAAACAGGTTTTCAATAATTGACCATCAGAGGTTCATCAATTTTGCATGTGAAAGAATCTCTTCAAGGCTCTCCAGGATTTTTGGATTGATTCTTGAAAGCCTTGTGAATGCTTTTAAGGATTCCAGGGGTCTTTTGGATAATTTGAAGCATTAAAGATGGCCTTCTGAATTATCTGAAGAATGCAAGAAATTATTTCAAGTAAGACCTCTGAAAAGGTTCAAAGGGTGCCAGAAGGCCTATAAAATTATTCAAAGAATTCTCAAAGGCCCCTGTAATTTTTTCAACGAGTTCAAAGGGACTTATTCACCAGCCAAAACTAATGAACTCCAGTTAAAAATTTGTGAAAACCTTGTTTTGGTTCCAATAAAATATCAAAAATAAATATCCTTGATGAGATGAGGTTTTCAAAAACTCATTTATTGGTAAAAAATACCAAAAGTGCATATTTATCCAGAAGTTTATGAATATATGCCTTTTTTTTGTGATGAAAAAAAGCCTTGGATAAAATTACACTATTTAAACTATTTTTTAATTTGAATTCAAAAGGCATGATTTCATCATTTTTGAAGGCATGAATTTGAATTTGGCACATATAACCATTTAATATATTTTTCATATAAATTCTCCCAATTTTTTATTGAGTTTCTGATGCTGATGGGTTATCATTTATTTTTGACCACTTTTGAAAAAAAAGAAATTTTCAAGTCAACTCAATCCATCAAGTAAAAGTACCACAAAAAAATACCCAAGAATAAAAAATGCAGCAACTATCACTGTTTCTCAATCTGATATCAGCAACTTCTGTGGACAAGCTGGAACTGGTCCTTAGAAAACTTGAATAAATATGACAAAAAAAGGGAACTATGTATAAAATTTCTTCCTAAAAAACCCATTTTTGTCTCATTTGATTAATTCCTGTACTTTTTTTCTAAAAAAAAAAAAAAAAAAAAAAAAAAAAAAAGAGAATTTTAATTCAAAAATATTATTTGTATAAATTTATTTTTCCCTTGTGATTGAGATTCTATGAAATAGGACAGGCAAACCACAAGCAAATTTTTTCAAGTTCATCTTATGTAGCTCAAAATATTTGGAAAAAATACAATATTGGGAAAAATTGAATAGAACATTCAAGAAGCACAAATAAGTCAACCTGCTTTGTGGGGATGGATGAAACCTACTCTTTTTGAAATATAAAATCTAAAACCCATCATTTTGTGCCAAAAATTCCAAGAAATACTTTACAAAATGAGACAAGCTTTCTGTTATTTATCCATTGAAATGCTCTAATAACATAAACCTCAGTGGTTGCCCCAAACTCTCAAGATTCACACCAGAGATTTTCATCCCCATAAAAATAAACTGCTCTCTAAATTAAGGCTGATTAAATCTAATTTTGCTTAAACATCAATCGGTTTTAACCAAATTAATAAAACTCCCTCAAGCATCAGAAAAGGGGAATAAAATCAAATGAGGGTAAATGAAACTATCAACCACAAAATCAGTAGTCTCAATCCCACTGGTCAAAACAACTCATTTTCCCCCCAACTGTAGAAATTTGACAGGGAAAATGAATTTGACAGTGGGAACAGATGGTGCTGGAATATGGAACAGTTTTTTGTTCTCATTATTCAATAAATTAAAAACAAAAATAATGGTTTGATAAATATTTTGAAAGAGTGATGATAAATTCATGACTCAAATTAGTTGTGTGGCACGCGGCACAACTACCATTGAGTCAGGTAGCCTCCACACAACTTGACTGTAGTTGTTTGGGCCCCAAACAACTGTTTGGTGTTGTTTGGGGGCCGCAAAACTACAATTGAGCTGTGTGGGGTTGTACACAACTTGAATGTAGTTGTGTTTTGGGCCACACAACTACAAATGTTTTGTGCCAAAAAAAAAGAAGAAAGAAAGAAATAAACTAAAATAAACTAAATAAAAATACAAAAAAAAGAGAAATCAACCAAATAATCAAAAAATGTTGATTTTTTGGTTCAAAAAAAACCAAAAAAAATAAAAATAATATAAAAATAAGTAAAAAAAATCAAATAAAAAAAAAGAAAAACAAAAAAAACTGAAGAAAACCAAAACACCATAAATTAACTAAACATTGAAAGAGTCTATGGAGCAGCCCTAAAGTACAAGTGCCAAAAAATACAAGTTCAACTTGACTAGCCCTGAAGTAAAAACACCAAAAAATAAGAGTTCAAATTGACTAGCCCTAAAGGAAAAACACCAAAAATACAAGCTCAACTTGACTTGCCCTCAAGTAAAAGTGCCAAAAAATACAAGGCATTTTTCGGCAAGCCCTAAAGTAAAAACACAAAAAAAAACAAGCTCAACTTGTGTTAAGCTGATCCCATCACAAGAAGTAAAAATACTCCTTATGATGGGATCAGCCCAAAACAAGTTGAACTGAATTACCAATAAAATGTCATTCAAAACACTTGTAATAATGATTTTAACTCAAAAAAATCAATGTTATGATGCTCAAAATACGATAGCCCTTTTTATGAGTAAAAGTACAAGTTAGCTGCATTAGAATTACAATTTATATGGAAACCCAATGATGAGATGATCTCTCTAATTCAATTCTATAATCTGGAAGAAACTTGCAGTTGATCTTTGAGATGATCAACCCAACCAGAAGTTGTATTTGAAATGAAAGTAGAGGGTTTTTCTACAATGGGCGGGATTGGAATCATTTCTCCCTCAAGTACTAATAGAAACAAGGGGTTATTTTTTAGAAAGGAACTATAAATAGACTTTGATTGATCTTTAACACCATTTTTCATTGGAGTATAAGTAGAACATGACTCCAATGAAATGAAACATATAGGTCTGGCATATTTTTCTGCTATTATTTGACCCATATCAAACTTATCCAGCCATTTTGAAGATGGAATATTTTCATTTATGCCTTCAAAATCAAGTCTTTGTTTAATTTTTTCTAACTCTTTTGACCCATCAATCATCTTAATATAGCATGCTTTATGTCTCTCCAATGTTTCATACATTTCCTTTCTCACATTAAACCAACTTTCTTCATCATAACCAAGCAATTTAGCAATAACTTTGAATCCAAAATTCCCATCAACAATTGGATCCCAAACCTCACCAAATAAATTATGTAATTTTTCTGTTATTTGATTGCGGTATTTAAATTTGGGTTCTTGGGATCAAAACTTTCTCAGCCAAAATTCCAATAAAATTAATAAATCACATTATACTCATCAAAGATGAGCTTCTGGTTGACGCTTCTTGCATGTCTTCTTTCTCTGAAGAGTGTTAAAATTTCAAATGAAGTGAAGCTAATTCACTTTCAATCTCTTCCTCTGAACTATAAAATTCAGATTCTGATCCTGCAGAATTTGACTAACAATTATCATTATATTTTCATCAGTTCATTAAACCAAAAAAATGAAAATTTCACAAAAGAAAATACTTACAATCTTTTGTGTTGTCTTATTTGGTGCCTTTCTAATCCCCTTTTTCCGCTTAATTTCTTTTCCCACAAGTTCAAATCAAGAAGGATCTCTCCAGGTATCTGTCAATTTTGGCCTTCCTTTGCTTATATTTCCAGAATTTAGGTTCAAGTCTTTGCTTTGATTGATAATTTGCGGGCTCCTGAAAAAGTTTCTTAAACAGCTGGCAATGATCTTGTTCAGGATTTCCCAAGAGCATATTTCAACTTTGGTTCCTATCATCAAAACTAACTTAGTATTCATAAATTTAATCACATCATTCAAATGAATACCCACCAAAGATGAGCTTCTAGTTGAGCTTTGCTGCACATTGTCTTCCTCTGCAGAGGATTCTGATTCCAAATTAAGTAATCCCAATCCACTTTCAGTCTCTTCCTCTGAACCATGAAATTCAGATTCCAATTCTGCCAACTTTGACTAAACATTCATCATTAGTTAGTAACTAAGTTCATTAAACCAAAAAAATGAACATATCCCAAAAGAAAAGACTTACAATCTTTTGTCTTTTCTTATTTGGAGACCTTCTAGTCCTTTTTTCTCCCTTCAGTTTTTTTTCAAAATGCTCAAACCAAGATGGTTCTTGCTGCGTATCTGTCAATTTTGGCCAGCCCCTACTTGATTGTAAGACTTTAGGTTCTAGTCTTGGCTTTGATCACTATTTTTTAATCTTCCAGATGATATACTCCAATATGCCGCTTTGCTGATGATCTGGAGATCCCAAGATCATTGCATTCAATTTTTCACGTGACTGAGGAATGCTTAGCATTTTGTTGACATTGCACTTGAAAAATTCAAAAGGATCAACCATTAGTGAATTAGGAATCATTAATAAAAAAGCATTAATCACATAGTGATTTGAACAATCCAACGTGAACAATCCAACTTAAGACAACTTACAGAACTAGAACTACAAGGGTCATAGTCCAAACTCCACCAAGGACAAACATCTTTGGGTCCCACGGATCCTCTGAATGCTAGATGGTCACCTATTTGGTGGGAACAGGGCAAACCCATAGTCTTGGAAAATGACTTGGTGCACACTTTGCCATCATGATCACGTTTAAGCTTCTCAAATTGTTCCCTAATAAGCTGAATTGCCTCTAAAGACAATTTGTAACCCAATGGTAACAGTTAAGGTGGAAGAACTGTCCCCAACTTAATTCAAGAGTTATAAAGTGACACATGAACCAATTTAATTTGATTAAAAACTGTTCTGTCAAGGCTTTCCCAAACATCCAACATGTTTCCCAAAGAGTTTTCAAGAAATCATTTGAGAGTTGCATGGGCCGCTTCAACCCAAGATGTTGTTTTGTTTCCAAAATCTGGGTTTATAGAACTCCACGCTGTGGTAGACCAAACCTGATCTATAGCCATCAGACTCAATTTTCTAGTATAAATATAATTCCAATCATAAATTTAACCTCAGAAATGGATTCTACACCAAAAATAACCCATATTCACCCAGCCAAACTACCCCTCTATCTCTCATGGTTTAGAAGATACAGCCAAAATAAATTGTGGACAGCTCATATCACACCCAGGTATCACAAACTAGTGAAAGGCCATATGGTTATAGTTGGAATCCCTAAATTTTGGACTGAGGAAAGTCAGAGTAAGAGGCAAGTAGAAGGATGTGTTTCAAATAGAAAGAGTCAAAGGAAAAATAGTAGAGACACAAAATACTCACCTGAGGAAAGTAAGAGTAAGAGGCAAGTAGAAGGATGAGGAGAGGAAATCCTTCTACCAGTCTTGAGCTCTGTCCTCAGGTGGACACAGTGATAGAAGTGTCACAGTAGGCGTGACATGGTTTGTGAACATCAAAGAACTAGAAATGGAGCGCGCGTGTGTGACAGAAAGCAGAGGAAACCAGAGTAGAGAGTTTCACACTAGTTTGATGACAGAGAAGACAGACTGAGAAAGAAATGGAGAAACATAGAGAAAGAAAATTAAGAGAATGAAAGAAAGAATAAAGACAGATAGGAAATGATGAAGAAACTGAGAAGGAACCAAATGGGATTTATGATAGGGATAGAGTAATCCCAACACCCCCCCTTGCTAACCAACCGCTGTGAGGCCAAATAAAGCTTGATGTATCCCAAGGAGCACTTGAGATAGCCGTTTGGTTAGCATATCAGCAATCATTTTCTTTGTTCCCACATGATGAACGTTGAAGACCCCTCGAGCTACGCATTTGCGTATGAAATGGTGACGGGTGTCGATATGCTTCGTGCGTGAGTGGTGCTCAGGGTTCTTTGCCAAGGCTTCGGCCCCTTCATTGTTGGCATAGAGCGGAACTGGACCGGGTTCACGGATGTGGAGTTTGACCATTACATTCCGTAGCCATAGACCCTCCTTGCAGCAGTCCAACAGGGCCTTATACTCTGCTTGCAAGCTCGACAGAGAAACCGTAGGCTGCTTCTTGGATCTCCAGGAGATAGAGCCAACCCCTACCTGGAAAACGTAACCCAACACAGAGCGACAATTGTCACGGTCTTCAGCCCAGTCGGAGTCCGCGAAACCAGTCAGATTCAGGTGCGAGCCACCAAGAGTCAGATTCATGTTCTTGGTGGCGTAGAGATATTGAAGTACTCAAAGGGCTGCATCCCAGTGCTTGACGGAGGGGTCTTGAAGGAATTGAGACAGTTTTTTAACTGCAAAAGAGACGTCCGGCCAAGTACACTGTGAGACCCAGAGCAGAGAGCCTATCAGTTGGTTGTATTGAGGTGGTGAAGGGGGTACATCAACCTTGAGTTTTACCAACAACTTGAAATTTGAACTTGTGGGTGAGACAACGGATGAGGGAAGCGATGGCAGGAATGTGGAGGCGACGGAAGTGATGTAGTGCTCCTGCCCTATAGAGACTGTTCCAGATTTCCGGTCACGCTGAATGGAAATGGAAAGAAAAAGGGACAGGTCCTCGTCAGATCAAACCGTGAAACGCTTTCCGATGTCCACAATGAATGGTGAGACAAAATCCGAAGTCCCCACAATGGCTAGATCATCCACGTGAGCCGTGACAGCACCTACCAGGTGACCGGCGCATAGTTTGAAATATAAAGATGGATTGTAGGATGACCTGGTGAGTCCGAGGGAGAGAAGGGCAGAGTTGAGTTCAACATTCCACTGACAAGGCAACTGTTTCAACCCGTAGATGGCTCTTGATACCTTGCACACCCAGTCTGGGTGGACTGGATCTTCAAAACCGGGTGGTTGAGACATATAGACTGGTTTGTGGAGGTGGCCGTTGAGGAACGCGGTCTTAAAATCCACTTGACGACCGATCCATCCCTTGTTTCCAAGGAGGCTGAGCAGAAGCCTGAGCGTCTCGAGGCAGAGGGTTGGAGCAAAGACTTTGGAAAAATCTAGCCCATGAACCTGGGTGAATCCCATCGCCACAAGGCGGGCCTTGAGTTTGATTATCAAACCGTCTGCTTTTCGTTTGACTTTGAAGATCCATTTTCAGCGGATGATCTTCCGCCCTTTTGGGGGAGGAACCAGGACCCAAGTGTTCATCCCGCGTAGGGATGAGATTTCCTCATGGGCCAAGAGAATCCAACATGAGTGGTGCGGATTCTTCATCAGCTGCTTCCATGTCTTCGGAGCCAGGATGTTGTCCTTAATTGAAGCGGAGCGCGAGTAGTTGCCGAAACAGCAGGGAGCACGGGAGGTCCTTGACGAACGGCGTGGGGCGGAGGGAGCAGGTTTGGACGTCGCCAAGGAAGGATTCACTGGAGGGGGCGAGGGTGAGGGAATAGGAACAGAGAGGGGAGAATGCAGGGGAAAAGAAGGAGCAACGGAGGGAGGGGAAGGTGGAAGAGGCGGAGAGGAAAGAGGGGGGGGGAGGGAAGAGATGATGGGACAGAAGGGGGGGAAAGAGGCTGGGGGAAAATAGAGCTGTTGGAGGTGGAAGAGGATCTAGATTGTGGCACAGAGGAAGAAGGAACAAAACGGACCAAGGGAGAAGGGGAAGTCCCGAAGGGGGGGGAAGATGGAGAAGAGAGGAGAGGAGAAGCGGGGAGGATAGGAGCTAGAAGATTCGAAGGGGGGAGGTTTGCAGGAAGGGTCACCGGGTTGGGGTTTTCAATGGGAGAGGACTTAGAGGTTGGAGAATCAACCAGCCAGGAGATCTCAACGGGGGGGGCAGAGCAGTAGGATCAAGGGGCGTTTGTCGGGATCCTTCGTAGGGAAAACTAGTGTTGTTAAAGACAACGTCCCTGGATTTGATGATTTTTTGACTCTCAAGGTCAAGAATACAATAGCCATTTCTGTCCGCAAGGTATGACAGAAGAACTGCCCTGAAACCTTTTGCGTCCAGCTTGGACCGGTTGGGCTTGGGTACCTTGTACCATACGAGGCACCCAAAGGGATGAAGATAAGAGGGAGGAATATCAACATGCTTGAGAATGGAGTTTGGCAACACAAACCCTTGCGGCATCTTACAGGGGTAATAATTGAATGCAAAGAGAGCATGGTGTAGCTCATCGGCCCAGTATGACTTAGGTAAGTGCAAGGATGAGAGAGAGCAGCGTATTAGGTTAAGGATAGTTCTGTTTGAGCATTCAGCCACTCCGTTCAGTTGAGGGGAGTGAGGTGGACCAGGTTTGTGGGAGATACCTTTTGATAGGAGAAATTCTCGCAGACTGGCGTTGATGTATTCTCCGCTGTTGTCTGTGCGCAGAGATAGAACCAGATGGTGGAAATGAGCTTTGAAAAAGGAAACAAAGGATTTGATTGAGCTGGTGGCATTGGACTTGGATTGTAAAAGATAGGTGAAGAGGGCCTTGGAGCAATTGTCTATGAATGTAATAAAATATTTAAAACCTTCTCTAGAGTTTGTCTCAAAGCTGCACAGGTTGGAGTGAATGATTTTTCCTGGATTGTTGGATTTATAAATTAATCTTGAATGGAAAGGACTTTGCAACATCTTGGATTGTATACAGGTGGTGCACTGCTGGACGGCCAGCTTGTTGTTGATTCTGGGATTGATTCCTTTTAACTTGAGCAACTTCCTAAGCGACTTTAGGTTGAGGTGAGAAAACCTACAGTGGTAACCAAAAAGGCTGTCGTCAGGGAAGTTTGAAAAAGTTGAGAGGGCTGTCTCCCGGGAGCTCACATGTTTACGAGGGAGGTAGTAGAGATTGCCTTTCCGATATCCGCAAAGGATGGTTGGGAAATCTTTGTCGGATGATTGATGTTGACAAATTTTGCATCCTGAGGAGGTGAAAACGACCTCGTGACCTGCGTCGCAGATGCTCAAGATCAAAAGTAAAGGTTCATGTAGATTTGGAACCAGTAGCGCCCTGACTGTTCCAACAGGCAGGGATATGGATCCCTCTTTGATTGAGGTGATGACCAATCCATCGGCCAGTTTGATAGAGATAGACTTCTCCTTCTTAGAATTGAGCTGCCACGCGTGAGGGGTCATAGAAAGAGAACATCTGGAGTCAAGATTGAAATTGGAATTTCTGCATTGGTCCATGTCTGTCTGTGCAAGGTTACATGAGGCATATCCAGCGTGGATTACTATTTCAGAATTGGAAAAATCGTCCTCTTTGATAGCGTTGGTGTTTTGATCTACTTTTGTTAGGTTCGCTTTGTGAGTGTTGGAGGATGTTGGTTTAGGTCGGGCACGTTGTTTGTTTCTTTTTGAGATGGCGAGAGCTTCAAGGACCTCTGGGCATCTAGAAAAGGAATTTCCCTCTGTCTTACAGTTGGTACAGTAGTAAGTTTTGGGTTGGTTTTGAGTATTATTGTCTTGCTTATTTAGAGACCTATGATAGTTAGACAATGTTTGTTTTGCCGGGTTTGCAGCTTGGAGATCTTTGCTTTGGGTTTTTCTTCTTAGGTGTTCCTGTTTGAGTGCGTTAATAAGCTTGGATGACGGGACTGATTCCTCATTCATCATACTGGAGACGCATCCTAACCAGTTGTCCGGGAGAGACAGTAGAATAGCGGTTGACTGGAGGTCATCCGCAGTAAGGGGGTTTTCAGCGGTGATTAGAGAGGCGAGTTTCTCACAGTACAAAGTAATTTCCAAGAGATGAGTAGTCATCTCCTTGTTGCTAAGTCTTGTAAGGAGCAGTTTTCTTAACCAGTACATTCGACCTCCGGAGGAGTTATCTTGGTGCGCATCGCGTAGGGCGTTCCACATCCCTAAGGGGCTTTCTTTGTGTTTTTGTATAAACTGAAAGTTTGCGGGGCTGATTGATCTTGATATGACTGAGCATACAGCCAGGTTATCCTTAGTCCAGGTCTCAGAGGTGGGCTTGGAAGTATCGTTGGTTATCAAATATCCTACGCCAGTAGCTCGGAAGTGGATTTGTAGGATCATGGACCAGTCGAGGTAGTTCGAGTCTGATCCAGGTGAGCTAAGAGGGAGGAAAGAGGGAGTCTTGAGAACTGGATGTCCATGTTGTCTGTCTTCCATGTTCAACTGTTTTTTTCAACACAATCTGTGCCAGATCCTTCTATAGAGAGCGATTTGTTTCGTAAGCTGGGTTAACTGGCAAATCTGGGCTCATAACCTTTTGGACTGAGGAAAGTCAGAGTAAGAGGCAAGAAGAAGGATGTGTTTCAAATACAAAGAGTCAAAGGAAAAATAGTAGAGACACAAAATACTCACCTGAGGAAAGTAAGAGTAAGAGGCAAGTAGAAGGATGAGGAGAGGAAATCCTTCTACCAGTCTTGAGCTCTGTCCTCAGGTGGACACAGTGATAGAAGTGTCACAGTAGGCGTGAAATGGTTTGTGAACATCAAAGAACTGGAAATGGAGCCCGCATGTGTGACAGACAGTAGAGGAAACCAGAGTAGAGAGTTTCACACTAGTTTGATGACAGAGAAGACAGACTGAGAAAGAAATGGAGAAATATAGAGAAAGAAAATTAATAGAATGAAAGAAAGAATAAAGAAAGATAGGAAATGATGAAGAAACTGAGAAGGAACCAAATGGGATTTATGATAGGGATAGAGTAATCCCAACAATAAACACATACCAGTAACATCTCACCATAACACCTCAACCAAACATACAACCAATCACCTCATCTATATACTCAGAACCATAAGCAAGACCATGTGTAAACCAAACAACCAGCACTACAAGGCACCACAGGACTACCCAGAAATATATGCAGGAAGTCTGGACCATGTGTAAACCAAACAACCAGCAGTAAAAGGCATCACAGAACTACCCAGAAATATATATGCAGGCAGTCTGGACCATGTATAAACCAAACAACCAGCAGTACAAGGCATCACAGAACTACCCAGCAATATACATGCAGGTAGCCTGGACCATGTGTAACCAAACAACCCACCAGTACCAACAACCCTCAGCACCACACAGCAATTTATGTAGCCAGAAGCATGTGATACCAAACAAACCACCAGTAAAAGTACCACAGGGCTACCCAGAAATATATGCAAGCAGCCAAGACCATGCAGCACCAAACAAACCACCAGTAGATGCACAGCAACACATGTAGGGAGAAACAAGTAGCACCAGACCAACCACCAGTACTGCACAGGAATATATTGTATCTGCACTTCACAGCAGTTTATGCAGGGCTGTGCATGCATGAAATCCCTGTAACAGCTTTTTCCAACCAGCAGAATTGCCTCAGTTTCATACAGTTTCTTTTGTGCAACCAGCAGAATTGCCTCAGTTTCATGCAGTGTCTTTTTTCCAACCAGCAGAATTGCCTCAGTTTCATGCAGTGTCTTTTTTCCAACCAGCAGAATTGCCTCAGTTTCATGCAGTGTCTTTTGTCCAACCAGCAGAATTGCCTCAGACTCATGCAGTGTCTTTTGTCCAACCAGCTAAAATGTCTCATGTACCTGTATCCCACTGTAGCAGGGGAAGCCCCAGGGCACCCTCAGGGGCAGCCCTGAGCATCCCCTGAGGACCAGATTTTCTATTTAAGGAGGGCCTCTCTGCCCTATCCAGGTTGTATCCCCCACTACCATCACCCCATCTCATCAGCCATTTGCCACCCAACCATCTGTGGTCCTACCCAGATAAAAAAAAAGGAGACTGTCAGTGTAACAAAAAAAAAGGGGGGAAATCAAAAGACCAATTTTATAACCTCATCAACCATTGAAACCACCCCATTAGGTGCTTTGAATAAGGGTTCTTCTGTGACCTAAATATTCAGCACCAAATTAAAAAAGCACCACCCTTCAGTCAATAAATAACCCTTACAAAGAAAGAGAGAAAAAACAAAAAGGGACTACCAACCTTTTTCCTCTACCCAGCCCCCTGTGGGTAAACCAATCCTTGGGTCCTCTCCTGAACCACCCCTTTGATTAAACCCTTGAACCCTTTAATATTGGGATATTTGTTAAGATCACACATATCTGATCAACCACTAACCAATAAGCCAATACATCTGGTCCATTCTTCAACAACCCTACCAATAACAAGTCATAACCAATCAAGGTCTGATCTGAGACCTATATTAAGTCTCAAAGAAACCATCCATTAATTTAAATAAATTATTGTGCAGACTTACTATAGTACTAGAAGGGCAGGCAATTCAAAACCACTCTTAGTGTTAATAACACTCTAAATGAGTAAAAGTAATAATAAATTCCCCTTCAAGGACTGCCAGAAATCTATTTGCTAAATTATTTACATAATCCTACAGGAGTCTCTACAATTGGTGTCCCAACAGTGGCCTTTTTCCTATAGATTTGACTAGTTATTAAAACAATATTGGTGGGACATTAGCCTCTAGAATTTGCTCACCAATTCTGAAGGCAGAAAGAAGAAACCCATACCAGATAATTGAAGACCTCAAGGACCAACTCAGAGGGATTGAAGATAATAACCAAGAAGTCCTATCTTCAATAATCAGGATGGAGAAAGAATCGCAAGACAAAACCAAAATAACCAGTGGATCCCAGGATAAACTAGAGGAAGGCCAGGAAAGAATTCAAAATCAGCCAGACCCTGGAGTAGGAGCAATGGGGAACCTTGCCAACATTTCCAAACTCATAAACCAAATGCTTGAAGAAAAAGCAGCACGGGGTATTCCAGAAACCCAATACACCCAACCAAGAACCAGATTTTAGACCCCAACCCCAAGATCAGCATATGGAAGAATCCCAGCAGAAACCATGGAAGAATCAACAAACCCATCCATAAGCCCAGGAATAAATATATATCCCCAAGATAGAGAAGAAGGAAGAAGAGCTACTAGGAGCCAATATACTGAAGGAACCCCAGCCAGAAGACCAGTCCAGGATAACTCAATAATCAATAATAATGAACAAAATGGAGTATTGTTAGATGGCAAGAAAGTGAACCTTGAATTTGATGGACCAGAGGTGGAACAGTTTATTAAAAGAGTAGAGAAACTGGCAAGGATTCAGAAGGCAGGGGGAATAGATATAGCTCTAAAATTACCTTTTCTAGTAGAAGACAAGAAGATCAGGGAGTCTATTGAAGATATGGAAGGACATGAATACGCAGACTGGGACCTTTTGAAGAAGGAACTAAAAAGGAAAGGGGGAACAGCTGCCCCCCTTAAAAGGTTCAATGAGGAGTCCATGACAAAGCTTCTCAGAAATACTCAAGAACAGGGAGGGATCAAGACCAAGCATGACTTTAAAAAGTTCATTGGGAGTTATGAAGAGATGGTTCTTTACTCCATCAGAATGGGTTATGAAAATACCAACTGGGAGAGTGGAGAGAACCTCTGGAAAGCCTTGTCCACTGATCTCAGGAGGGAGGTGAACAGAGAATTGGCTCATGCAGGGAGGATCAAGAGTGCAAGAGATGGAAGATACCTTCCCCCAGACCTGGAAACCTTGAAGGAATTTGTGGAAATGACCTTGGGCTTATGGGATGTGGATGAAGAAGAAACCCCTAAACCTATCATCAAAAACTTAGTGGAAACCAAGAAGGAAGTAAAGTTTCAGCAACTAGGGGTAGATGAGCTCTTGAAAATTAAGGAGGATATTGAAAAACTCACCATTGCTTTGAATCAGAAGCAGGCACCTCCCCACTTTGATAGGATCAACCAAGGGATGGCACAAAACTACAGACCCTCATCTCCCAGTGCAGGACCCAGATGGCCAATCAGATGTTACTATTGCAAGGATGAGCTCCATACCCAAGTCAACTGCCCAGATTTGTCAGAAGATATAAAGGCCAAGAGGTTGTTCAAACAAGGACCCAACTATGACTTCCCAAACAGAGAAACCATACCTTATAGCAACCAGGAAAGCTTCAGAGATCAGGTCAAGAAATTCTCAGAGGCTTGACAAGTCCCAAAATTGGAGGAACCCCAGAAGAAGGAAGAACCTACTAATGTTTCAGCATTCTTGAAGACTGGAGATTGGGAAGCCTGGACACCACCAGAGGTAAATATGAAGGAATCTCAAGTTCAGTGGGGAATGAGAAGATCACAAAGGTTGGCTG
The DNA here is from genome assembly GCA_025617555.3 of Puccinia polysora. Lineage (NCBI taxonomy): Eukaryota > Fungi > Basidiomycota > Pucciniomycetes > Pucciniales > Pucciniaceae > Puccinia > Puccinia polysora. Next base: position 15,224,257 of record CM062612.1, on the reverse strand, counting down.
GAAATCCACCAGAGAAGGATAACACTCAGGAGACACCAGTAGCAGACCAAGGAACCTCAGAACCAACTAAAGAATCAGCCCCAGGACCAAGGAAGAAAAAGGCAAGTTACCCAGGAGCATGGGTGGAAGTGGAACAAGACTCTGAAGATGAAGAAGAGCCCCCCAAAGAACCTGTCAAGGAACCTGTCACTGAGCCTGTGAAGAAAAATCAAGAAAAGTCAGAAACATTGGACACTCAGGAAGGAACCAAGATGGAAGAAAGCTTGAAGAAGAAAATATTAAAACAAAACTTTAACCTTACCTTGGAGGAGCTCCTTTCAGTTGCACCAAATTTTTTCCAGAAGCTAAAAGATATGACCCCTGAAAGAACCTTGGATTTGAATAAGGCCTCTAAGTCATTAGCCAGCAAAAACAACAGGAAGATTGATGGATGCCAACACCATTTTTAAGGCTATTCAGATGATGAATACCCATGCTCCATAGGAAACAATCTCACCTATGCTTGTCCATTGGGATTCATTGATATTTGGATCAAAGGAAGAACAATCAAGGCTCTGGTGGATACTGGTGTTGAATTGAATGTCATACCAGAACATTTGGCCATTCAGACAGGCTTGGTTTCCAGGGAATTATTTATGAAGGTTACAGGAATTGGAGGCCATTCTACACCACTAATTGGATTGGCTGAAAGAACAGTAGTTGAGATAACACCTGGGGAACCAAAATCTGCCCACTTCTTCATTGCTAAGGGATCAATTCATACAGTACTTGGAAGACCTTTTTTAGTGGATCATAAAGTAAGGCTGGAACTATCCAAGCATAAAGGGGAAGTTCTAAGTTATGAGATAGCAGATGGAGAGAGGTTATGCATTCCAATCTGTTCACCAGACCAAGCAGGATGGCAGATTACACCACCCAGAAGACCAATGGGCATGAATAGCATTACAGCAAACTTAGACCAAGAAGAGGCTTGGATCAGTGGACAGAATATACCAGTAATAGACCTTGAAGTCTTACCAGACCCCTGGGAAAACAACATCATCACCCCTGAAGTACCAGCAGAAAGAGGATGGGAAGAGGTTTTCAAAAAAACAGGAAGCTGAAGAAACTTTGGAAATCTTTCAACAAATATTTGGAGGATTCTGGACCAACCTTGAAGACATGGAGGGAACCCATTGGGAGGAATTACCTGGAGCAGGATTGGACAACTCAGACTTCATGGACCTACTCAATACTTACACTGGGAACACTCTTCTAATCCATGGTGAATGTCCATCTCATCATGGCAGGGTCCCATGGATAGTCAGGTACTGTTTGTATTATGGGGAAGAATGGGCTAAGGAGTGGGTGAACCATAAGGTAGCTATGGACCAGGTAATACCAGACCATGTCAGGTGTCAGGGTACCTGGAGGAGTGACTTCCCCATCAAAAAAATAAATAAATAAATAAATAAATAAATAAATAAAAATAAATGAAAAAAAAATGAAAAAAATGAAAAAAAACAAAAAAAAAGAAGTTTTCTTTATAGTTGAATAGTTCGTCTGTTCCTCTCCTGTCCTCTTCTCATTTTCTCTTGTTGACTTCACGCGTCCTGTTGGAGGAACAAAAGGCCAGCCAGTTGCCCCTGGTAGAACCAAGGGTAAGGGAGGGTATCAAAGAGTCTTACCGCAAAAAAAAGGGGGGGCATGTTTCTCTGTTATTACATCAAAAAAAAGGGGGAAGAGCGGGACGCGTGTACTAGTTCATTTCTCCTTTTCTTGCTTGCATCAAAAAATAAAATAAAAATAAAAATAAAATTAATAAAAAATCAAAAAAAAAAACAACAATCAAAAAAAAAAAAATCAAAATGGAATAATATGTAAAAGAGGCCCGCCCGGACGACATTCTTGTATCAAAAAAAAAAAATAATAATAATAATAATAAAAAGGAAAAAAAGGGGGGAAGGTAAGACGGGACAAGCAAGAAATCATTAAGAAGACACGCGGGATAGCTGGCAATCAATCAGGGACCTTTTCTGTAACAATAAAAAAAGGGGGACCACTAAGGATAGAAACGAGGGGGAGCCGGCGGTCATCAGAGACTTTTGTTTCAGTTAACAACAAGGGGAAGGGCACAGGGGAGCCGTCAGTCTCCGTTGCAAAAAAAAAGAAAAAAAAACATATATATAATAATAAAGGAAGGGGGCAACCTACTAATAAGCACGAAGGAGCTCAAACCACTCCCTAAACTTGTCCAATTGAGCCTGAATCCCCTCCACGGTGGTACGCAAGTGGGAGCCCCTCAGTAAGCTAATCATAAGTCGCCAGAGCGCAAAATGGAAGGCATCAAAGTTTGAAGCCACGGTGGCAGGGAGTCCAGGGGGTTGCGACGTAGAGGATAATGGAGGAAAGAAAGTGGGGGGATACATATTGGCGCCCCGCCAACGGTTTGTCAAAGGTTGGAGGAAGATGGGACTATCAGGCCCGGCCGTTGATCCACCGCCTGAACTGCTGTCGCCGTTGTATTCAGATTCATGGTCGGAGGGAGGATCAGTCAAAGCTTGAGAAGAGGTGATGGAGGGAAGATTGGAGGACAAATCCTCAACGGGGGCAGGGAAGCCATCAAGGGAAGACCTCGTAGAAGTAAGGGGGGACAACGGGGCGGCAACCGTAGATGAAAGACAGTTGTCCGGTCCAGTAGATGGCGCGGCCGGCGAGAGGAAAACCCGGGACGGATCAACGAACAACTTGAAGGCGGGGGCTCATAAATGAGAGTCGACACGGTCCTTGGGGTCGCGGCTAAGCGCTGGGGCTGAGCTTGGGAGAGAAAAAGAGGGGGCTGACCGAGCGAAATGCGGGCTTGAGGGTTTCCGTTTGGACGGGACGGGCAAATGATAGTCCACAATCGTGACGGAAGCCTCGGAAGATGAGTTGCTACCAGGTGGCGGGTCTTAAACCAACCACGAGGAAGGGGATGGGGGCTTGTTGATCAAGGGCACCCTAGAGAAAGCGAGAGAAAGGGACAGAGAGGCAGTTAGTACACTTGCAACCCAGGAACGCCCTTTGGGCTAGAAAAGGAAGAAACCACGACTGACTCGGGGCCGCGGCTAAGCGCTGGGGGAAAGCTTGGGAAAGAAAAAGGGGGGGCTGACCGAGCAAAGGACGGCCTCAAGGATTCCTGCTCGGATGGGACAACCAAATGACATCCCACAACCGTGATGGAAGGCTTGGAGGATGAGTTGCTACCAGGTGGCGGGTCTGAAACCAGACACAAGGAAGGGGATGGAGGCTCGTTGATCAAGGGAACCCTAGAGAAAGCAAGAGAAAGGGACAGAGAGGCAGTTAGTACACCTGCAACCCAGGAACGCCCTTTGGGCTAGAAAAGGAAGAAACCACGTCTGACTCGGGGCCGCGGCTAAGCGCTGGGGGCAAGCTTGGGAAAGAAAAAGGGGGGGCTGACCAAGCAAAGGACGGCCTTGAGGATTCCAGCTTGGATGGGACGACCAAATGACATCCCACAACCGTGATGGAAGGCTCTGAGGATGAGTCGCTACCGGGTGGCGGGTCTGAAACCAGACACAAGGAAGGGGATGGAGGCTTGTTGATCGGGGGCATCCTAGAGAAAGCAAGAGAGATGGACGGAGAGGCAGTTAGTACATCTGCGACCCAGATCGTCCTTGGGTGGAGAAGAAAAAAACTCGACTGACTCGGGCAGCGTACAGGGAAGACCTGGGGCCATGATGGGGAAGGAGGGAAGCAAGGAGGAAGGGGTCCTTATATACAGTATGGTAACCCGTGAGGAGAAGGAAGGAACAAGGATTCGCCACTGAGAGGAGGGGGAATTCCTAGCAGAAGCGCGGGAGTCAGGCAAAAGAAAAGGGGGTCGAGTACGGCTGGCTCGAGGGACCCCCCCTTTGACAAGGACTAGTACGACACAGCCTGCAGATGCAGGCGGTAATGAAAACAAAAAAAAGAAGGAGGAATGAGGAACAAACACAAAGGGACTCTTACCTGGATAGATTAGGAAGGAATGCAAAAAACAACGTACCCATCGGCAGAAGGAGGGAGCGGGCTTGACATAGGAGGGCCGGGGCAAGGACCCCATTGAGACCCGGTAACACTGGCCACCGTCACCAGTAAAGAGTTGCGCGGTGGAAGGAAGCTGCAGGAAAGGGACAAATAAAATAAATAAGTAAAGATATGTATATAAATAAACAAACAAAAAAAAAGAGAGAACAAAATATAAGTTATAGTCAACAGGTAAACAAATAAAACTCACCACTCGAGGGAAGGGGGACTAGAGGCAAGGCATCCGGACCGGAGGGAGGAGGTGTACAGGAACCAGGATGTAAGAGTTGCCACCATTGGTCTGACGTGATTGGCAAGGGAGCGTGCGGTCAACAAACCATCAAGGGCCGAGCTGCAGAAAGGCGTATGCACTGGTCGAATGGGAGAAAATAACATAGAAATAAATATAAGTAATAAAGAAAAGACAGAAGGAAGATATAAGATAGAGAACTAACTGAGAAGGTGACTCACCGTGGGCTGTATTCCGATTGAAAAGATGACTTGAAGGTATGGAGGACCTCCGGCTGGCCCGGATGAGAAAGCCACGAGCCATAAGACAGGTGGCGAGCGACTACAGCGCGCAGTGCGCGAGGTAGGGCCAAACGCGGGCCCTAGAAGGCGGGCGCCTAGGCGCCCCAGTCGAGTTCGCGCGCCCCGTCAGCATCTGAAGAGCCCCGGGCTCGGGCTAGCATCAGGCCCGCAAAGGGGAGGACCCACTATTGGCAACCCGAGGGACCTGGGGCAACATGCTTCCGTTGGCCCTGGCGTTCTTTTTTTTTCCCTCTCCGCTCTCAAACCCGGCCTGGGAACATTGGGTCCTTGAACGACCTTAAACTGCAGAAAGATACACACCCCCACCTCAGCTACGCACTTGAGACCAGAAAAAAAAACCCCGCAAAAAAAATAAAAATAAAACAAAACAAAAACAAAAAATAAAAAAAATAAAAAATAAAAACAAAAAAAAACATAAAAATAAAAATAAAAAAATAAAAATAAATTTCTTTATACAAATCAAAAGAAATGGAACCAGAGATGATGGCAGAAAAGTATAAGAGTGCAGAAAAGAAGATCTGGCCTGTGAATCAGCCCATACCTCAAGATCTGAACCCACCCCTCCAAAGGCCACCTTTCTCCAGGGATCCTTATAGAACCCCATTAACGCCTCACCCTCCATGCTTTTCACCAACAAAAAGGATAACAGAGGAAAGACTGAAGCTGGTCAAATTTTGGCCTACCAACTGGCTGTTTCAGGAGGAATTCAAGCTCCTTCAGCATGTGATGGTCCTTAGGGAAAGGGCAATTGCCTTTACAGAAGAAGAAAGAGGCCTCCTCAAGCATTCCTATGGCCTTCCCTATAGTATACCTACAGTACCTCATGAACAATGGCAAAAAAAGGCCATACCAATACCCCAAGCAATCAGGCCAGCCTTTACAGAGCTGGTAAGGAAAAGAATCCAAACAGGCCTATATGAGCAATCCACCTCCAGCTACTCAAGCCCAGTCTTCCCAGTAAGGAAGGCCAATGGAAAACTGAGAATTGTCCATGACCTGCAGCCTCTCAACAAGGTGACTATAAAAGATGCTGGGCTTCCCCCAAAATAGAAGAATTTTTGGAATCATTTTCCGGAAGAGCCTGTTATGGGCTAGGAGATATCATGGGGGGTTATGATGAAAGGGAATTTGATTATTCCTCCAGGCCACTAACCACCTTTGAGACCACCCTTGGAAGACCAAAACTTACAAGACTACCCCAAGGAGGAACTAATTCCATAGCAGTTTACCAGGCCCAGATGACATGGATTCTCCAGGAGGAAATCCCAGAATATTTAGGGATATTCATTGATGATGGGGGAAAAAAGGGGCCCAGGACTAGATACAATGAAGAATGCCTAGAAGAAAATGCTCAGATAAGAAGGTTTATTTGGGAATATGCTACAATCTTGGAAAGGATCCTATTCAGGATAGAGGAAGCTGGGCTAACTCTCTCAGGAGAAAAGTTTTCCTGCTGTGTCCCTGCCCTCAACATAGTAGGACACGTGGTATCCCAGGAAGGAAGAAGGGTGGCAGAACAGAAGGTGAACAAGATCCGGAGTTGGCCCCAACCAAGGAATAAGAAGGAGGCAAGGGGATTTTTGGGCCTCTGCTCCTACGTCAGAATGTTCATTAGCAACTATTAAGAATTATCAGCACCAATTAGAAGGCTAACCTGGGATGACGTGGAATTCAAGTGGAATGAGAAAAGTGAGGCAGCATTTGTCCTCCTCAAGAAGATAGTAGGAGAAGACATAATCCTCAAGATTTTGAACTATGAAAAGGGAGCAGGGAAGATAATTCTGGCAGTGGACTCAAGCTAAATAGCAGCTGGGGCAGTACTAATGCAGGAGGACAAGGATGGGAGGCCAAGGCCAGTTTATTATGAATCTGTAGGCTTCTCAAAAACAGAAAAAAAAATACTCCCAATCAAAGCTAGAACTGTGTGGTGTGGCAAAGATACTCAAAAAACTCAAAACTACACTCTGGGGGCAACATTTTGAGCTGCAAGTAGATGCAAAAGCCCTTATTGAAATGATCAACACCCCAAGCCTCCCAAGTGCCCCTATGACCAGATGGGTGGCCTTTATTCAGCTATTCTCCTTTGACCTAGTACACAAGCCAGGGAAGACCTTCACCATGCCAGACAATTTATCAAGAAGGCCAGAAGAACCAGAGGAAGAACTCAAGGATTTTGATGAAGAAGAAGAATGGATCAGCCCACACCCAGGTCTGGGGACCAAGTCACTCTACTCCATAGGAGACCCACAGTTACGCAAGGGGGAAAATAAGTTCTGGAGATGGATGAGGGATTACCTAACAAACTTGAAGAAACCAGAAGGGAGTTCAGACAAGGAGTTCAACAGGATTAGGAGGAGGTCACCCAACTTCTATATAGAAGGAGGGAAGCTAATGAGGAGGGGGACCTGGGGCCCACAAGTAGTAATTTTCTCAGAAAGGGAGAAGCAGGACATTATGAGGAAGCTTCATGAGGAAATGGGGCATAGGGGAAGTGGGGAAACCTACAGAAGGGCCAAACTCAGATTCTGGTGGGAAGGAATGAAGAAAATGACAAGGAAATGGGTACAATCCTGTGAACAATGTCAAAAGGAGCAAGCTTCAGCAAAAGGAAGAAGGAAAGGCCACAACCACTAACACTCTATTCCAGAAGGTGGCTATGGATGAAGTCCATTTCAAGGCAGGAAAATGGAAGTATCTAGTGGTAGCCAGGGATGACCTCTCAGGGTGGGCTGAGACAGTAGGACTCACCAGCCTGAGCTCAAGGAATATAGCCAATTGGTTCCTATTGGAATGGATTTACAGATATGGGATCCCTAAGGAAGTAACAGTGGATGGGGGAGGGGAATTCAAGGGGGAACTCCAGAAGGCCATTAAAAGAGTAGGGACCAAACTTAGGGTGGTCACCCCTTACTACCCAGAAGCTCAAGGAACGATAGAAAGAGTCCACAAAGAGATAAAAGATGCCCTTGTAAAAGTCTGTGGGGAAAATGGGGCCCAATGGAAGGAATACCTACCCTTGGTCACCTTTGCAGATAGGATCTCCAAAAAAGGGACAACAGGATTCTCCCCATTTGAACTTCAGTTTGGATAACCAGCTGTACTGCCTATAGACCTAGAAAGGGACACCTTCCTGGGAATAGAATGGGACCAAGTCACAAAAACTGCAGAACTCTTGCAGGAAAGGGCCAATCAGCTAGCTAACAAGGAAGACAATATACAGAAAGACCAGCAGAAACTAAAGCAGGACAGGGAATTGTCAGTAAAATACTGGGATCAGAAGCTAGCTCACAGGATAAGGGAACCACCAAAAAAGGGTGACTTAGTACTAGTCTACAACAGAAACCTGGAATCACAGTGGGACCTTTTATTCAAGAAGAGGTGGAATGGGCCCTATATGATAGTGGAACAAATCAAAGAAGGGCCTTATGTGATTGAAGAGTTAGATGGGACAAGAATGGCCAGAAGGGTTGCAGCTAGCCAGGTCAAGAGGTTCTATAGCAAGGGGGCTAGTAGGGAAGAAGATGAGAATGGCAAAGAGGAACCAGAGGAGGAAGAAGGCTCCTAAGCAAGAGCATAAACTGCTGATCCATAAAATAAATAATAAAAAAAATGGGGAAAAGAAAGCTCCTGAGCAAGAGCCTAAACTGCAATAAAATAAATATACATATTCCTTCTCATGAAGATTATTACTGTAGAGAATTTCAAACCGAAGAGAACATGGGATACTGGGAAGAAAGGAAGAACTGAAGACATCAAGACTGGTTTAAATCCATACTGGACCCAATTCATAATTTCAAGATGTGTCAAGGTATCAAGGAAAAAGGGATCAATTAATTTTAAGCTAGAACTGTCTGATTGAAGGTGTTATAGTAGATGTCAAAGGGAAAGTTATCTATCAGGTTTGAATAGATGCAAACAGGGTGTTAAGGCTTGAAATTTGACAAATGATTTAGGGGAAGATAGGAAACATTTAGAGGAAAATAATCTGTCTTTGGCCATGAAGTACCACAGTATATGGAGAAGGGAAAAGAAGATTTAAATTCAGGGAATCAGTTAAATCCAAGGAATCAGAAAAAAAGAAAAATGCCAAAACCTGTCTTTGCCCAGAAGAACCCTACTATAAATCAACAACCAAGAAGAATGGAAAGGATTAATTATAATTTTACCTGTTACATGGATACACTCAAGAAGGAATGAAGAAGGAAAGGTGTAAAGATAAATCATCAAGATTGCAACAGGAACAACTGGAACACTTGGAATTCCTTGGATCTTTGTGTTTTACTGTTATTATATAATTTATTTAGTCTGGTATTCAAAAGGAGAAGAAGAGGATGGGGATTCTGATGTCTATAGATAAGGAATTCTGTGGACAGCATCAAGTTGGGGGAGGATGTGGTAGACCAAACCTGATCTATAGCCATCAGACTCAATTTTCTAGTATAAATATAATTCCAATCATACATTTAACCTCAGAAATGGATTCTACACCAAAAATAACCCATAGTCACCCAGCCAAACTACCCCTCTATCTCTCATGGTTTAGAAGATACAGCCAAAATAAATTGTGGACAGCTCATATCACACCCAGGTATCACAAACTAGTGAAAGGCCATATGGTTATAGTTGGAATCCCTAAACAAATACCAGTAACATCTCAACATAACACCTCAACCAAACATACAACCAATCACCTCATCTGTATACTCAGAACCATAAGCAAGACCATGTGTAAACCAAACAACCAGCACTACAAGGCACCACAGGACTACCCAGCAATATATGCAGGAAGTCTGGACCATGTGTAAACAAAAAACCAGCAGTACAAGGCATCACAGAACTACCCGGCAATATATATGCAGGCAGTCTGGACCATGTGTAAACCAAACAACCAGCAAGGCATCACAGAACTACCCAGCAATATACATGCAGGCAGCCTGGACCATGTGTAACCAAACGACCCACCAGTACCAACAACACTCAGCACCACACAGCAATTTATGTAGCCAGAAGCATGTGATACCAAACAAACCACCAGTAAAAGTACCACAGGGCTACCCAGCAATATATGCAAGCAGCCAAGACCATGCAGCACCAAACAAACCACCAGTAGATGCACAGAAACACATGTAGGGAGAAACAAGTAGCACCAGACCAACCACCAGTACTGCACAGGAATATATTGTATCTGCACTTCACAGCAGTTTATGCAGGGCTGTGCATGCATGAAATCCCTGTAACAGCTTTTTCCAACCAGCAGAATTGCCTCAGTTTCATACAGTTTCTTTTTTCCAACCAGCATAATTGCCTCAGTTTCATGCGGTGTCTTTTTTCCAACCAGCAGAATTGCCTCAGTTTCATGCAGTGTCTTTTGTCCAACCAGCAGAATTGCCTCAGTTTCATGCAGTGTCTTTTGTCCAACCAGCAGAATTGCCTCAGTTTCATGCAGTGTCTTTTGTCCAACCAGCAGAATTGCCTCAGTTTCATGCAGTGTCTTTTGTACAACCAGCAGAATTGCCTCAGACTCATGCAGTGTCTTTTGTCCAACCAGCTAAAATGTCTCATGTACCTGTATCCCACTGTAACAGGGGAAGCCCCAGGGCACCCTCAGGGGCAGCCCTGAGCATCCCCTGAGGACCAGACTTTCTATTTAAGGAGGGCCTCTCTGCCCTATCCAGGTTGTATCCCCCACTACCATCACCCCATCCCATCAGCCATTTGCCACCCAACCATCTGTGGTCCTACCCAGATAAAAGAAAAAAGGAGACTGTCAGTGTAACAAAAAAAAAAAGGGGGAAATCAAAAGACCAATTTTATAACCTCATCAACCATTGAAACCACCCCATTAGGTGCTTTGAATAAGGGTTCTTCTGTGACCCAAATATTCAGCACCAAATTAAAGAAGCACCACCCTTCAGTCAATAAATAACCCTTACAAAGAAAGAGAGCACAAACAAAAAGGGACTACCAACCTTTTTCCTCTACCCAGCCCCCTGTGGGTAAACCCATCCTTGGGTCCTCTCCTGAACCACCCCTTTGATAAAAACCTTGAACACTTTAATATTGGGATATTGGTTAAGATCACACATATCTGATCAACCACTAACCAATAAGCCAATACATCTGGTCCATTCTTCAACAACCCTACCAATAACAAGTAATAACCAATCAAGGTCTGATCTGAGACCTATATTAAGTCTCAAAGAAACCAGCCATTAATTTAAATAAATTATTGTGCAGAATTCCTATAGTACTAGAAGGGCAGGCAATTCAAAACCACTCCTAGTGTTACTAACACTCTAAAGGAGTAAAAGTAATACTAAATTCCCCTTCAAGGACTGCCAGCAAGCTATTTGCTAAATTATTTACATAATCCCACAGGAGTCTCTACAACGCTGTCACAAAGGTCTCTTTGATAGGGAAAATGTTATTTTCCATATAATTGAGTACATCCCCATAGTCTTTCAAGAAGCACTATACAATTCAAAATGTCAAAACCCAAAACTAGAAAGAATAAGAAGCAGTGATTTGGACCTACTCTGAGTTCCGCATCATTGATGTCTGCCTCCTCCTTGGTCTTTGAGGCCCCATACTTTGCCCACAGATTCATAAAGCTTTTCCATCCTTCAATTTCATAAACAAAGAGCACTTTAGAGTTTGCTTGTATTTTTTTAGACAAGTGCAAAGTGCAACATTTTCTTGATGACTCAGGGAAACTGGATTCAATAGCACAATTCAGAGATTTATCATGGTCCGTCACAAAGACTTTTCAAAGTCTCTCAGGATCATAAGCCAACTACTTTAATGCGTTGACAGACCAACTGTAGAAATCAAACATTTCTTTTGTTATAAAAACAAGAGCTTTTGTGAAATTTTTGCAATTGGCTGTCATTCCTACAACATGAAATAGCGGGATTTTGTACTTATTTGTCTTATAAGCACAATCCAACATAGCAATATGATGGAATTTTTTTGAAAGCTTTACTTCCTCAGGATGTGCTAAGTACAGGGCTTCCAAGTGACCCTCTCCACTGAATTTTGAACGGTGAATCCAACCTGTTTCTTCAAGCGGTTCATAGATTACCCCATAACACTTTTCCCCTTTAGTTCTGCAAGCATTACCTTTTCCTTAGTTTTATAGTGTGTTTGGTCATCAACATAATCCCCTCCATCAATCTTGCTCAATTTCCTCTTAAGCTGCAACGTATTGAGCCCATTGTTCATGCCTTCTATTAGATTGTCTAAGGACACCCCTGAGATTCTCCTCAGTTGAGGATGAACAGAGGGATGTTCAGATGGTTGATGGTTATTTTGGGTTTCTTTGTAGGAGAGTTGCCACAAGGGGTCTGCCTTTGTGCAACTTGCATGGATTAAAAACTTGCACCCAACCTTCCTTTTGTGAGTTTTTCTAGACTTCTTGGTAAGAAGTTGTCCCAAATAGGAACCATGGTGATCACAGTCCAAATCCACATATTTTTCTTTCTTCAAGTTAAAAACCGTCAGAGAGTAACCATGCTTCATAGCCCATTTTTGAAAATAGTTTTGGGCCTCTTCCCTAGTAGGAAAATTTCCCACAGGAGGTGGGTCAAGTGGATCTAGTAAAAATTCATTGGTTAAGTCATAGTTTCAGTTACATGCACCCCATTAGTTTCAATCAAATTAAATCCAGCAAAGACCTCAGTAACATAAACGTTTACTCACAACCAGAGGTTGCATCCCACTGTGCAACATTTTGTTCCTCAATTGTCACCCTTGATGAGGATACAATTGGGGCTTCCAATGTTCCATTAGCCAAATACTTTTTTTTTCCAAAGATTTGTTGATGGCACTATCAATGTAGACCTTCCACGCAGCCATTTCAGAAGAAGAAGGGCTGGCCACTGTTCCCATGAAAAAAACTGCAATGGTATACTTCAGTGTTCAATCCAACTTTCAATTGAACAAACAAAGTTTGCTCAATTTTGAGTTGAGCAAGAATTGTTTGCAGATTTTTATATGATTTCAATTTCCACTTTACTTTCACTTTTGTTTCACTTTAAAGTAACTTTGGAATCACAAGGTAGGGAACAACAGTCCCACAAAGTATGCATTGATCCCAAATTTGGGTTCAGGGAGCCCAAGTGTGGTCCAGGGGGTGCCCATGAATAGTTTGAAGGTTTGAATTACCTGAACCAACAGACCAAATGAAGAGCCTCAACAAAAGAATAATGAAAACAGGAGAGTAGGGAACCAAGAAGAATATCTCATTCTGAGGGCAACAGATGAGGATAAAATCTTTAAATCATGGACTAGGATGGGAATGATGGAACATGGTGGACAGGCTGAGATATTTAACTCATAGTGAGTAAGGTGTAACTTGAGAGTTTTGAAAAGAAGAGAATCTCACAAATGAACAAGCATGAGAGAGGAAATGGACTGTGATGCAAAGGTGTCAAAGTTGGTGATGCGGGTTGTGATTGTAGTTTGAGGGATGTTGATGTTGTTGATTGATAGATTTTAGTTGCAGGTTGGGAGACCTTGATGATTGAGAGAAAGTTGAAGAAGAGGAGAGGGTGAGGGAGCAGATGAGGAGCTGAAGTTGAAGAAGCAGAGTGGATGAGGGAGGGGATGAGCTTGGGATCAAATAGTGAGGAGTTCAAAGAAAAGGGAGAAGATGAGAGATGACTGAGGAGTGAGGAATGGGGAATGAGGTGAAGGGTGGAGAGAAGTGGAGTCAAGATGAGATTTGAAGGAATTGTGACAGGCAGGCAACATTATAGAGAGTCCGGAAGAGGTAAAGGGTGGAGCCAATTTGATCTGAGATTTCCTCTTAACACGCTGCCGTGTTCAATTGAGAGATTGTAGGATGGATGATGTGAGGGTGTGAACGGAGGGCTTGATGGCTAGCTTTGTCAGGGCATCAGCCAGCATGGCTTCCAAATTTACAACGTCAGTAACTAGAAATTTTGAGGATTTCTGTTCTTGGAGCCATTTGAATTGAATATCCACATGCTTGAGGTGTTGCGCTGGGATTCAAAGTTGATGAGGTTGTTCAGGTCCTTATTGTAAATGTGAGAGAAGTATGTGAGAGAGAGAGAGAGAGGGATTGAGTTCTTTTAGGAGGTTCATTATCCAGAGCTTTTCTTGTTTGACCAAAACAAGAGACATGATTTTGCCTTTGATTGTGGAAAGCAAGACCATCAATTGAAGCTTGCTGTGCCCAGACACCCCACAGCCATAAAGAAGTGTCAGATAGCCGGTGTGACTTCTTTGTGAGATTGGTTCATTGCAGCCGTCCGAATTGCTCCAAATTTCAAGACTGTAGTTGAACAAATTGTTCTTGAGACAAAGACCCCAGTCACGCGTTGTCTTGATATAATGCCAGGAATTTTTGGATTCAGTCCAATGAGTTAGACCGGGTTTTGGGTTGAAGCAAGATAAGGAAGAGACAGCATATGAAAGGTCAGGTATAGTTTTGGTGGCAATGAAGTTCAGGAAACCAGTGGATGAGCAATAGTTGATATTGATGGCTGCAAATTTGGAGGCATCTTTGTTGGTAGCGGTGTGGTGACCAAATATGGACACCCTGGACCAGATGCAGAAAATTCAAAATTTTTTACGATTCTTTCATTTAGGTGTCATTCATCAAAAAAAAAAAAATGGAATTTTTTTTTGTATCAGTATCACTCCTCCAATTTCCTCATCCTGCCAAGCATTCCTCTGTCCCAGTGGTATAAGACAGGCCGTCCCATCACCTAGGAATTGCGTTTGATTCCTTCTCTCTTTGTTCCCCCCTTCCTTGTGGCCAAACGCACGGGCCAAGACCCGCTTGGCCCAATCTTCCTCTGCTTGGACCATCACCCCAAGTCCCAATTGCAACCTCACAACCATCACCATCATCATCAAGCCATCCTTGACTCTCTCCACAATCAACTCTTCTTGGATACTCTCCCATCCTCTCCAAAGCAACCAGCCTCAAGCCCCCTCAGCCCCAACTTGGCCGACTTCCCCCCCAATCTATTGGATTCAAGCTACGCCCATTTCAAGGCCAACCACACCCTCTAAGTACTCGGCCCAGCTTCCGGCGCTAATGCTTCAGTCGTCAACACTGCCACCACAATCCCTCACCCCACAATCAGGGATCCCGCTCAGTTTGTTTTGAGCCCCACTCACTGCTCCACTCCCTTGCTGTCTTTTCCCAGCATGTGCTCCCAGCATTTCATACCCTCCTTTGGCCCCTCCCACCTCCTGATAGCCTGTAATCATTATCTTTCCTGAGCTCTCCCAAGAACATTCAGATGATTGCTTTCAAGACTCATCTCCACTCAATCAAAAACCACACTACACAGATTACAACTATACTAATTACATAGCACTTACTAATCCCTACTCATTGTACCTCCATCCATTCCAATCCATTGTATAATACTTGTCATCTGTCAAATTCTGCTTGAATCCACCAGCTGGCCATCCCAGACACTTGCTCAAGCAAACCTTGGTTGGTTGCCGCCCCAACTGTCTGTGTCTAATATACATACATCCTTAGGTTGTGAGGTAATAGGCACCCAGTCTGCGTTCCACGCCCTCCCCTCTTGGGCTTGTCCTCCGGTTGGTGCCGTTGGATAGTTGGGGGTTGGTATCATGACAGCTGTCAAGGCTTGAGAGAAGCAAGGTAAGACGTGGGACGACTAGAGACGCCAGGCTCACCAACCAAGTAGGGTCCAGGACCAGAAGGCAGCCGTGCCATTGAGCAACATCAAAACGGTTTCAAATCATCCAGAGGTTGCATACTAACAAGATGATGTAAATCAAATTTGATATATCCCAACCAATTGATTGCTGCCCATTAGCATCATTGTCATCATAATCATTGTCAATCTCACAACTACTACTCCCCATGTTCCTCAAAGCAGGATCCCACCACAGTCTCATCCTCCATCAGGTCCTCCCCCGTCTCCTATCCCGCCATCTTCACTTGCTCCAAAAACTTGGCCCCACCAAACTCCTACTCACTCTCCATACCCTACAGTTCCTTATCCCCGTTTGTTGATCTAAACTCCATCTCTTCCCTCAATCACTTGCACCCCCCTTCCATCTTTGGGTGGGGGTGGAAAAGTGTTGTCTACCGCCCACAAACATCTGCGGGCGGTCTGGTTCAATTTTTCACCACCCCTTCCGCCTTTGGGTGAGGGTGGAAAAGTGTTGTCTACCGCCCGCAAACATCTGCGGGCGGTCTGGTTCAATTTTTCCCCACCCCTTCCGCCTTTGGGTGAGGGGTGGGTGATCTTTGTGTTGTCGCGCGCGCCCATCTGCAGATGGACGCAAGAAAGGTGAAGGGATGAGAAACGATCCCACCCCAGTCAGGGAGGCCCGATTTTCACTGGCCCGCATGATCTATTCTTCCGATCATCTGGTGTACAAAAAAAAAAAAAAAATCTTTCCACTCTATTTGTAGTATCACTTGTACATAGTCTAACAGGGCCTCCTACCCATATAAGGAGGGCTCTCTCCTGCCTTTTGGCATGGGGGGGATCTTATGGCATCTTATCAGGGAATTATCATCATTTTCATCTTGAAATAAGTCATCTGTGGAGTCCCATTCCTCTTTATCTGAGTCCAAATTCTGGGTATATCCATGATTGCCCCTTTATCTTTGAGCCTCCATACTCAAATCCTGATCCTTGATCCTTATCACCAACCAATAGCATTTCTGGTTGAAGAAGAATTTGACCAATTGAATTCTTGAGTGTGTTACACCACTCCTGATCCCTTTATTGAACCATACTGGTCCTGATCATCCTTTGATTATCTTTCAGGAACCAGTCATGTTTGACTGAAGAGGTTTTATTAAGCTTCAAAACTGGAGTTTTAAACCTCCCTTTATTCCTTTTGAAGTTGAATTCCGCCACGCTACTCTTGAGTCCCTTGAGAAGTGTTTGGTTATTCTTGTTCAAATCAGTTATTGTTTTGCTTCTAGAGCTTCATCAAACAATTGGCTTTGTCTTGTGCAGCCACCCACAGTTATCTGGTACCCTTCAAGCGCTTGATTGCAGAGAGTTGGGCAGGTTCATTGAGAACCTGGAGGTTGTTTGGGATTTAGTTGATCTTTCCTAAGCTTCTGCTGACAACCAGAGCTATTAGCTTGTGGGCGTTGTTACTTACAAGTGCCTTGTCCTGTTGAACTCTGAACAATCCTTGACTCCTTCTATTCAAGTTTTCCCCAGCATCATCTTTCCTCAGATAGTGTTGTTTCCCAGCTACCGACTACTATCATCTTAATCCTTTACTCTTTGGACCCCCCATTTACCAGGTTCTGGACTTTGATCTTGGTTACATTTAAATATTTTTGTAACACTCAGGAGGGCAGCCTAAACAGCACCTTTCCCCTCCACAGAACTGCCACGGCCTAGCACCATTTGGAGTCTTACATTTGGTCCCCCAGGCTTGGATTGAACCAGCAACTTTGGGATTTACAATCCCAGAAATCATCAACTTTGAAATCTGATCTCTTTCTTTTTTTTTTTTTCTTTTTTTTTTTTTTTTTGTCATCATCTAGATCTGTGGAGGCAACTTGTTCTAGAAGTAAGTCCTCCAAATTGCGCACCATCTGGGCAAGATACTTGTTGTTTTTTGAGAAACCCTACTCTTTCCACATTTGTGAGCCACTTTGGAAATCTGCTCCTTGGATCTTTTAGGAAACTCTGTCAAAATGGAATCTCCCAGCGCCTCTTCTGCTTGTCCTAAGATGGTTAAAATCAAGCCCCAGAACAAGAACTTAGGTTTCAATGGGACAAATGTGGAACACTTCTTGGACTTTTACAAGATGGCTGCTTTGGTGGATGGGGCTAGCAAATTTGATATGGCCTACTAGTTACAATTTTTTATCTCCTCTGATGAAGTTATGGAAATCATCGAGTTGTTTGAAGGTTTTGAACGGCATAACTGGGCCCTGCTGTGGGAAGCAATGTTGGCCTATTGGGGAAAAATAGACGTAGCACAATTTACTTTGCAGGACCTAGATAACCTCGTCTACCAGTGGATCTCCAAAGGTGGCGTGGCTTCAGCTTCTGATTATCAGTCCTTTAGGAAATCTTGGGATCCCATCCAATCCTACCTTGTCCGCAACAATCACATCAACACATTGGATAAAATTTGAGTCCAATTTTTCCAATCTTTTTCTCCTGGAGTGCAGGAAAGGATCAAGGACAAACTGGTCAAGTCTGGATCCATGATCACTACCAGGGATAACCAATTCAAGCTCCCTGTTTTCCTTATCCTTAGGGGAATGGTGGATAAAGTTATGAAAGGTCAAACAGCCCTCACTTTTGAAAAATCTAAAACCACTGAACCAGTCCATGCTCCCTCTTTCAAAGAGTCAAACAAGATAATGAATAAAATGTAATCTGATTGCAGGCCCAAGAACCCTCAGCCTAACCAAGAAACTGCTACAATGGACAAGATCTCTAAACTGCTCAAAGCCTTTGAGAACAAAATGGATCAAAAGATTTCCTCTTTTGCTAAAACTTCTAGTGCTGTTCCTAAAAATACTCTAGCCTGCTATTATTGCCACAGGGAAGGCCATGGAACCGGTCAATGTCTCAAACTTCAGAAGGACAGAGACAAGAAATTGGTAGAGCAAAAAGGGAATAACCTTTTCCTTCCTAATGGTGCCCTAATCCCCTTTGATTTGTCTCCCCCCATTCTTCATGTGGTGGCCTCTTACCAGCCACCCCCTCCCATGAAGGCATCCTTGGCTTCTGTGAATTTCCAATCTTCTTGTTGTACTCTTCAACCCTGGTATCCCCCAGCTATTTCCTCCTCCTCTCTGGCTTGTACTTACCAATCCAATCCAGCTAGGAAGCAACATGAGGAGCCCAAACCTCATAAAGCTCCTTCCTTTCCAAACTTGATCCTTGGAAAACCACCCAAACAACAATCCTCACCTGAGCCCTCTTCTGATGTAGAATACATAGAGGTGGAAAAATAACCACTCATGGAAAGGTTTCAAGATCACCCTGACCCTCATCCCTCATCTATTAAACCTCCTCAACCGCCTGATCCTGTTCCTGCTTCACCCAATCTTCCTCCCTCCACCCAGCCCAAAGTTTGGTTTGAGAGGGGAATTTCCAAAGATCAACCCAATGCTTTGGAAGGGGTATTAAAGAAAATTTTTGATCTTAAAATTCCTGATCTATCTGTGGCTGAACTCCTGTCAATCTCTCCATCTGTTGCTGAAGGAATGAAGAAATGGGTTTCTTGTTGATGTGTAGAAATTAGTCCTGAAGAACTCATGGTTTCCTCTGGAACTTTGATGGAGGATTCTTGTGGAACAGATCCTTCTTCTGAGTCTAGCCTTTACTCTTGTCCTCTTGGTTTTCTTCCCTGCTATCTTGGTGAATCAGCAAAAACAGTCTCACTCCTTTTTGACTCTGGCTCTCAGCTCAACTTGATCTCAGATGCTATGGCCTGCAAACTTAAACTCAGCCCTAGGGTCAGCTTCACCTCTTCAGTGTATGGAACAGGAAACCAGTCTTGAAAATTGGTTGGATTTGTTGAAGATGTTCCAGTCTGGATTGGCCAAAACATCGTTGGAACTTGTCATTTCTGGATCACACGCCTGGATGGACCTATGATCTTGGGTCAACCTTTCTTAATCAATTTTGGAGCAACTATTATGTTTTCCAATCAAGTTGGGGAGAGAATCCTCCTCCCTGATTCTGATGGTAGAAAAATTGAGGTTCCTCTTTGTTCTTTGGATTCTGGTTGCTGGGAAAGAGATTTCCCTGGTCATTTTCCTAAGTCATCTCTAAAAGGAAAACAGAAGGATAATTCTAGTTCCTCTCATTTTTTATGGGAGTAGTTGATCCTACTAATAGTTGTAGTTTTTTTCAGCCTCAAACTTCAACTCAAGGGTCAACTCTCATCCCAGAGGCTTATTTATCTTTCTTTTCAACGTTTTCTTTTGATCTCAAAAATATCAAAAATAAAAAAAAATCAAAATGGAAAAATCCAGAAATATTTCTTCTTCATCTGTTGTTTCTTCTTTTCCTTGTACTCTTATTCCTAATCAATCTTCTCTCAGTTCTGGTTTGAATCTCCGCAATGAGTCTAAACTAGATCCCAATCTTGATCCTATTTTTTGGTGGCTTTGGTATGGAAGAATATGGGCTTCAGTGGAGGCAAATTGGGGCAGAAGTAAGTCCTCCCAACTGTGCACAACCAGGGTATCCTACTATCATTTTCAAAACCCTACCTTGTGCCACACATGTGAGCAATGTGTTATCTCCTTGGACTTGTTTTATGGAAAAGGCACCCTTTGAAAACATTGCGGAACATCAAACTTGGATGGCGTTAGAACTTGGTCTCAATCCTCATAGTCATATCTCTCTGGTCAACTCTTGGCGAAAACAAGAACTGCTCTCTTTTGCCTCCAAATATAAACCAGTTGCTAGGAAAATCCAACCAGTCAACCAACCAATGCCTCTCAATCTCAACCCTCCTCTTAGGCGTCCTCCTCTATCCCGCAATCCTTACTGTGGTTTACCTCGATCTCTCACTGGTCCATTCATACCCTCTGGTTGTGTCACTGAAGAATGTCTGGGAGTAGTCAACTTTGGACCAGATGGATGGCTTCTACCTGATGAGTTGTATTTGATCAAAAATGTCTTGGCTCTTAGGGAAAAAGCTATTGCTTTCTGTGATGAAGAGAGAGGTCTCTTGAAAGAATCCTATGGTCTGCCTTATATCATTCCTGTAGTAGAACATGATCCCTGGCAAAATAAAAAGATCCCAATCCCTGCTGCCAAAGTCATCAAATTCATCAAGTTGGTCTGGGAACAAGTCCGAAACGGTTTATACAAACAGTTAACTTCTAGCTATTCCAGTCCTGTTTTCTGTGTCCTTAAAAGTAACGGTAAACTTAGAATAGTTTGTGATCTCCAGCCTCTAAATAAGGTTACTATTAAAGACTCTGGTATTCCCCCTGCTACTGAAGAATTTGTTGAATCCTTCTCTGGGAGAGCTTGCTATGGTCTAGGTGACATTATGGGTGGCTATGACAAATGGTCCTTAGATCCAATTTCTCGCCCTCTCACTAAATTCAATACTCCCCTTGGTTGTTTCCAACTTACTCAATTTCCTCAAGGTGCCACCAAATTGGTTGAAGTCTATCAGGCTCAGATGGTTTGGATCCTCCAGGATGAAATCCCTGATCATGCTGGTATCTTTATTGAAAATGGCGGAATTAAAGGACCAGTTTCTGATGATAAAAATGAGCTCTTACCCTGGCATTCAGGAATCCATTGATTTATCTGGGAATATGGGACCACTTTGGAAAGAATCTTGTTTTGAATCAAAGAATCTGGCCTCACTGTCTCTGGATTCAAATTGGCTGCCTGTGTCCCTGCTCTGGAAATTGTTGGTCATGTGGTCTGCAAGGAAGAAAGAAGGATGGCTCCATCCAAAGTCAACAAAATCCTCTCTTGGCCTACTCCCATCAATCCAACTTAAGTCAGGGTTTTTCTAGGTGTTTTTACTTATGTTCAAATCTTTATCCCATCTCTATCAAAAATCTGTGCTCCTCTACGTTGCCTGACCAGAAAAGATGCTGAGTGGATCTGGACCCAAGATTGTGAACATTCTTTTCAGCTACTTAAAATGATGGTTGGAAAATACATAGTCTTGAAAAAGATCACTTATGGACCTGGAGCTGGCAAGATCAAATTGGCTGTTGATTCTAGTTATCAATCTGTTGGGGCTGTCCTCACTCAGGAAGATGAAAATGGTTGGGACCGTCCTGCCCTCTATGAATACTTGTTATTTTCAAATGTAGAATCCAGGTACTCCCAACCAAAAATGGAACTCTGTGGCATGGGTTGAATGTTGAAAAAACTCCAAACTGTCCTCTGGGGTCAACACTTTGAGTTACAAGTTGAAGCACAATCCATCATCAAAATGATCAATGCTCCCAGCCTCCCAAATGCTCCTATGACTTGCTGGGTGGCCTTTATCCAACTTTTCTCTTTTGATGTTGTTCATAGGCCTGGAAAATCCTTCACCATGCCTGATGGTTTATCTCGACGCCCCCTTGGAGATGAAGAATTGGATGTTGGAGTGGACTTTGATGAGGAAGAGCCTTTAATTTTTCCAGTCTTCACCTTTTCCTCCCAAGATTATTCTGGCTTCCAAAAAGGTTTCTGGCTAAAATTAGAGCAGTACCTTTCCAATCTCCAAAGGCCTCCTGATCTCTCTGCTAAAGATTTTTGATCAATCAAAAGGAAGTCCTCCAATTTCTTTGTCCAAGGTACTAGGCTTATGAAAAGAGGCAATTCTTGTGCTCTTATTGTCGTCACTATCCCCTCTAAACAAGATTCAATCCTCAAAAGTCTCCATGAAGGCCTTGGGCATCGTGGGGAAACCAAAACCTATTGACGTATATCCAAACAATTCTGGTGGCCATCTTTGAAGAAATAAGTCTCTCAATGGTTCAAGAGTTGTGAAGTATGTCAGAAACGTGATCTTAGGCGCCCAGCTGAAATTTGTTATCCCACTGGAGAATCCACTGTCTTTGGAAGGATTGCTATGGATGTGGTTTGCATTAAGGCTGGTGGAGCTAAGTACCTCATTATGGCTAGAGATGATTTTTCTGGATGGGTTGAAGCAAAATTTATTAAGAACCTCAGCTCTGAATCAGTAGCAGCCTTCCTTTATGAGACTTGGACAATGCTTTATGGCTTGGCTTGATCTTATTCAACTGATGGTGGCTCTGAGTTTGGTGGTAAACTGGCCAAAATGATCCAATTGCTTCCTGGTCAACATAGGGTGACCACTCCTTATTATCCTGAAGGACAAGGCATGATGGAAAGAGGCCATGCCCCTTTGAAGGCTGCTCTTGTCAATTTGGGTGGAAAGAATTGTTGCAAATTTCTTCCTCTGCTCCTCTTCTCTGATTGAATTTCAACTTAACAAACCACTGGCTACTCACCTTACAAAATTATCTCCGGACAGAGGGCTGTCCTTCCTCTTGATCTGGAAATGGAATCTTTCTTAGGTATTTCTTGGGAAAATGTTTCTTCCACCACTGATCTATTAGTTGCCAGATCCAAGAAACTGGAGCAAAGTGAAGATGTTCATGAAAAAGCTTATCAGAAAATGATGGAGTCAAGGGAAAAATCAGTCCAGTATTGGGAGGATAAGCATTCCAATTGAGTCAGGGATCCCTTGAATCCTGGTGATCTAGTTTTAGCTTATAATCAACCCTTGTGAACTCAATTGGGAAAGCTTTTTGCCAATTGCTGGAATGGTCCTTATCAAGTGGTCCGTCAAGTCAGAGGTGGATGATATGTTTTTGAGGAACTGGATGGTACTCAGATGGCCAGAAGGTTCTCTGCTGATCAGGTCAAGAAATTTCATTGTTGTGGAGGCAACTTTGATCAGAACTCAGATGCAGACTAGGGACAGTCTGTAAGTTGGGGAGAGATGTGGTGAACAAATCTGGACACCCTGGACCAGATGTGGAAAATTCAAAATTTTTTACAATTCTTTTATTTAGGTGTCATTCATCAAAAAAAAAGAAAAAAAAAATTGGATTTTTTTTTGTATCAGTATCACTCCTCAAATTTCCTTATCCTGCCAAGCATTCCTCTGTCCCAGTGGTCTAGGACAAGCCTTTCCATCACCTAGGAATTGCATTTGATTACTTCTCTCTTTGTTCCCCCCTTCCTTGTGGCCAAACGCGCGGGCCAAGACCCGCTTGGCCCGATCACCCTCCGCTTGGACCATCACCCCAATTCCCAATTGCAACCTCACCACCATCACCATCATCATCAAGCCATCCTTGACTCTCTCCACAATCAACTCTTCTTGGATAATCTCCCATCCTCTCCCAAGCAACCAGCCTCAAGCCCCCTCAGCCCCAACTTGGCCGACTTCCCCCCCAATCTATTGGATTCAAGCTACGCCCATTTCAAGGCCAACCACACCCTCTAAGTACTCGGCCCAGCTTCCGGCGCTAATGCTTCAGTCGTCAACACTTCTACCACAATCCCTCACCCCACAATTGGGGATCCCGCTCAGTTTGTTTTGAGCCCCACTTGCTGCTCAACTCCCTCCCTGTCTTTGCCCAGCACGTGCTCCCAGCATTTCATACCCTCCTTTGGCCCCTCCTATCTCCTGATAGCCTGTACTCATTATCTTCCCTGAGCTCTCCCAAGAACATTCAGACAATTCCTTGCAAGACTCATCTTCACTCAATTGAAAACCATACTACACAGATTACAACTATACTAATTACATAGCACTTACTAATCCCTAGTCGTCATACCTCCATCCATTCCCATCCATCGTATCATACTCGGCATCTGTCAAATTATTCTCAAATCCACCGGCTGGCCATCCCATAAAATTGCTCAAGCAGACCTTGGTTGGTTGCCGCCCCAACTGTCTGTGTCTAATATACATACATCCTTAGGTTGTGAGGTAATAGGCATCCAGTCTGCCTTCCCCCACCCCTCTTGGGTTTGTCCTCCGGTTGGTGCCATTGGATAGTTGGGGATTGGTATCATGAAGGCTGTAAAGGCTTGAGAGAAGCACGGTAAGACGTGGGACAACTAGAGATTCCAGGCTCACCAACCAAGTAGGGTGAAGGACCGGAAGGCAGCCGTGCCATTGAGCAACATCAAAACAGTTTTAAATCATCCAGAGGTTGCATCTTAACAAGATGATGTAAATCAAACTCAAGATATCCCAAACAATTGATTGCTGCCCATTAGCATCATTGTCATCATCATCATTTTCAATCTCACGACTACTACTCCCCATGTTCCTCAAAGCAGGATCCCACCACAGTCTCATCCTCCATCAGGTCCTCCCCTGTCTCCTATCCCGCCATATTCACTTGCTCCAAACACTTGGCCCCAACAAACTCCTACTCACTCTCCCCACCCTACAGTTCCTTATCCCCGTTTGTCAATCTACACTCCATCTCTTCCCTCAATCACTTGCACCCCCCTTCCATCTTTCGGTGGGGGTGGAAAAGTGTGGTCTATTGCCCCCAAACATCTGCGGGCCGTCTGGTTCAATTTTATCCCCATCCCCTCCGCCTTTGGGTGAGGGTGGAAAAGTGTTTTCTACCACCTGCAAACATCTGCGGGCGGTCTGGTTCAATTTTTCCCCACCCCTTCCGCCTTTGGGTGAGGGGTGCGTGATCTTTGTGTTGTTGCGCGCGCCCATCTGCGGATGGATGCAAGAAAGGTGAAGGTATGAGAAACAATCCCACCCCAGTCAGGGAGGCCGGATTTTCACTGGCCCACGTGATCTATTCTTCTGATCACCTAGTGTAAAAAAAAATCCATTCTATCTTTAGAATCACTTGCACATAGTCTAACAGGGCCTCCTACCCATATAAGGAGGGCTCTCCCCTGCCTGTTGGCATGGGGGGGATCTTATGGCATCTTATCAGGGAATTATCATCATTATCATCTTGAAATAAGTCATCTGTGGGGTTCCATTCCCCTTTATCTGAGTCCAAATTCTGGGTAGATCCATGATTGCCCCTTGATCTTTGAGCCTCCATACTCAAATCCTGATCCTTGATCCTTATCACCAACCAATAGCCTTGCTGGTTGAAGAAGAATTCAACCAATTGAATTCTTGAGTGTGTTACACCACTCCTGATCCCTTTATCCGACCATACTGGTCCTGATCATCCTTTGATTATCTTTCAGGAACCAGTCACGTTTGACTGAGGAGGTTTTATTAAGCTTAAAAACTGGAGTGTTAAACCTCCCTTTATTCCTTTTGAAGTTGAATTCCGCCACACTACTCTTGAGTCCCTTGAGAAGTGTTGGGTTATTCTTGTTTGAATTGGTTATTGTTTTGCTTCTAGAGCTTCATCAAACAATTAGCTTTGTCTTGTGCAGCCACCCACAGTTATCTGGTACCCTTCAAGCGCTTGATTGTGGAGAGTTGGGCAGGTTAATTGAGAACCTGGAGGTTGTTTGGGATTGAGTTGATCTTTCCTAGGATTCTGCTGACAACCAGAGCTATTAGCTTGTGGGCATTTTTACTTACAATTGCCTTGTCCTGTTGAACTCTGAACAATCCTTGACTCCTTCTATTCAAGTTTTCCCCAGCATCATCTTGACTCAGATAGTGTTGTTTCCCAGCTACCGACTACTATCATCTTTATCCTTTACTCTTTGGACCCCCCATTCACCAGGTTCTGGACTTTGATCTTGGTTACATTTAAATATTTTTGTAACACTCAGGAGGTAAGCCTAAACAGCACCTTTCCCCTCCACAGAACTGCCACGGCCTAGCACCGTTTGGAGTCTTACAGCGGGTTTGAGAAAAATTTTTGGAGTGATAGGATTTTTGCTAGGTTTTGAATTGGTGAATCTCAGTTCAGACAGGGCAGTGTCAATGTGAGATGCTTGGTGAAGGCATGGTCCAGATGGGGAATCAACTAAGTAATTCCCAAGAATTCTTGACAAACGTCCTTTGTATGATATTGAGAAGTGGGATTGGAGATCTTCCCTGAAGTTCTCTGAGTTGCTGATGATCACCAGATCATCATCATAGCAGAAGTTTAGGCTAGAGTGGATTGGTTGATGAAGAGGAGTGAATCAGAGGAGGGGAAAATGAAGTTCTGGCTAAGAATCCAATGTTTTAGGGTGTCAAACCAGGTCTTTGGGGCTGGTTTCAATCCGTATAGGGCTTTATTTAGTTTGAGAAAAGGAAATTGAGTGTCCTAGCGGGGAGGTAACTTGATTTAAATGTCCTTGTCTAATTTGGCATGTAGGAAGGCTGATTTAATATCCATTTGAATGACTGGAAGACTATGATGGTAGGCGTACACCAGGATGGTTTGAAGGGTTTTTATTTGACCAGTTGGAGAGTAGGTTTTGCCATAGTCTGGGAATTCAAGTTGTTGAAAACCCTGTACACATAATCTTGCCTTGAAGATGAGACCATCTCCGTTTTGGTGACCAAATCTGGACACCCTGGACTAGATGCAGAAAATTAAAAATTTTTTATTTGGGTGTCATTCAAAAAAAAAAAAAAAAAAAAAAAAAAAAATTGGAATTTTTTTTAGTATCACTCCTCCAATTTCATAATCCTGCCAAACATCCCTTTTTCCCAGTGGTCTAGGACAGGCCTCTCTTTGTCTCATCACCTAGGCATTGCGTTCAATCCCTTCTCTCTTTGTTCCCCCCCTTCCTTTTGGCCAAACGCGTGGGCCAAGACCCGCTCGGCCCAAGATCTCATCTCCAAACTACCTACACACATCCAACCTCACTCCCCCTCCTTTCCCTCCCTCATCCTTTCCAGTCCCACAAATCTTGACCCGATTCCTCCGCTTCCATTCCATCTCCAACCTTGCTCCTCATGGCTCATCCAATCATGATTACCAATCTACCCTTGGAAGTACTTGAACTCATTGCTCTCCATCTCATCATCAAATCCCCCTCTGGCCTCCCACAAATCTCTTTAACTTTTTCTTTCTCAACAAACAGATCTACCAACTCCTTGGTCCTCATAAGAACGCCCAACTCTAAGCCAACGTCTTCAGGTTCTTGTTTGACGTCAAAGCTCTCAAACGCCGTCTCCAATTGATCTCCCCCTCATCAGATCCTCCTTGGCCTTCAATTGCTAGCCCCGCCCTATCCAATTGATCCTCATCTACCCACAATCATGGTCATCTTCCACTCTCCCACCCGCTTCCATCTTTGGGTGGGGGTGGGAAAACATCCTCTACTGCCTGCGGATGTCCGCGGGCAGTCTGGTTCATTTCTTTTCTCACCCCTTTTGCCTTTGGGTGAGGGGTGGGTGATCCCGGTGTTGTCGCGCGCGCCCGTCCGCGGACAGACGCAAGAGATGGTGAAGGGATGAGAAAGATCCAGCCCCAGTCAGGGAGGCCAGACTTCCACCGGCCTGCGTGATCAGTTTTTCTGATCATCTGAAATCTGAAAAAAAAAAAATTTCTGCTCCATTTTTAGAATCCTTTGTACATAGTCTAAAAGGGCCTCCTGCCCATATAAGGAGGGCTCTCCCCTGCCTTTTGGGAGGGGTATCCTATGGGACCTCACCAGAGAGTAACATCATCACTACCATCTGGAAATAAATTATCTGTGGGGTCTCATTCCCCTTTATCTGAGACTAAAAATTTGGGTATATCCATAATTTCCCCTTGATCCTTGAGCCTCCATACTCAAAACCCTGATCCTTAATATTTATCACCAACCAATAGCTTTTCTGGTTGAAGAAGAATTGGACTGATTGAATTCTTGAGTGTGTTACACCACTCCTGATGCCTTTATCCAACCATACTGGTCCTGATCATCCTTTGATTATCTTTCTGGACCCAGTCATGTTTGACTGAAGGGGTTTTATTAAGCTTAAAACCTGGAGTGTTAAACCTCCCTTCATTTCTTTTGAAGTTGAAATCTGCCACACTACTCTTGAGTCCCTTGAGAAGTGTTGGGTTATTCTTGTTTGAATCAGTTATTGTTTTGCTTCTAGAGAGTCATCAAAACAAGTAGATTTGTCCTGTGCAGCCACCCACAGTTATCTGGTACCCTTCAAGCGCTTGATTGCGGAGAGTTGGGCAGGTTCATTCAGAACCTGGAGGTTTTTTGGGATTGATTTGATCTTTCCTAAGCTTCTGCTGACGACCAGAGCTATTAGCTTGTGGGAGTTGTCACTTACAATTGCCTTGTCTTGTTGAACTCTGAACAAACCTTGACTTCTTCTATTCAAGTTTTTCCCGGCATCATCTTGCCTCAGATAGTGTTGTTTCCCCAGCTACCGACTACTATCATCTTTATCCTCTTTCATTTGGTCCCTTGTTTACCAGGTTCTGGACTTTGATCTTGTTTACATTTAAATATTTTTGTAAAACTCAGGAGGGCAGCCTAAACAGCACCTTTCCCCTCCACAGAACTGCCACGGCCTAGCACTGTTTGGAGTCTTACATCTTCAGGTTTGGTTTTCAGTTGATAAACCCAGACCGTCAAAAGAACCTTCTTTCCTTCAGGTAGAGTATGAAAACCGGTCCATAACTTCATTGATTCAATGCCACTAAGTTCCTTATTCATGCCTTTTGTCCAATTTGTGCGGTGGGGAGAACGTTTCATTTCATAACAGTTCCTGGGGATTGCTCTGGAGAGGAAACAATATTATTGTGGCCATTGGATAGTGGATCAATCTCTCAAGTTTGGTAGGTGGAGCTAGTAGATTCAAGACCTCCTTCTTGTTGGATGATTCAGAGAGTGATTGGCAGCTTTTGGATGAGCTTTCTACAGTGTCAGGATTGGAGATGTTGGGTGAGGTCTGTTGAGAGTCAGGCATTGAGGCAGTTGTTGAGTCAATTGGGATAATAGATTTCTTTTTATGATTGATTAAAGAGAGCATGTCAAGAAGATTGGAATCAGGGTTGAGGAGAGGTTCAAAGGGGCATTCAAAAGGGGAAGAATTTTCAGTTAATTTCATGCCCTCAAAGATTTTGAAATGTTTTGAGCGGACAGTCTCTCCAAGTTCAGGGACAAATATTTGGTAGGAGTTAAGATGCAGATTGTGGCCTACAAGTATACCTCCCCAACCTTTCTTATCAAACTTTCCAAGATTGTGGCGTAGATTGAGGACAATTGTTTTTGGGCCTAGTGTACAAATCAAGTTTAGTTTGGGTTTCACTCCATGCCACAGCTTGGATGGGCTCTGTTTTGATGTTTTGGAGGGGACCAGATTGAGAACTTTGCTGCAACCAACCAGAACTTTATCCCACAAGTTGACCGGGATGGACATGTCAAAAAGAGAGCTCCTTGTTGAATCAAAAAGTGTGAAATTGCTGCTTTTGGCAATTGGATTGTGCTGCGGAGTGTATGGTTTGGAAGTGGTGTGCTCAATACTCAGGTCAGCGAGAAATGTGGACAGTCTAGAGTTAAAAAATTTACCGCCATTGTTGGAGTGAAAGTGCTTGAGTTGGTAGCTGAACTTATTGGCATTGAGCTTGATGAACTTGATTACTTCATCAGTGATGCCAGACTTGTTTTTGATTGGGAGACAGCTTTTGAAGCAAGAGAATTTTTCCATGAGGAGAAGAAAGTACTGGTTTCCAGTTTTGGAGATGGAATTTATTGGCCCGCAGACATCAGCATGGATTCAAACAAATGGTTTTGAATGAGGAGGAATGTGGTTGGGGAAGGGTGAGCAATGGATTTTTCCAAGAGCACATGATTTGCAAGGAGGGTTTTCCCATTTTATCCAAGGAAAGTCCTTCAAGAAAAGCTTGGTCTGATCCATATTGATGTGCCCAAAGCATTCATGAATGGTGGTTGAGCTAATGAATGAGTAGGCCAGGTCTGACTGAGGAAGCAAGAAATCTCTTCTGACTAGAAGGTTGTCCTTGATTTGTCCAAAAAGAATTTCTGTGCCTTCAAAGTTTACAACAAAACCTGTTGGACCTGATTGATGGAGAGAGAAACACCTATTAAACAGCTGACCTAGAAAGACTAGATTTTCCTCCAGGTGAGGTACAAAGAGGGATTTGTTGAGTAATACCGTGAAATTGTCTGATATGATTTTGGCAATTCCAATTCCTTTGGAAGTCAGTGAAGTTCTCTCCTTTCTGGTTTGGATTTCCATGTTGTCCTTATCAAGATTGTTAAAGAATTCCACAGAGTTGAACATTGATTGTGAAGCTCCTGATTGCAGAATGATAGAATCTTTGGTCAGTCATCTCAAGTTGGTCATGGAAAAGGTGTCAGAGAGATTTGAGGAGGTGGTTTTTGTATTGACTGGTTTTGAGGAGTTTTGAGTTCTGCTTGAATTCTGATTTTGTTCTGGTCTTAAGTGTGGATACAACCACCAACAAAAATTCTTGGGGTGTGACAATTGAGGATTGTTCCGCATGGGTTTGCACTTGATGACTTCCTGTCTTGTTGTGTTGTTCATCATGACAGAGGCATAGGTACCAGCAGCTATCTTGTTTTTTATCTGATTCAAGAGCCAAAGCACAAGATCTCCATCAATTTTTGAGTCTCCAAGGGAATGCGTAATTGTAGTTTTGAGGTGCTCAAGTTGAAGAGGAAATGTTTAGAGGATTAGGTAGGCAAGTATATTGTCATCCATTTGGATTCCTATTTTGGAGATTTGAATCAGGCAGGATTTCACTTCCGTGATGAACATGTCAACAAATTTGGTATCAAATTGAATATTTAACATATTGAGGAATACCTGAGATCAATTAGTCATTTGTGAGGAAGCGTAGAACTCATTACTTGATTTCCATAATTTGATACCGTTAGTTAGATGATAGTCCTTGACGCAATTGATATGAGTCCTGTTGTCCAGCTTGGAAAGAATATATCTGACAAGTTTCAAGTTTATGTCATTTGGGCATTTCTTGGGTTTGGATGATTGAATCCACTTATCTATTCCCTTGAGAGCAAAGGTTGTCATCAGCTTGGAAAACCATAGCAAAAAGTTAGATTTGGTTAGAATGGGAATAGAATTGGTAAGCCTCTTGAGAAGCAAGGATTTTAGATCTGCTTGTCCAGGCAAAGCCATTGGTAGCATGATTGATTGGGGTGAGTTTAAATTTTGGCTTTTAACCATGGATAGTTTGAAGGTTTGAATTAACTGAACCAACAGACTAAATGAAGAGTATCAACAAAAAAATAATGAAAACAGGAGAGTAGGAAATAAAGAAGAATATCTCACTCTGAGGACAACAGATGAGGATAAAATCTTCGAATCATGTACTAGGACGGGAATGATGGAACGTGATGGACAGGCTGATATTGTTAACTCATAGTAAGTAAGTTGTAACTTGAGAGTTCTGAAAAAAAGACAATCTCACAAATGAACAAGAATGAGAGAGGAAATTGACTGTGATGCAAAGGTGTCAAAGTTGGAAATGCAGGTCGTAATTGTAGTTTGAGGGATGTTGATGTTGTTGATTGTGAGATCTTAGTTGTAGGTTGGGAGATGTTGATGATTGAGAGCAATTTGAAGAAGTGGAGAGGGTGAGGGAGCAGATGAGGAGCTGAAGTTGAAGAAGCAGAGTGGATGAGGGAGTTGATGAGATTGGGATCAAATAGTGAGCAGTTTGAAGAAAAGAGAGAAGATGAGAACCAACAAGATGAGAGATGAGTGAGGAGTGAGGAATGGGGAATGAGGTGAGGGGTGGAGAGAAGTGGAGTCAAGATGAGATGTGAAGGAATTGTGAAAGGCAGGGGAAATGATGGAGAGTCCTGCAGAGGTGAAGGTTGGAGTGGGTGTGATCTGAGATTTCCTCTCAACATCCCAAAATTCTGACACACCTTCCAGGGGGTTGCGCACCCCCAAAAAGGGCAGTTTTGAGCCGTGTACCCCAGTACATGGCTCCAGACTGCCATGTTTGGGAGGTAAACGGCTCCCATACAACCCCCTGAAGCTCCTGCCTTGTTGGAACAGCCCTTTGTAGTCCTCTATGGGCCCCCATGGCATATTTGAGCCGTGTAGGGCCCTACGCAACTCCCACACGACTGGAGTTGTGAATTTATCATCACCCTTTTGCAAAATTGTGAAAATTCCTTGGTAAAATTACCTAAAAAGTGGGTCTACCAAGACAATTGAAGATGCTCTAAAAATTGAACCCTTTTTTAAAATTATATCACATGGAAATTAAGATAAAAAATTGATAATGTTTCAAGAAGCTCAAAAAAGGTCATTTTAAATTCAAGATCTCAGGAAAAAATCAGAAAACAGAAGCATTATCCAAAATTAGAATGAAAAATAAAAGGTATATCCATTAAAAATGTCAACATAATGTTGAAGAATATTTACAGGGAAAATATCCACAAAAAAATCCCAAGAAAACTTCCTCCAACATTGAGTTTTTTGATTCTGAATCAAAAGATAAATAGATGATAGCCTTTTAAAATTGGAGCTCCCTTTCAAGTATGAAGGATTTTGTTGTAATGGTACCTTTTTCCAACCAAATTTCATTATTTGTAACAATGTTGTAAGCAAAAACTAGAAGAGTATTGAAATTACAAATTCACAACATATTTTAATTTGAACTTTTCAAATTGACATTTCCTTCTCCACTCAATGTTTTATATCTTTACTCAGCTTATTCCAAATCTGCTTTACTTCCTATTGAGGCTTCATTTTGAAAGCATTAATTTTCCTAGCTTTCAAACCAAGTAAAACATACTCAGCTTGTATCTCAATTTGAAACTCATTGTCTATAAATAGATTTCCTTCATTTCCTAGTTTTATTTCTGCCTCCTTTTTGAAAAATAAGAGTTTTAAAACTTCATTTCAAACTCAAATTGAAAAATAATCACCATGTTATGAGCTGAAAATATTTGTTCTCCAAATGATAAATTCTTTATCATTTAAAGTCTCAATTCCACAAGATTCAAGAACAGGAAGATTATGAATTTTTGAGAATTTCATTGGTTTCACATTGATTTCTATCAATGATTCATTATCAATAAAGAGTGATTCAGAGAATGTTTTCTCCAGATTTATCTATGTTTCAGTGGTAACCTGGTCTCTTAAACTGAGATCCTCAAGCATTCAGATGATCTTTTCAATACAAATCATTGGAGGCAAGAAAATTATACCTGAGATACACAAGGATTCAGATCAGTTTTCCAATGCGATTCAGTGAGGACAAGCAAATAATAACATTAAATCAACATGGAAGAATGAAAGAGTAAGGAGCTAAAAAAAATAGCCCCAAATTTCCCACCAAGCTGAAAGCAGACCTAAAATATGAAAAGATTAAGAGAATTCCTTTTCAATCAAAGTCAGTGGGAAGAAGAAAATAATATCTGGACATCATATGGAACAATAAAACATTGAGAAGCTGAAGAAAAAGAAGATAATTCTGAAAATTTTTCTTGAATTTTCAGTTATTTTTAAGGAAAGCTACACTATAGTCCATGCTATTCTCAAGATAACCCACAAATACAGCTAGAAGTTACAAGATTGATGTCAGAATAAAAATTAAAAAGGAATGAAATGGTTGTGTCCTTGTAGGTTCAGACATGTGTCTGGAATAGTTGTTCCTTTTGATTTGTTGACTAGGTCATCATCAGGACTGGAGTGCAATTATTGTGATAAATTTTCCAAATACTTCTTGCATCATTTCCTAATCTTTTTATATAAAAAATGAAGCCTGGATTTATGTTTTCTTCTGTGGCTCAATTTGCATAAATACATAACTGTTATTTTCAGAAGATAGAAATTGGATAGCACAATATTCATCCTTTGGCCAAACACAAGTTTTTGTCATGCTCCAAAGTTGAGGGTTATTGTTTTCATCACTTTTTCATATACCCTTTTCCTCAGTACCATCTACCTCAGTTTGAAGAGTTTCACAAACAATAGGCACACAACCAATAGTGCAATACCCTTGGTACCTCCAGCTTGTGCAACAACCTTCCAATATGGGCTACTCAGTGTATACCTGAAAAAACGTGGAGTTGGTCTACCATACATTCAGAATTTGATCCACCTCCCCTTGGGTCTCTCAGACCTTGGAATTCCATTCTTGGTTATCCTAATCATTTATCTTGCATTTACATCAAGCAATATCAACTGTATTGTTCTTCCTAAGGACTAGCACCCTTCCCTGCATATTACTTCTGCTCATTTGCATTGTCTTATTACTTCATTCTTTCAGGAGTTGCACTTTTTATAATATGTACTTGCACTTTTCCCCCTGTCTTGCACCTAGGCTATGAATCCAGATATGTTTTACTGTTCATTCCATTTTTCCCATTCCGTTCCTGTAATTTGTTGCATCATTTTCTCTAGCTGTAGAAGACTCTCCATCAGGTTGTATCTAGTTGCTTCTTATTAAATTATGAAGAAACTTCCATCTTCCCTGAAGATTATTTTCTAATTTATTTAATTTCATGTGTTTAACACTTTTGCTGAGAAAGGATTATAAAATTGGATATTGCCTTATTTTCCATCCACAGGAACACGCCTATCCCTCTTGCTATTGCAATCAATCACATCTTGCAGTTAGCCCTTCCCTATCTTGTACTTTTTGTTGAACTTGGCCTTCTTGTCCGCACTCACAATTGCCTAAGGCCAATGTTTAATTAAGGGTTGTGAATGGCCTTTTGAAACTGTATGTGGTTGCAAACACAAGGTAAACACCAAAAAAAAGTGTGATACAGGTTGCTTCCAACTGGCGCGACCCCCTGGGGGTCACAATTGGTGTTGCCCCTGTTTTTCAGGCCCATTTGGGGCAAAATGGCCCCAAATGGGCCATTGGAGGGGGGAATTGCGGTACCTAGGCACCCCTTGACCAAATTTGAGTGGCTTCAACCCAAATATGGGGATGTGGCATACTATGTGGGACTATTATTGGAACACAAAAAGAAACTTGGGAATCAAGCACTTCCTATTGGCAAAAACTCTTGAAACAAACCTTGCACACACACACCACATGCCCTTTGGATAAATTAATTTTTCTCAACCCAAAAGTGAGCTAACATTTGGAGTTGTTGGATTGAAAATTGCATGTAATACTAAATTTCTGTTGAATTTTTTTGTTTTATGGGAAAATTGGTAATCACAAGCCCTCCCAGATTAAACAAGGCTACGTTCAAGGACATGATTGAAAGTTTACTTAACAAAGTTTTGATGGAATCTAGGGATTTGGGTAGGGAATTGGAAAAAAAAAAAATTTGAAGCCCCAATTTCATCCTCATCTAGAGTTACAATTGAGGAAAAGATTTTCAGTCACAACTTGAATTGACTAAAGGTTGTGGGTGAAATTTCATAATTCATTTGACTGAATAGGATTTGGCTTGATCAATACTAATGTTAACATGTAACTATGAAACTAAGGGGTGCCAGACCCGCTTGACCCTCCTCCTGTGAGAACCTTTGCTAGTAGGAAAGAAGCCAAGATTTATTTTCAAAAATGGGCAGCTATGCATGGATTTGCATTGAAAACTTAAAAATCAAGGAAGGATAAATACATTGATCTAGCTTGTGAAAGATATGGGGTTTATGAAGGGCCATTCGTCACAAAACTTCAAAGGTAAACTCAGATTAGGAAGGTTGGGTTTCAATTCATGATCTGTGAAAGTAGGAAAGTAGCAGATCACATGCGGCATCTGTCCATTAGAAATGGCCTCCACAATCATCAACCATCAGAAATTCCTTCAGTGCATCCTCAACTGAGGAGAATATCAGGTCAAGCATTAGATTTACTTAGGGAAGGGCATGAAAGATGTGCTCAATACAGTCCAACTGAAAAGTAAATTGAGCAAGATTGATGGTGTAGAATACATTGATGATAGAACAATCTATAACACTAAGCAAAAGGTAAAGCTTTCTGAATTGAATTGAAAAGGTGTTATGGACGCTCTATTGGAAATTCTCCAGGAATCCCAGTGGGTTTCTAGGTCCAAATTTGGTGGATAGGGTCACTTAGAGGCCTTATTCTTGGCTCATCCTGAGTCTATAAAACTATGCAAAAAATTCCATCACCTTGCTTTGTTGGATTGTACTTATAAAACCAATAAGTAAAACATCCCTCTATTGCATTTTGTAGGAATGAATAATAACAAAAAGAATTTGACAAATGCTTTTGTTTTTATAATAAAAGAAATGTATGAGTTTTATAGTTGGGTGTTTAATGCATTAAAGGAGCTGGATTGTGATCACAAGAGGCTTCCAAAAGTCTTTGTGATGGAACATGAAAAGGCTGTGATTTGTGCTATTAAACACAGTTTTTCCAAGTCATCCATAAAGTGTTGTACATGGAACTTGCCTAAAAACATACAAGGAAACTGTAAAGTGCGCTTCAGTAATGACAATGAAGGTTGGAAAAAATCTCATGACTCTTTAGGGCAAGTTTTGGGACTCTAAAACCAAGGGGGAGGCAGAAGAAAATGATTCTGAACTCAGAGTAAGTCAATTTATTGACTATTGATATCTGTTGGGAATTGATCTCTGTTGGGAGTGAGCTTACTTTAAAAATTTTATACAGTGTTTCTTGAAAGACCATGAGGATGTACTTGAGTATATGGAAAAGAATATTTTTCCTATCAAATAGAAATTTGTAATGGCTTGGACTTGTCTCAGCTCACTGATACCAGAAACCTTGCTTTCCATTAGATACAGAGAGTGATAAAAATACTGGAATAATAATAATAATAATATTCCACAGATAATTACTTAAAAAGCTCAAATAATAAATATGTTTATAAGCTGGCGCAAGGTTTAGTTGGTTTGGTTAAAAGGGTTTTTGATTTTTTATAAAAAGAGGAACCACAGTATTAAACTACTGGGGATCTTTAAAGAAAGACAACCTCTCTTCAAGGGGACTCCTTAGGCAGTTTAAGAACCTTGGAATGATAATGGGTAACTTATAAGGACTTATCCACTGATATGGCCAGGGAAAACAGCCCAATGGCCAAGGAAGGAAGGGAAACACTCACTATGAGTCAATAATCCACAGAAAAACCTGAAAAGATTCAGGTAAAGGGTTTCAGGCAGATGGGGTTGATTGCCAGACTAAACTTTAATGAATCAGGTTGATTGGTTTTGGGAAATAATAATAATAATTAATACTAGGTCATAAATCACTTGCTTATCTCTTTCATTGATTTTTAATTATGTTCTGAGCACATAGGTAATTTTTAATAATTTTCAAAGCCACTCCTATTAGTGTTTTGTGGTCTTCAAAGATTGATCTGTTTGTTTTGTGGTAACCTTCAATATTTGATTTATTTTTTCAAATACTTTAAAATTAATTATATAATATTTTTATTTAATTTTCAAGGTTTTTAGAACATTTAAAATACATATGTCAAATTATTACATATGCTAGGTAAACCCTACTAAGTTGTAGCTCCTGTGAGCAGTACCTTCTGTCAGATTTGTCACAACTGATCCTGTTGTGGGGATGAGTCCATTCAGATGCGCGCAGGGTAGGATCTGCTGGGTGCATGAAAAATTGGCTGCGCGCAGGACTTCTGTAAACGGGAATGTGATGCTACAGGTATGTAGTGGTTGGTTAGGGATGCGGGGCTGCGCGCGGGAATTGTGACATAACACACTTCAATCTGTAACTCCTAAAATATGCAAAAAACCTCAATTCTTACTTAATTTTAGGTGTGAAACCTTTACCTGAGAATATATGTGAAATATTAATCTGGCCAAAAGGTGCCATATTGGTGCCATGACCTTTTTTTTAATTCTCATTTAATTATTTAAAATACAAAGGAGTTATATTTCAAGGGTGGGGCCAGTGAGTGTTGGAATCTTGGATTCCTGATAATGCTGAGTATTAGCTGTCTATTGTTCTTCTGCTGATCTTCAAGGCTGTGCGCTAAGCTGTGTCTACAGGCTGCTACCTCAAACTCACACTCAACTCAGCTGCACCCGCACAACTCGACCAGCCATCGAGTGCCAATACTCCAACTATGAGACCAGCAACCAGCTAGAACTTATCTACCCCACTGATCCTGGATCCTGGGTTTCTCTTCTCTTCGTGCAACCAAGGAATTGCACCACAGACACCCAGGGTACTAGGATCAGGTACGCTGCTCTTTCCACTCTCAGCATTCCCCAACTCAACATTCTGATCATCAACCTTTCCAGCTGAACCTCAAGTCGAATCACTCCAACTACCTTACCTCATTGACCATCCACCGTGATCCCTTCAACCCTGCGTTGGACCTCAACATAGAC
Organism: Puccinia polysora; assembly: GCA_025617555.3. NCBI lineage: Eukaryota > Fungi > Basidiomycota > Pucciniomycetes > Pucciniales > Pucciniaceae > Puccinia > Puccinia polysora. The sequence continues at coordinate 15,185,968 of CM062612.1, read as the reverse complement.
CTAGACTTCTCACTAGCTGCAGCTTTAACTACTCTTTGTCGGACCCCACTCGTAACCTGGCTTTATTAGGTTCATAGCTGCAGCTTCTTCATTGTTTTCTTCTCGGTCTCCTCCATTATCTCATGTCTCCTTTGCTCATCTATGTTTGAAATTCAACTGGCTTTATTAGCCTAACATCTTCCAACAACAGTTAGTGACCCTACCTTAATTTGGGTGGGGAAGCCATTTCTGCAATGATATTTATGGATTTCAAACTTGTTTTTAATATTTTATTTATTTATTTTTATTTTGTATTTTTGTTACTTTGACAGTTTTCTCTGTACATAGTAGCAAGCTGACAACTTGTGTCTACCCAGACTTTGGAAAAGAAACTATGTCTTTGGTAGAAGGGGCCCATTCCCCTTTCAAAAAAGGGTAATTTTCAATTCACAACTCTTTGAGTCTTCTAAATGGCTCAATGGGCCGTGTGGCACCCTACGCAACTCAAATGAGCCGTGTGGCATGCTACACAAATTAAATGGGCCGTGTGGCATGCTAAACAACTCAAATGGGCCATGTGGCAGGCTACACGCCTCAAATGGGCTGTGTGGAAGGCTACAAATCCCATTTGAGTTGTGTGGCAGGCTAAACAAATAAAATCAAGTTGTGTTGCCTCCACTAAATAATAAATAATAAATAATAAATAATAAATAATAAATAATAAATAATAAATAATAAATAATAAATAATAAATAATAAATAATAAATAATAAATAATAAATAATAAATAATAAATAATAAATAATAAATAATAAATAATAAATAATAAATAATAAATAATAAATAATAAATAATAAATAATAAATAATAAATAATAAATAATAAATAATAAATAATAAATAATAAATAATGAATAATAAATAATAAATAATAAATAATAAATAATAAATAATAAATAATAAATAATAAATAATAAATAATGAATAATAAATAATAAATAATAAATAATAAATAATAAATAATAAATAATAAATAATAAATAATAAATAATAAATAATAAATAATAAATAATAAATAATAAATAATAAATAATAAATAATAAATAATAAATAATAAATAATAAATAATAAATAATAAATAATAAATAATAAATAATAAATAATAAATAATAAATAATAAATAATAAATAATAAATAATAAATAATAAATAATAAATAATAAATAATAAATAATAAATAATAAATAATAAATAATAAATAATAAATAATAAATAATAAATAATAAATAATAAATAATAAATAATAAATAATAAATAATAAATAATAAATAATAAATAATAAATAATAAATAATAAATAATAAATAATAAATAATAAATAATAAATAATAAATAATAAATAATAAATAATAAATAATAAATAATAAATAATAAATAATAAATAATAAATAATAAATAATAAATAATAAATAATAAATAATAAATAATAAATAATAAATAATAAATAATAAATAATAAATAATAAATAATAAATAATAAATAATAAATAATAAATAATAAATAATAAATAATAAATAATAAGTAAAAAATAATAAATAATAAATAATAAATAATAAATAATAAATAATATGTTTGTGTACAGGGGTACAAAAATATGGGGGGTATAAGCCCCCCCAGGGGTTGCGCATTTTAAGAACAACTATTTGGAGTAGTGTATGAGCCCCCAAGCTTTGATGGGCCCTACAAAACTCCCATAGGTCGTGTGGGGCCCTACAAGACTCACACACAACTGGAGCCATGAATTTAACATTACACCTCAAAAAATTACTAGTGGGATCTTTGGTTAACATTTCCAATGTGTGGAAACACCTTGAGGGAAATATTTAAAGTTGAATCAAATCAGTCCATGCAGCACTTAAAGACTTTCAAACAAATTTGGGAAAATTTCTTCCAACAGAGGTATTACGTTTGGGTTGGAAAATGTAAATTGAGGCAATTAAACTAATTAAGGAAAAATTCAAGAGGTTAAAGCACAACCACAATGGCAAGGTGTGCTCAAAGTCATTTTCAAAAATGATGGGCTTTCCTTTTTCCCACATTTTAGGTGAAATAGTAGCATCAAGAGGATCCGTTTTGCCTGAGGAAATTCATCCTCAGTGGCAATTAGGCTATGACCCTTCCAATGAAGTAAGTAGGGGTTTTTGAAGGGTATCAATTATTGGATTGAAGGATTCATTATTGCATTGAAAGATTAATTGTTGGATTGAAAAATTGATAATTATTTTTGTTTTGAAAGTATGAAGGAGATCAAGGGCTTGATGAAGAAGCTCAAATGTTGAGCAAGTGGAATTAAATGTATAGGGAAAACCCTTAAGAAGTTAGGTTGGAGATTCTTAGGTCAATGCTCAAGAATACAGCCGCTTTGATTGCAAAGCAAAGTCTTTAGTAAAAGGTGTTAAAGTCAAGCTGTGTTCAACCAAAATTGAAAGCAACCCGTTGTGAAATTCCAGAATTTGAGCACTTATAAAAAGAAATTAAGAGGGAAGTAAGGGTTAAAAGGGGACTTGAAAGAACAAAGACAGTAAGTCTTTTATTTTGAGAAATTTTCATTTTGATTGTTTAATGAAATGATTTTCAATTGACTTCTGTAGCGCAAGGAAGGCTCTTCATCTGAATCTCATAGTTCAGAGGAAGATACTAAAGAAAGGATTAAAAGGGGATCAAAAAGACCAAAGACACTAAGTCTTTTATTTTGAGAAGTATTCATTGGTATTGGCTAACTGATAGGAAATGATGATTATATTAGTAGTCTTTAGGACCAGAATCCAGTTTTATTGTTCAGTCAAAGAAACTGAAAGTTCATTGGGGTTGGTGGCGTTGGAATCGGATTGCTTTTTGAAGGATGATGAAAAATAATTGAGGAGTCAAAGAGAAGCTCATCTTTTGTGAGTGGTGATTCTTTTAATGAGATTAGAATTGTGCTAAGTAATTTTTGATTTTAGGAAGTGAATTACCTCAATCAAATACCTGAAAACCTACATAAGTTCTTGGGTGAGGTTTGGGATCCAGTTGGTGATGAAAATTGTGGATTTAGTGTCATTGCTAAATCACTTGGGTATGACAAGAATGGATGGTTTAATAGGGTGTATCAAGGTTAAAATTTTGAAAACTTTAAATAGCTTATCTCAGGAAAAATATCAATTTTTCAAAAAATATTTTTTTATCAAAATAAACAATGAATCAATTGTTTTAACTGAAAAAATAAAATTTTGAAAAGAAATAGATAGGCCTGGATTCAGCCATTTAATTTTTCAAAATTTTAACTTTGATACGCCCTATTGTACAAAAGGAATTTCTTGAAACATGGAGGAAAAATAAAGGGTGCTATTCTAAGATACTTGTGGGAATTAAAGACGTTGAAAAGATAAAAAAAAAAAACTTGATGTTGTTGAAATCAATTAAAAGATTCCATCATAAAAATGGATTTCAAAGTTTGGAATGGGTCACATAATAGCTGATAATTATGGAAGACCAATATGTTTCATTTCATTGGATTCATATTTTACTTATACACCTTTGAAAATGGGTGTAAAATAACAATCAGATCCTATGTTCATTTTCTTTGTTGGCAATAACCATTGGGTCCAGCTTTTAATTAAGCAAGATGTGATTCCAATCCTGCCCATAGTTTCCAAACCACTTTCCATGATTTCTAAAAAAGCAGATTGTTGGGTTGATCACCTCAAAGATCAACTTGAGTTGTATTCTAAATTATAGATTAATTTCATCATTTGGTTCTGGGTTCTGATGCTGATATTGTAATTCTATTAATATAAAGGGTTATAAAATTTTTAACATCATTATTTTGGGTGTTTTGAGTTATCATCATTATGATGAATGTTTTGAATGAGATTTGAATGGTAAGTCAGTTCAAGTTGTGTGGGCTGATCCAATCATAAGGAATATTTTTAATTCTTGTGATTGGATCAGCTTATCACAAGTTGAACTTTTGTTTTGTTGTTTTTACCTTAGGGCTGGTCAAAAAACTTTTTATTTTTTGGCACTTTTACTTTAGGGCTAGTCACAAGATGAAATTTTATTTTTTGGCCCTTTTACTTTAGGGCTAGTCAAGTTGAACTTGTATTTTTTGGGAATTTTACTTTAGGGCTAGTCAAGTTGAACTTGCTCTTATTTTTTCTACTCAAGTCTAAATCTTATTTTTCAGCCCTTTTCATTTTTTTTTTCTTTTTGGTACTCATATTTTTTCTTTTTTGTTATTTTTTGGTTTTTTTGTTAATAAATGAAAGGCTGGCCTAAATGGAAATATTTATTTATTTTTGTTTCTTTTTATTTACTTTTATTTACTTTTATTTACTTTTCATAATTTTTATTGATATTTATTTTTTTATCTATTTTGATACATTTTTATTCATATTTATTTACTTTTATTTAATTTAATTTATTTTTATTTGTGATTATTGTGTCTTTTATTTTTTTATTTTTTTTATTTTTTTAGTTTTTTATTTTTTTATTTTTTTATTTTTTTATTTTTTTATTTTTTTATTTTTTTATTTTTTTATTTTTTTATTTTTTTATTTTTTTATTTTTTTATTTTTTTATTTTTTTATTTTTTTATTTTTTTATTTTTTTATTTTTTTATTTTTTTATTTTTTTATTTTTTTATTTTTTTATTTTTTTATTTTTTTATTTTTTTATTTTTTTATTTTTTTATTTTTTTATTTTTTTATTTTTTTATTTTTTTATTTTTTTATTTTTTTATTTTTTTATTTTTTTATTTTTTTATTTTTTTATTTTTTTATTTTTTTATTTTTTTATTTTTTTATTTTTTTATTTTTTTATTTTTTTATTTTTTTATTTTTTTATTTGTTTATTTTTTTATTTTTTATTTTTTTTTTTTTTTATTTATTTATTTATTTATTTATTTATTTATTTATTTATTTTTTTATTTTTGTATTTTTGTATTTTTTTCTTTTTTTATTTTTTTATTTTTTTATTTTTTTATTTTTTTATTTTTTTATTTTTTTATTTTTTTATTTTTTTATTTTTTTATTTTTTTATTTTTTTATTTTTTTATTTTTTTATTTTTTTATTTTTTTATTTTTTTATTTTTTTATTTTTTTATTTTTTTATTTTTTTATTTTTTTATTTTTTTATTTTTTTATTTTTTTATTTTTTTATTTTTTTATTTTTTTATTTTTTTATTTTTTTATTTTTTTATTTTTTTATTTTTTTATTTTTTTATTTTTTTATTTTTTTATTTTTTTATTTTTTTATTTTTTTATTTTTTTATTTTTTTATTTTTTTATTTTTTTATTTTTTTATTTTTTTATTTTTTTATTTTTTTATTTTTTTATTTTTTTATTTTTTTATTTTTTTTATTTTTTTATTTTTTTATTTTTTTATTTTTTTATTTTTTTTATTTTTTTATTTTTTTATGTTTTTATTTTTTAATTTTTTAATTTTTTAATTTTTTAATTTTTTAATTTTTTAATTTTTTAATTTTTTTAATTTTTTAATTTTTTAATTTTTTAATTTTTTAATTTTTTAATTTTTTAATTTTTTAATTTTTTAATTTTTTTATTATATATATATATAATAAAAAAATTAAAAAATTAAAAAATTAAAAGTATATATATATATATTTTGCAAATGGCCGTTCACAACACCAAATCAAGTTGTGAGCAGCTTTTTGCAACTAGCCTAGGTTGCAACCGGCTGTTCACAACTTTATAAGGTAGCAAGCAGTTGTTTGCCACCCACAATGGGTCCCAAATTGCACCACACAACCCCTTTTAGGTGGTGAATGGGGGTTGCAAAGTCAGAAATTTGACATCAGCCATTTCCTAAAGATCACCTTTAGTCTGTGGCGAAGTTGTGTGACAGTAAATTAACAAACTCAAATAATATATTGTAGTTAGCCACCAATCTTGGATTTGATTTACAATTTGACGTACTTGGTTGACCAGGAATGCTTCCCTCACCCCTTATAATGATGATATCAATGGGGTAGGGAGATCCAGCTTTTCTTGGGAATAAAAACCCCTAGATTCCCTTCCTTCTTCTAAATGTCACTCATTTGAGCCACTCAATGATCCTCTAGCCAAAAGACTGCCTTCCAAAGCTGTGGTAGATCCTCTTGAGGAACTCAAAGATTCCAAACACTCCTCCTAAAAAAACTCAACTTGTGGTAGGGAGAGGACTAGCAGAAATTGTCTTAAGTTTGATGATCCAAGCCTTTTCTCCACTTTAATAGAGGCTCTTAATCAGAATTTCTTGCAACCTAGCACAATTAATCCAGGCATGAAGCAGCCTGGTCACTTAGGGAGCATGCTGGCAAGATCCCATCCCACCTACATTCCTATAAAATAATCTTCTCTAAAAACCCAAACAACTCCCCTTCCTGTTAAAATACAGATGCACTCAGGTAATGTGCATGGTAGTGTGTAATTCAAATGGGATGCACAGATGTGCCTCCACGGCCCATTGGACATCACGTGGGGAATGTGGGTCTATGTGGATGTTACTGGTTTTGGGCATTTGGGCACCAAAACCCGTTTTCCAGGTCCTTAGGGAAATGGGCCCTTACGGGCTGGCCAGGTTGGATGGGCCACTCAAGCCAGATGGGCTTATTTGAGCATAAATGGGCCAAGGCTTATTTTAAAAATACTGGGCCAGACGGGCTGGCCTGCCAAAGTATGTATTTTGTGGCTTTTGGGCCGCAGCAGCCCATTGGGGTCACCAACCATGTTGCCGCCTGCTTGAGGCCGCTGGTTTATCACCTGGGCCCCTTGTGGGGCTCAAAGGCCCGTGCGGGGCCATTTTATGGGGCAGGGGACTCCGTTTGGAGTCCCCCATCCGCTTGTGTGCGGGGCAGCAACCCAAGTTGCATTGCTTGGTTGGTTGCGGCAGCCAGGGTGGGTCATGGCCGCGGAACCAGTGGCCTCTGCCTCCCTTCATAACCCTGCTTGGTTGTGAGGGGGAGAGGAGGCTGGTTGGTCTTGAACCAACCAGGCCAGTTGCAACAAAGCAACCAGAAAGGTGGTAGGGGAATTGATCACCCCCCCACCTTGAGAGCAAGATGACCAAGAGCGAGCGGGGCGCTCTCCTCCCCCCATTACCAAGGAGGAGGCTCCAAGGGCTGGGGGGACCTGATCCCCCTCCAGCCTGCCATCATTTCCTGTTGGCCCGGGGCAGGCAATTTACCAGGCGGCCAGCGGGGGATTTCATCACCCCTGCTGGTCACCTAGCTGAGAGAGAGGGGGGGCGCGCATGTCCACACTTTTTGCAGGTCCTTTGGGACACAGGCCCGCCAAGTGGGTGGGCCACTCAAGCCAGATGGGCTTATTTGGGCATAACTGGGCCCAATGTTTATTTTGGACATACTTGACCAGAGGGGCTTGCCCGCCAAAGTATGTACTTTGCAGCTTTTGGCCTGCAGAAGCCCATTTGGTCCACCACTGGTGTTGCGGCGGCTTGTTTCTCACCTGGGCCTGACAGCCTGCGCGGGGACGTTGTATGGGGCAGGGGGCTACTTTTGGAGTCCCCCCACCTGCTTGTGTGCAGGGCCGCCGCCCAAGTTGCGTTTCTCAGTTGGTTGCAGCTGCTGGGGTGGGTTGTGGCCGCAGGGAACAGTGGCCCCTGACTCCCTCCCTCCCCTTTCTTGCTAGCAAGGGGGAGAGGAGGCTGGTTGGTCTTGAACCAACTGAACCAACCAGGCCTGTTGAAACAAAGCAACTGGCAAGGTGAAAGGGGAATTGATCACCCCCCCATCTTGAGAGCAAGATGACCAAGAGCAAGAGGGGCGCTCTCCTCCCCCCATTACCCAGGAGGAGGCGCCACGGGCTGTGGGGACCTGATCCCCCTCCAGACCACCATCATTTCCTGTTGGCCTGGGGAAGACAATGTCCCAGGCAACCAGCAGGCAATTTCATCACCCCTGGTGGTCACCTAGCTGAGAGAGAGGGGGGCGCATGTCCGCCGGTTATACCCCCCTTCCTGTGGGTTTTGGCCAGAACCAGAGGAATTCTGGGTCCACCCTGGCCATTTTGAGGGCCTGGGGCCTGGTTGCCTCCTGCAACCAGGCCTGTGAGTGTAGGGGAAGGGCCATTATGGTCAAAAGTGAGATTTAACCAGGTAAAATAGGCAGGTTGTATTAGACAACCACCCAGGGTATGAACAGCAACAAGGGCTGGTTCAGCCCAGTAAGGGTGGAAACATCAAGTTGACCGGTACAGGCTGGTTGGAAGGGTTTAGGGACTAATTCCAAGTGGTCTGAGTAAGCCCAAACCAAGTAACAAGGCTTGTAGAGCCTGTAGAGCCCATTTTGGGCGGAATTTTTGCCCTTTGCTTGTCCTTACATGAGCTCCACATGAGCACCATCTTTTGTATTTAAGGAGCTCTTATCCCTTCTGTTTTACATCCATTCATTCAACAATTCATTCACCAATTAATTCAAATTTACCACTGCGCCATTGCCTCTGCCTCATCTTTAGGTTCAATCCTAAGACATGATTGTCTCAGCATTTCTTTTTCTTTAAGTAATATTCTTTGACCAAGCTTGTGGGCCAATAATTTTCACCCATTATCAGTACCATCATCATCATTAATTCCAAGCAGAATAGACTCTTATAACTTACTCTGGACAACCTCAAAGACCTCAAGGTTCCAAGAAGATGTCCTATATCCCAGAGTCCAGCTCCACCAAGATTGTTTTGAATTGCCAAAACTATAGTGGTTGGTCTTTCTTAATGGAAAGTGAGTTGGACCACATTTGTTGTGGGGAGATTATGGATGCAGATGACACTTTGATTAGTTCAGAGGTAGAGAAGAAGTCTTATAATCTCATTCTTAGGCATTTGGATGAAATTCATATGGCATGGCTTGCTAAGACTTTAAAGGAGGAACAGAACAGGATGGGTAGCATTGTATGGAAAATGCTCAAGGCCAAGTATGCCAGTGATTCTGTTCATCAAAAGGGTATTGCTTTCAATAAATTTTTCAAGTTGAAATTTTTCAACTGTAAAAAATTTGTGGGGGAGGAAAGATCAAGTATTGCTAAGTTCAAGTCATCTGGGCTGAACATGGATCCTGAGTGTTTGTCACTCTTAATTCTTCAAAAGCTTTCAAAAGAATATGGGTGCTTGATCACATCTCAATTGGATCCCCTTCCTGGAGAAGAAGATGTGCTTAGAAGGATTGAAAAGGATGATCTTCAAATTAAGATGAAGGAGGGAACAGGAACTGCTCTGGTGGGAAAGACAGGAAAATCCGGGAAGAAGGCAAAGGCCAAGAGGGATTTATCAAATGTCTTGTGTTATAATTTTCAGAAGAAGGGGCACTATGCAAAGGATTGCAAGGAGGCCAAGAAGGGGAAGAAATCCAAGGAAAGTTAAAAGGAAGACAAAGAGGTCAATCTTTCCATGGAAAATGTTGCTATGGTGGCATTGGATGTTTCAATGGAACAAGCTGTTGAGGAACAAGCCCCCAACAAGAAGGCTAAAATCAATGAGGATCAAGAAATGGACTTGATTGATTATGAAGAGATTTGAAGGAGGATGTTCTTGTTTTTATTGAGTTCTGGTTGTACAGACCACATGTTTTTTGAGCCAAATTTGTTTTCAAATCTTAGAGATTTTGATGGTGTTTTAAATATTGGCCAAAAAGGAAGAACAATTCAGATTAAAGGAATTGGACAAGTTATTCTTGCAAATCACTTGGGTTTCAAAATAAATTTTGAGAAAATGTTCTATTTACCAGATTTGCCTTATAACCTTGTGTCTCTTGGAGTTCACTGGAAAAAAGGTTTCCAGATTTGTTATCATAAAAAAGATAAGTTTGTTATTTATTTGAATGGGAGAACTACCCTGAGTGGAAAAGCTCAGAATAAGTTGCTCTGTGCAAACTTGTTCAAGTTTTCAGCTCTGAGCACTGTTTCTCACAATAAAATTGGCCATAGGATAAAGGAAATCAACTTTGAAAGTTGTACTTTAGGGGCCAATACCAGGAATGTGTTCTCAAAGAGTAGAGATTGCACAGAAGTTCCTAGAGAGGAATTTTCCATTGATTTGGCAGGGCCATTTTCACCAGTGTCCCTTGGGGGGGGGGGGAAGTACTCCATCAATCTGGTTGATACAGCAACTAATTATGTTTGGGTGAAACCAATAAGATCAAAGGATCAGACCACAGAGGAGTTTTCAGTAATCTTCAAAGTCTGGAAACAGAATGGTTTGATGAGGGAGATCAAGAGGGTTATTACTGATGGAGGGGATGATTTTGTGAGAAAAGAGTTTGAGAAGCTATTCAATGATTATGTTATCACTCATATAGTTAATAATTCTAGTACTCCACAAAATAATGGAATATTAGAGAGGATTAACAGGACTTTATTGGAAAAAGTCAGAATTATTATGGCTCAATCTGGTCTACCAAAGTTTTTATGGGCTGATTTCTTGTGCACTGTGTGTCTGTTGCACAATATTGTAAGTTTTAATGGGAAAAGTCTGCATTATCTGTTTTGGAAGTTGTACCCCAATACATCACACCTAAGAACAATTGGTTGCTTAGTATATTATAGTTTCCACCATAATGAAATGGTTGTAAATTTACATCCTTGATCCAGAACAGGGGCACTTGTAGGCTATGATTTAATAAGTAAGTCATACAGGATTTATTTTCCAGGGACAAGAAAGGTTATCAATAGTAGGGATGTAAAATTCAAAGAAAGTACCTTTGCACTCAAAAGTAGTGAAGATAGTGCTGTTCAGGAATAACAGAAGGAAATAGAATTGGAGCCTATTTCACCAGCAGATGCTGTAGAGAATATCTTTAGTGATGATGTTGAGATGGCAGACATGCCACAGGAGGGTTCAGTACCCGCTTCAGGGGAGTCTGTGGAATCAGAACCTGATTAGCCTCTACCTCCAGTTAGAAGGAGTGGAAGGACAAGGATACCTGTTGATATGTATGGGGAACAGAAGTCCCATTATGCTTCTGCAGAATACAAAGAAGATATGTTTCTGGAACAATGTATGCTTAATGAGATTCTACAGTTAAGTTCAGAAATGGGTAATAGGGTTAACCCAAATAGCTTTGGCCAAGCTATGAATTCTGATGACAGAGCCAATTGGAAGACAGCCATTTTTGAGGAATTTGATTCTCTGCAAAATAATAGTGTGTTTGAAGTGGTTAAGCGGGATTGAGTTCAAAAAAGAAAGACCATTGTTGGGTCTAGTTAGTGTTGAATAAGAAGTTTTATACTAATCAAGTTTTGAAGATGTTCAAGGCTAGATGCGTCACACAAGGCTTCAAGCATAAAGAGGGTATTGATTACCAAGAGACTTTTTTGCCAACTGGAAGTCTTTCCACCTTCAGGTACATCATTGCTTTAGCAGTGGAGTTGGGTGAAGAAATCAGAAAGGCTGATTTTTTGACGGCATACTTGAATGCAAAACTTGGAGAGGAGGAGACTGTTTAAAAATCAATTCCTGATTATTTCAAGGGATGGCTGGTGGAGACCAAGCCAGAAACTATGAAGAAAATCTGTGTGAGAAGTTTCCTCTCAGAGGATAAATGGGAATATGTCCTCAAGCTGTGTAGATCTCTGCATGGATTGAAGCAAGCAGCTAGGTCATGGTATAACACCATGAGTAAGAAACTGATAGAGATTGGTTTCAGGACAAGTGAGGCCAACCCTTGTCTTTTTGTGAGAAAGGATACAATTTTGTTAGTATGGGTTGATTAACTTATCATTATTGCAAATGGTAAAGATAGAGTCATGGAGGAACTCAAAAAGGGGTTCAAGATAAAAGATCTTGGCCTGGCACAACAGGTTCTGGGAATGAAAGTTAGTAAGAGCAATAACGGGATCAAGTTGGATAAAAAAAATTATGTTTTAGCTCTACTTAAGCAGTATAGCTTAGAGAATGCCAATTAGTTTGTTACTCCAATGCAGTCTAACATTTGGTAAGAAAAGTCTACAGATGAAGAGCATATGGAGTTTGTCCAATTGGGGAACAATTATAGGTCAGCTATTGGATGACTGAATTATTTGAGGCAGTGTACAAGGCCAGATATTGCTTATGCAATTGGCATCTTGTCAAAACACTTAGAGAAATCAAGCATGAGGAATTGGTAAGCTTTTAAGAGAGTTATGAGGTAACTTAAAGGAACAAGCAGTCTGGGACTGCAGTTTTCAAAGTCAGAAAACTTTGATTTGGTTGGTTATTCTGATGAAAATTGGGCAGATGGTAACACTATGGAATCAAAAAGTGGTTTTGTATTCTTTTTAGGAAAGAATCAATCTATTGTCATGGATGTCTAAGAAGTGTTCAGCAATAAGTCTTTCATCAACAGAAGCAGAGTTCAGAGCGGACCTGTCAGCTTCACACAAAGAAAAGTGGTTGAGAAAGGTCTTAGAGGATACTCATAAACCACAAGGGTTTGCGTTTTTGTATTCTTATAATCAAGTGACATTGCATTTGCAGAAAACCAAGTGTTCCATTCAAGAACAAAACATATTGATGTTCATTATAACTACATACGTGATGCAGTAAACTGCAGAGAGATAGTGTTTTGGTACATCCCCACTGAAGCAATGATTGCAGATATCTTAAATAAGGTGTTGGATAGAAACAAACATCAAGTTTTTGGGTGTAGTATGTGTATGGCATCCCTTTTGGATTAAGGAGGTGTGTAAAAATATTGATGCACTCAGGTAATGTGCATGGTAGTGTGTAATCCAAATGGGATGCACAAATGTGCCTCCACGGCCCATTGGACATCACGTGGGCAACGTGGGCCTATGTGGATGTTACTGTTTTTGGGCATTTGGGTGCCAAAACACGTTTTGCAGGTCCTTTGGGACACAGGCCCGCCAGGGTGGGTGGGACACTGAAGCCAGATGGGCTTATTTGGGCATAACTGGGCCCAAAGCTTATTTTGGACATACTTGGCAAGACAGGCTGGCCCTCAAAAGTATGTATTTTGCGGCTTTTGGGCTGCAGCAGCCCATTGGGTCCACCGCCTGTGTTGCCGCAGCTTGTTTCTCACCTGGGCCTGACGGCCCGCGCGGGACCTTTGTATGGGGCAGGGTTCTAAGTTTGGAGTCCCCCCACCCGCTTGTGTGCGGGGCCGCGGCCCAAGTTGTGTTTCTCGGTTGGTTGCAGCTGCTGGGGTGGGTTGTGGCCACAGGGAACAATGGACCCAGCCTCCCTCCCTCCCCTTGCTCCCTAGCAAGGGGGAAAAGAGGCTGGTTGGTCTTGAAACAACTGAACCAACCAGGCCGGTTGCAACAAAGCAACCGGCAAGGTGGGAGGGGAATTGATCACCCCCCCTCCTTGAGAGCAAGATGACCAAGAGAAAGCGGGGCGCTCTCCTCCCCCCATTACCAAGGAGGAGGCGCCACGGGCTGTGGGGACCTGATCCCCCTCCAGTTCACCATCATTTCCTGTTAGCCTGGGGCAGGCAATGTCCCAGGCAACCAGCGGGGGATTTCATAACCCCTGGTGGTCACCTAGCTGGGAGAGAGGAGGGGGGCGCATGTCTGCCCGTTACACCCCCCTTCCTGTGGGTTTTGTGCGGAACCAGAGGGATTCTGGGTCCACCCTGGCCATTTTGAGGGTCAGGGGCATGGTTGCAGGAGGCAATCAGGCCTGTGAGTTTACGGGAAGGGCCATTATGATCAAAATTGAGATGTAACCAGGTAACATAGGCAGGTTGTAATAGACAAACAGCCAGGGTATGAACAGCAACAAGGGCTGGTTCAGCCCAGTAAGGGTGGAAACATCAATTCTACAGGTACAGGCCGGTTGAAATGGTTCAGGAACTAATTCCAAGCGGGCTGATTAAGCCCAAACCTAGTAACAAGGATTGTAGAGCCTGTAGAGCCCATTTTGCGCGGACTTTTTGCCCTTTTCTTGCCCTTACATGAGCTCCACATGAGCACCATCTTTTGTATTTAAGGAGCTCTTCTCCCTGATGTTTCAAATCCATTCATTCACCAATTCATTCACCAATTAATTCACATTCACCACCGCCACATTTCCTCTGCATCATATTTAGGATCAATCATAAGACATGATTGTCTCAGCATTCCTTTTGATTCAAGTACTGCTCTTTGATTAAGCTTTTGGGCCATTAATTCTCAGACTTCCAACCAACAAAAGGTCATGTATGTGTCTTCTGTCCTAGGAGGAAGAGCCGTGAAGTGGTTCAAACCATACCTTGAACTATTATCCAATAATAGTTCCCACCTATATACTCAATAACTGGGAAAATTTCAAGCAACAATTTTTCACCCTGTTTGGTAGCCCAAATGAAGTTTACAATGCCAAATACAAGCTCCACATCTTTTTAATGAAGGAGAATAGTAGGATTTTGGTTTATATCTCTCAATTACAAACTCTTCAGTCCCCCATCCAGTGGAATGAATCAGCACTCTTATTCCATCTTTGCAGAGGTTTAACACCATGCCTAATCAAACAGGTTGCAGTTGGGGTCATAAGATAAACTCCCCTCAAAATTTGATAGATTGAGTAATCAAGCTTAATAATGGCTATCACAACAAGAACTGCGTGTGACAAAATGGTCATGGACTGTCAACCTTGTCTGCAAAGGTGGAAGAGTTTTCAAAACAACACCCAAAGAACAAAAAGAATAACAAACCAAATTCAAATTCAAACTCCAACCCAAAAGGGAAGGCCATTTCTCAAACTCCAAAGTTTCTGGAAAGAGAAACAAGGATTCTTTAGAATAAGGAATGGCTAAGGAGGGAAAGGGAAGGGTTATGTATGTATTGTGGAGGAACTCATGATGTTAATATTTGTGTGGAGTGGCTAGCATGTGAACCAGCTAAGCTGTCCAAAAAAGCTGGTAGTTTTCCTGACACTGGCAAGGAAGACCACCCATTATCTAAACAGCAAGTCAATCTTTTCCCTTGGAAGTCACTTGGTGCTCCAAGTTTGAGTTTTTTTAGTTTGCATTCCAATCATACCCCTTATTGAGTCTGACCTGACTGCGGCACTAATTTTTCTTTCATAAGTTCATCTTTTGCCACTTCCATAAATCTTAAGCATTCTGAGACACATAAATTTACTGTCTATTGATTAATTAGTGCAAGAAAAATATCTCATTGGGTTCCCCATAAGGCAAAATGGACCTTTGCAGTTTTTATTTTCCAAAGATTTGAATGGGATTTGCTTGTCTTGGATATCCTTGGAATGGATGATACCATTCTAAGACATGACTTCCTAGTCTACTGGAATCTGGATGTGAATTGGCAAGAAGGATCAATTCAACTTTGAACCTTGAATCCCCTAAAAACCAACCCTTCAATCAAACAGGAATGAAACAGCCTACCTCAAACTGTCATTGGGTTAGATGACACCTTTACGCCAGGAGATTTTCAATATCCTGATTTTCATTCCCAAGTTCCATCTTCAGATTGAAGAGTTATTGCTTATTTGTCCAAATTACAACTACCTAGTTTCTTCAAGGAGAAACAGGGGAATACCAAAGATATTTTTTGAGATCCCTAATTTTTGTGCATTATGAAAATAATTTGAATCCTGTGTTAGAAGAAGATGGAAAGATTGATTTAGAAATCATTCAAGATTCCTTACCTTTGTTTAATAATGAATTTTCTGACATATTTTCAGTTTTTAAGGCTAATAAAATTCCTCCATCCTGTCCATACAATCACAAAAGTTAACTCACTGGTCTGCCGCAGCACCCACCCAGTCTACTCTCTAGTAAAGAAAGAATCAGCCATTCTCAAAGGATACATTGCGGAAACTTTATTGAAAGGATTTCTTTGGATAAGCAATTGAAGCACCAGCTTTCCCGTCCTATTTTTACCAAATAAATATGGGGGCCTTTGCCTCTGTATTGACTACAAAAAACTGAACCAGGTAACCCAGAATAATGCCTAAGTAGTACCACCTATGTTGCACGTCCTCAATCTCTTCCATGGAGCTGCTTATTTCTCAAAGTTAGACCTTTGAGATGCCTAAAACCTAATTTTCATTCCAAAAGTTTATTATTGATTGACTTCAGTGAGAATACGTTTTGGCATCTGTGAGTATAATTTCATGCATTTTGGCCTCTGCAACACTCCTTCCACTTTTCAACATTTTTTAATGATATTTTTGCTGAAATTTTGAAGAAATATCTCACGGTGTATCTTGATGATATACTTTTCTAATCAAATATTCTTCAGGATCACATTGCACATGTGCAAGAGGTGCTTCAGCAACTTCAAAATAATAACCTCTTTGCAACAGCCTCTAAGTGAAAATTTCATACCTGTTCTCTTCAATTTCTAGGTGTTATAGTCTCTCAAAAGGGATTATCAATTGACCCTTCCAAGAGACAACACATATACAAATGGCCTCCACCTTTACCAGTTAAAACTCTTCAGATTTTTATGGGTTAAAGTAATTTTTAAAGGAGTTTTATTGAGAATTACAGCAAGAAGATCATGAATCTTTCTGACCTTCTTCAGGAAGACACTCATTTTGTTTTTGCAGAACAGGCTGGTTTGTATTTTGAAGCTCTTAAAAAGGCTTTTAACACTTGAACAATACCCGCAAACTTCAACAAGCTAGCTTGCACCATTATGGAAACAGATGCAAGCCACTATTTGATTGCAGAATTCTTCTGGCAGTTTTCTTCTTCTTCTATGCTCTTTCACCCCATAGCCTTAAAGTCTTGCAAATTTCTTGCTGAAAAAATTAACTATGAGATTCATGACAAGGAACTTCTAGCAATTTTTTATTTTTTGAAAGAATTTTGTTCATACCTTTTGAGCCTTTTGGAACCCTTTGAGGTACTTACTGATCACAATTCTCTTAAATATCTCATGAGCACAAATGTCCTTACACCCAGACAGGCACAATGGGCCAAATACCTATCAAATTTCAACTTAACAATTGAGTACCGCCCAGGGAAACAAGCCAAATTCACTTTTTTTTATCACTTTGTGACAATGTTTACCCAGGGGGGGGCACCTTTGCAAAAAACAACCCTGAAAGTTTTGGAACACTTTTCTCTAACCATTCTGCCCAACTCAGTTCAATAATCAATCACCCTTGAGAAAAAGCTTCCAAATTTTGACAAACCCAACTTGACAACCCCAAGGGTAACAAGATTTGAAAGAGTGTGAATTCACCATCAAGAAATTACATTATTGACAAAAACATTTATTTATTTTCTAGAAATTGTATAGTAGTACCTGATAATCCTTGCATTGAGTTAGATATCTTAGATTCTTGGCATGATTATCCACTTGATGGCCATCATGGGCAAGATAAAAGGTACCAATTGATTGCACAAGACTTCTATTGGCCTGGTATGACCAAGGAAGTAAAAGACTGTGTTAGTGTGTGCTATGACTTCAATCTTAAAATGTCCTTGAAACACCTGGTATGAGATACTTCAGCTGCTTCCAATCCCGCCAATTCCTGGGAATGCTTTATAAATGAAATTTATTTCTCAATTAACCTCTTCTAATGGTTACAATGCTATCCTAGTAGTAGTAGATCTCTTCTCAAAAATGGCTTTATTTCTTTGAAGTACTGTGACAGCCTCTTCAGATGAACTGGCTAATCTGATCATGGTACATGTCTTATTGAAGCATGGACTCCCTGATGCCATTGTTAGTTATTGTAGTTCATTGTTTGCTTTGATATTCAGGCCCCCCATCTGCCAGCATTTGAAGATCACTAAAATTTGTCAATGGCTTACTACCTGGAAATGGATGGGCAAATAAAGCAATTTAACCAGATATTTTAACATCATTTTTGAATTTTTGTTTCCTATCAACAGGAAAGAATGGATAGGTGGCTCCCACTAGCCAAATTTTCCTACAACAACTCAACTCATTCCTCAACCAAACAGTTGCCCTTTGGTCAGACTTTTTATGGAAGAAACCAAAATTTTGAGGCCATTCACGTAGAACCTTCTCAACCCGCTACCAACTATCTCACCCTCCTTCAATCCCTCCCATTGAAACTTCAAACAAATCTCTAAGGGGCAAAAAAATGCTACAAGGAACAAGAAGACCAAATTTGTGCTTTGGCAACAAACTTTGCAGTTGGAGACCAGGGTTGCCTTGATTCTTGCAAAATTTTCAGCACTTGTCCAGCCAGGATAATCTCTGAGAAGAAACTTGACCGTTTCAAAGCAGAATCAGTTGTAAACCCTAATGCCTTTAGACTTTCCTTACCTGCAAAATGCAAATTTATCCACACAGTATTTTTTTTGTCTCTCCTATAACAGGCTTGATTAATATGCCCATGGAAGGCTAATCCCTCTCCAGAACCTGTGAATTTTCAAGATCATTTAGAGTGGGAATTAAGCCTTTTCCTGGATTACAATTTATGCAAAGGAAAACTCCAATACCTTGGTGAATCAATTGGTTCCCTGTCTGAAAAATATTGCACCTTTCTGGAACCAGCCCATCACCTTTGCAACTCATCCCACTTGGTGCAATACTTTCATACAACATACCATCACAAACCTGATAAATTTTAAATTCCCTTTCCATTCAATCACATAATCCTATCCCCTTTCAGTCCATGTATTTCTATTCCTCTCTCAATTTCTCCAACCATATTGCTATTCCTTTTATCATTTTTCATCTCCCCATTGTATTTTTTTCAAAAATTTTCCTATTTTATTTCTTCTTTTTTATTTTCTGTTAAGAAAATCTTTTACAAAGCAATATTTATAATAAAAAAAATTCTCTCTATAATAAATAAATTAATAAGTAAAATATATATATATTTATATATATATATAATAATAATAATAAATAAAAAAACTATAAGTTTGTTTTTATTTCCTCATACACTTCTTCCAAGTTTGCATTTAACTGCTTTATTATATCTTTAAAATTTTTTAAATCTTATTCATGTATTGAACCCAAAATTCAGCGCATGAAGTGTACCTTAGCAACCAATACCCTTCCAAAGATTTCCTTGCATTTTGAAATCCAAGCCCTCTTTGGTCAGGAATTCCACTCATTCTCTTCAATCAGCTCCTCATGAGCTCTCTTCCTTCAAATCTGCAAGGAACCCTCTCCAAAGTTGATGGTCAACCTTCTTTCATCAAATTTGATTGGTCCCACATTTTGCACCTTGGGTTTTTTAATTTAACCTTCCATTCCATTTACCCCTTCTTCAATGGCTCCTCCTGTTGCATACACTTCACCCACTCCCATTTCCTCTGCTCTACTTCCTTACTTCCTGTTTCCTTCTTCTCCTTCTCCTCCTTCTATTTTTCTCCTTCCTCTTTATTTTATTCTTGTTTTAACTCCTTGGAAAACCCCTTGGATTGCTCTGCCCTTTGCCCCTTGGCCCCTTGAGTCATCTGGGACTTGGTTGGCTGCCCAAAGTAAGGTGGTGGCGGTGGTGGCATATTGGTTGTATAATGGCAAAACCATGGCAAAACTAGAAATCAAGTCCATCCATTAGTAACCTTTATATTGCAGATTCATTAGTTAAAATATTCTCACCTGCAGTTTGCACCCCAAGGAACTTGATATCTGGAACCGGTGGGATCTGGTAATTCACCTGTAGAGCAGACCTTTGAATTTAGGAGCTGGGAAAATCAAGAGGGTAAATCAGGCAATGAAGGATGTGATGGTCAAGATCTGGGGAAACAGAAGTAAGAAGTGGAAAGAAGTCTTACCATTGCTTGTGGCACCCATTGTGGAAGGTCAATCTTTTTTCTTTACAATTTAAGCTTAAAGATGCAGTGGCGTAAGCTTTTTGGGGATTAATCTAATGGCCAATCTGAAATTTTGAGTTAGTTTCCTGGAAGAAGCTATCAGTTGGAAGAGTTGGGCGGTGCTCTGCTTAAATGGAAGGCGGCTTTAAGTTCCACCTGCAGGGAACTACCAATTTTGATTAAACTGCTGGCTCTGGAAACAAAGACCAGGAAATGGCCAATTTGGAGGAACTGACTGAGGAGGGGAAGGAGTCTTTGTATAAATGAACATTGGGGTCAATGTTCAAGTTTAGGAATTTTTAGAGCAGGGGTCTGTCTTTCCCTTTGTCTTCTTGGGTTAGAACACCACCCGCACCAAAATTGCTATAGTCTACTGCCAACTGGATCCCTTCCTTCTTGTAATCCAAATCCTTCAGAATTATCCGCTGCCCTAAAATCTCCTTTTACTCCTGGAAAATGTTATTGCATCCCTTGGTCCAATTCCACTTGGTGCCTTTGCAAATAAACTTCTGCAGCGGACTTGCTATCTCTGCAAAATGCTCAATAAAGTCTGCACTCATCCACACAAGCCTAGAAAGTGGGAAATGTGAGTAGGACTCCGCCAAGTAGGCCACTCACCTTACTGAATATTGTTTTAGTAATTTTCCTCCCTTTTTCAGAAACTTTGTGACCTAGGACTTCCAAGGCCAGAATGCGTACTGCAAACTTCCATCCAGAAACAGATGGAAAAACCAAGGGAGTTAACCAGATCCTTGAACAGTATTTTTGAATGTGAATTCCCTAGCAACAGGAAAACTGGTCAAGGTTGCTCTCACTAGCCATATTTGCCCACAACAACTCCACTCATTCCTCAACCAAACACTGTCCCTTTCAGACTCTTTCTGGAAGAAACCCAACGTTTAAATATATTCATGTAGCACCTTCTCAACCCACTACCAACTACCTTGATCTCATTCAATCCCTAAAATTGCAACTTTGAACCAACCTCAAAGTGGTGAACAAAAGCTAAAAGGAGCAAGAAGACCAACTTTGCACTTTGGCACAAAACTTTGCAGTAGGAGACCAGGTTTGGCTCAACACTTTCAAATTCACAGCACTTGTCCAACCAGGAAACACTCTGAGAAAAAAATTGGCCCATTTAAAGTAGAAGCAGTTGTCTCCCCCAATGTGTATAGACTTTCCTTACCTTAAAAATGGAAAGGTATCCACCAAGTCTTTCATGTGTCTCTCCTAGAACCCGCTTGAGTATTATACCTGGGCAAGGCTCATCCCACTCCAGAACCTGCAAATTTGCAAGATGATTTAGAGTGGGAAGTAAGCCGTATTCTGGATAACAGGTTAAGAAAAGGAAAACTTGAATACCTTGTTGAATGGAATGGCTTCCATTACAAGGAAGATTGCCCATCAACTTTGCAACTCACCCAAGTTTTTGCAAGACTTTCATACAACATACCATCACAAACTTGGTCAAGTTTAAAATCCCATTCCATTCAATCACACAAACCTATCTCCTTTCATTCCCCCTATTTCTATTCCTCTCTCAATTTCTCCAAACATATCTCTATTTATTTTCTCATTTTTAATTTCCTCGTTTTATTCTTTTCAAAATTTTTCCTATTTCATTTCTCCTTTTTTTTTTCTGTTTAAAAAATTTTTGAAGTAATATTTTTATTCAAAAAGAAATATTCTCTGTATAGTAAATAAAGAAATAATTAACATATATATAATAATAGTACACAAAAAACTTAGAATTTTCTTTTATTACCTCATAAAATTCTTCCCAGTTTGCATTTAACTCCTTTATTATATCTTTAACAGTTTCTAAATATTCTCCATCTATTAGCCCTAACATTCAGTGAATCAAGTGTACCTGAGAAACAAGTCCCCTCTCCAAGATTTCCTTGCATCTTGAAATCAAAGCCCTCTTTTCTCAGGCATTCCACTCATCCTCTTCCATCATTTCCTCATGATTGATCTTCCTTAAGGGTTATGAGGTAAAATAAAGACTTTTGGATTGATGTGAATTCATCAGGGCGCTTGCAGGAGCTTGCAGCTTAATACCTGGGAAACCTTTATGCTCCAGAGTTGAGTGTTATTGTTTTCATCACTTTTTTGATATACCCTTCTACTCAGTACCATCTACCTCAGTCTCAAGATTGAAACAAACAATAAGCACACCACCAATAGTGCAATCTGCTTACTAACTCCGGATTTTGCAATAACCTTACAATTTTGGCAACTCAGTGTATACCTGAAAAAACTTGCAGTTGGTTGACTATCCTTTCAGACTTTTCTCCACCTCCCGTTGGGTCTCTCAACCCTTGGGCCTCCATTCTTGTTTATGCTATTCATTCAGCTTGCAGGTATATCAAGCCATACCAAATTTATAGTTACGCCTCAGGATTAGGGCCCTTTTCTGCATCTTACTTGTGTTAATTTTCATTTTCTTCTCAATTCATTCTTTCATTAGTTGAACCTGTGAGAATATATACTTGCACATTTACCCCTGTCTTGCACCTATTCTAAGACTCCAGATATGTTGTACTTTTCATTCTGTTTTCCCCATTTGGTCCCTGTCATTTTTTGCATCATGCTCTCTAGCTGCAGAAGACTCTCCCTCAGTTTATACCTATTTGCTTTGGATAAACTTATAAAGACTCTGCAATCTTCCCTGAAAATTATTTCCACAATTAGTTAATTTCATATGTTTAATGCTTCTTCTAAGAAAGGATTATCACATTGCGGTAACATTAGTTTCCATCCACCAGAACACCCCTATCCCTCTTGCTATTTCAATCATTCACATCTTGCAGTTAGCCCCTTGCTATCTCCCACTTTTCCTCTCACTTACCCTTCTTATCTGTGCTGAAAATTTCAAAAATATACCCTTCAGTACTTGTGGTGGTTGTGTGAAAGTGTTTTAGTGATTAGGATCTGTCATAATCAAAACTTGAAAATCCAGACATAGTCAACTCAGCCTCCCTTAACCCTCAGTACATCCAAGCCCTACTCCTGCATCCACTAGCTCTACCTGCTGAAACCTCTCCCTGCATACCCTGCAGGTCCTATTTAATCTCTCAGGATCTTTCACTCTCTCTATATGGCTTAGTGCATCCTCTATCTCTCCTCAACCCAATCACTACTTCACGTGTTAGAGAATCTCCAATTTTCTTTGAAAACCATCTTGTGAGCTCATCTTACAAATTAATGTTCACAATTATGTAAAAATAAAAGCTTTCCAACAACCAGTCTCCATAAGTAGAATCCATTTTCCAGAAATCTACCAGAATTTGGCAAGCTTTCTATCTCTTACCTAAACATCTTCTCCATATCCTATTCCTTTTTGAACTTCCATATATCAGTTAAATTCCCTTTGATACCACCTCCCACCATAATCGCAGCTCCAATATCCCCCCCTCCCCTCACCCCAACTCCAGCTTCATGTAGAGATTGAAAAAAGGAAATATTTTCAAAGCTAGAAACCTGCTAAATGGCAAAAAATTTTGCTTAACCTGCTAAATGGCACACAATTGTGCTTAACCTGCTAAATGGCACACAATTGTGCTTTTTGATTTTCAATAAATCTGCTGCAGCCTTATTTTTTGCACAATTGAAAAAGACTTAAAATAAAATGCTTGTTAATTATTTTTTTATATAGAAATTTGCTACCTAAAAATTCAAACACCCCAACAAATGGAGATTCTCTTAGTAGATATTAAAAAACATAGTATATACATATTAAATAATTGTTTCTGGTAATCCCATCCTTCCAGGGATTCCAGATAAGTAAATGGCAGAACTTCCTGGAGATGGTGATTACCCGATCTGTCAAGTTCAGTTTCACACAAACACGCCATGTACTATAGGGCTGTCAGCTTGCTACTTTTTACAGAGCAATGTGTCAAAGTAGAAAAATAAATAAATAAATAATTCAATACAATTCAGAAGGAGCAGGAACTCCATACATATTATTACAGATTTGGATTTCCTACCCAAAAGTAGGTAGGGTCACTCACTGACCCCACCCTTGAAATCTGACTACTTAATATTTTAAAGGGTGATGATAAATTAACACCCATTTGAGTTGTGTACACAACTGAAATGGGCCATGTTGCATGCTACACAAATACAATCAAGTTGTGTAGCCTCTACACAAATTTACTGTTCCCGTGTAGCCCCCACATGATGGTTTGGTGTTGTGTGGCACCACAAACGACTAAACTTGAGTTGTGTGAGGCTGTACATGACTCAAATGTAGTTGTGTTCCGTGCCACACAACCACAAGTGGTTTTGGCCAAAAAAAACTAAAAAAACTAAAATACACTGAATAAACATTCAATAAAAAAAAGGGATCAAAAAAAATCAAAAAAATGTTGTTTTTTTTGTTAGAAAAAACAAAAACATAAAAAATAAAATAAAAAAAGCAAAAATAAATAAATAAAAATAAAAAAACAAAACTGAAGAAAACCAAAACACCAAAAATTAAGTAAAAAATGAAAGAGTCTATATTGGAGCACCCCTAAACTAAAAGTGCCAAAAAATACAAGTTCAACATGACTAGCCATAAAGTAAAAACACCAAAACATTAAAGTTCAACTTGACTAGCCCTAAATCAAAAACACCAAAAAATACAAGTTCAACTTGGATAGCCCTAAAGTAAAAACACCAAAAAAAATAATTTCAACTTCTCTTAAGCTAATTCCATCTCAAGAAGTAAAAATACTCCTTATGATGGGATCAGCCCAAAACAAGTTGAACTGAATTATCAATAATATATCACTCAAAAAACTCAACATAATGATGTTCAAAATGTGATAACCCTTTATATTAATAGAATTATAAGATCAGAATCAGAACTCAAACCCAAATGATGAAATTAAAATGATGTGTATAAATTAAAATAAAACTCAAGTTTATCTTTGAGGTGATCAACCTGTCATACTGACACCTAACTCAGTCAAACCTCAGCATCTAACCTCAGAAAACCCAATCTAACCCTCAGTCCTGATCTACTTTCCAAGGAACTTCAACCTCAAGGCTCAGGAGACTTATATCAATATGTCTCCAGTAACTATATACCTCAGGATCTTCATGCAGTGCATATCTACATATAGTCTAACACCATACAAGTAGGAAGATAGACTCCATAGGCTTAAAAATACTTAATCTCCCAGTTCTGCACATACTCTAACCATATTAACTCTTTATAACCCATACTCTTTCATGGTTTATCCTTTTGGGAATTCTGGTGTACATCCTCTTGCAGATTGTATTACATACTCTCTATACTTTGTACATAGTGTCATGAATTTCATGTCCACTGTACATCCTTCAATTTTACTTTCCCAAATTATGCATCCCAGACCTGTAAACTTTCCCTAATTTTGAAGCAGCCTAACCTAATTTAGTAGCTAGCTGATCAGCCCTCTATGTCACCTAGACTGTTCCCATGACATCACATATGTAGTCTGAGCCCCAATCAATTGTACCTCTGTTGTATTTCCAACATCTTTTCTATTTCAACTGGCCTCATCTTCCTTCTTCCTCGTTGTTCCCCAAGAGATCATTTTACTATTCCTTACTAGGAATCCATCCCGGCAAGTGTCAACAGCACCTTATCTTCAATTCAGTCCTACTCTGCTCCTTGTAGCATCTTCCAGTATACTTTCCCCCAAGCCTACTGAGAGTAGAGTCCCCTCTTTGCCAAGCCCTTCTTGCATGTCAGGAGCTGTTTTGATGCAACCAACCAGAGGCTTTTTTAGAAATAATTTGAATTGGTTTGGAAACTATGGGAAGGATCGGAATCACATCTCCATTAATTAAAAGATGGACTCAATGGTTATTATTCAAAAATGAAATGAAAATAGGATCTGATTGTTCTTTTACACCCATTTTCATAGGATTTTAAGTACAACATGAATCCAATGAAATGAAAAATGTTGGTCTTCCATAAGTACCAGCTATTATTTGACCCATGTTCAGGTTTGAAAGCCATTTTGAAGAGGGAATCTTTTCATTTATTTTATTAACTTCAAGTCTTTTTTCTATCTTTTCAACATGTTTACTTCTGCCAAGGATCTTAGAATAGGATTTCTTATTTTTCCTCAATGTTTAAATCACTTCTTTGAGTACTTCAAACCATCCATTCTCATCATACCAGAGTGATATAGAAATGACTCTTAATCCAAAATTTCTATCACAAAAAAGATCCTAAACCTCCCCCAAGAGCTTATGTAATTTCTCAGGTATTTGATTATGTTAATTTACTTTGGCTTCCCAGAATCAAAAATTAAATAAGCCAAAATTCTAATTTCATCAAAGAAAACAACACCTACCAAAGATGACCCTCTGTTTGACTTTGCCATTACTTCTTCTTCCTCAGATAAGTATTCTGAGTCCAAATGAAGGTACCCCAATTCAATTTCAGCCTCTTCCTCTGAGCTATGAAATTCTTATTCTGATCCTGCGGACTTTGACTAACAATTATCATCATATTTAAACCAAAAATATGAACATCTTGCAAAGAAAAGACTTACAATCTATTGTCTTTTCTTACTTGGTGCCCTTCCAATTTCCTTTTCCCCCTTGATTTTATTTTCAACATTTCCGAATAAAGAAGGATCTCTCCAGTTATCTGTGAATTTTGGCCAAACTCTACTTGATTGCAAGGCTTTAGGTTCAAGTCTTGGCTTTGATGTAAAATTTGTGATCTTCTGAATCAATACTTCAACAGCTTGTGATGATCTTGTTAAGGATATTCCAAGATGATTGCATCAAGATTATCATTGAACTGAGAATTGTCTACAATTTAATCAATTTTGACCTTTCAAATTTCAAAAGGATCAAAAAGTATTAAAGTAGGAATCATCCATTAAAAATCATTAATCAAAAATCATTGCCACAAACTGATTTGAAAAATCCAACAATCTAACTTAAACCAACTTACAGAGCTAGAACTGCAAGGGTCAAATCCAACCTCCACTGAGGATCAAAATCCTCAGGCACAATGGATCCTATTGATGCTAATAGGTCACCTATCTGGTGGGAACAGGGAAAACCCATAGTCTTGCAGTATGACTTGATGCACATCTCTCCATCATGGTTGCGCTTGAACTTCTGGAATTGTTCCCCAATGAGTTCAACTTCCTCTAAAGAAAAATTGTATCCTAAAAGTAACAATTCAGGGGGAAGAACTATTCCTAATTTTATTCAAGAGTTTTACAGGGCCTCCTGAACCAATTTAATTTGATTTGACACTGTTCCATCTAAGTTTTTCCAAACATTCAACATGTTTCCCAAAGAGTTTGCAAGTAATTGTTTGAGAGTAGCATGGGCCCCTTCCACCCAAGACGTGTTTTTATTTCCAAATTCAGGGTTTTTGCAATTCAAAGCCATTAGAAAGGTCTCTTTGATACGGAAGATTTGATTATCCATATATATAAATCAAATCCTCATGGTCTTCCAAGAAACGCTTTATACAAGTCATAATTTTAGCACCCAAAACTAGGAAGATTGACAGTAGAGCCAGCAATTTGGCCCTTACTATGAGTTCTGCATCATTTTCCTCTGCCTCTTCCTTGGTTTTAGAGGCCCCATACTTTTCCCACAGACAAATGAAGCTTTGCCATCCTTCAACTTCATCATTAAAGCAAACTTTATAGTTTTCTTGTATTTTTTTAGACAAGTGCCCCCAAAAACACTGTCTTGTTAACTCAGGGGAACTCTGTTCTATAGCAAAAATACAGAATTTTTCATGGTCAGTCCCAAAGACGTTAGGAATTATCTCAGGATAATAAGCCAGCTCCTTTAGTGCATTTACAGACAAAATTTAAAAATGAAATGCTTCTCTTGTTATAAAAAAAGAGATTTTTTGAAAGTTTTTTGGTTGGATGTAATTCCCACAAGTTGTACTTATTTGTTTTATAAGTACAATTCAACATACCAATATGATGGGATTGTTTTCAAGGCTTTAATTCCTTAGGTTGGGCCAAGAATAGGGCCCCCAAGTGTCCCTCTCCACTTAATTTTGACCAATGAACCCAACCTGAATCACCAAGTTGTTCATAGAGGACCTTCATAAAACTTTTTCCCTTGAGTTCTTAAAGACTACCTTACGCTTACTGTTATAGATTGTTTGGTCATCAACATATTTGCTGCCATCAATCTTTCTCAATTTTCTTTTGAGTTGAATAGAATTGAGCCCATCATTGATGCCCTCTCTTAAATTCACTAAGGCCAACCCAGATATTTTCCTGAGTTGCAGATGCACTGAGGGGATTGGAGATGTTTGATGGTTACTTTGATCATATCTAAAGGAGCTTTGCCACAAGGGGTCTGCCTTTGTGTGACTTGCACAAATTAAAAACTTGCACTAAACCATCCTTGTGTGAGTTTTGCTTGACTGTTTGGTGAGTGATGGCCCAGAGTAGGAACCATGTCTATCACAGGCTAAATCCACATATTTATCAAGCTTTGAGCTGAAAAATTTCAAAGAATAACCATGCTTCATTCCCCATGTTTGAAAATATTTTTGTGCCCCTTCCCTAGTAGTAAAGGCTCTCACAGGAGGTGATTCAAGTGTATCTGGCACCAATTAAATGGTTATATCATAGTTACATATTCGCATGATTCAGTTTCCATCAAATCAAATCAGGCAAAGGCCAGATTAAAATAAAATTTTACTCACCACCAGAGGTCATGTCCATTGGTGAAGCATCTTGTTCCTCAATTTTAACCCTAGATGAGGATGTGATTGGGGCTTCCAATGTTTCATTACCCAAATTATTTTTTTCCGCAGGTTTTTTAATGGCACTATCAATGTAGTCCTTCAACACAGCCATGTAATAAACAGGAGGGCTTTCAACTGTTCCCATAATGCAAAAGAATGCAATGGTACTTCAGTATTCAATCCAACTTTCAATTAAACAACCACAAATTTTGTTCACTTTTGAGTTGAGAAAGATCAAGCTAACAAAAGGGCACTAAAAATTAAATTTTCCGTTTTCAACCGGGCAATTTGAGATTTCACTTTGTGTGACAGGGAAAATTTCAAAAAAAATATTTACCAAAGGCAATGATTGTGTTTGCAGTTTCATTTTAGGGTTTACTTTATGATTGCTAGGTGTGGTCCAATAGTCCCACATAGTGTGCGTTGATCACAAATTTGGGTTGATGGAACCACAATGTGGTCCAGGGGGTCCCAAAACGTTTTGCACAACCCCCGGGGGCTGTATACGCCCATACACACGTCTATATGGTTGTTTACGGGGGTACAAAACTTGAAAATTCTATTTATGGGGGGTATACAACCCCCCGGGGGTTGCGCGTGATTGGAAAGACCCATTTGGTGCGTGTTTGGGCACCCATGTGTCAATTAGGCTGTGTAGGGCCCTAAACAACTCCCACAAAACTGGGAGTCATGAATTTCTCATCACCCTATTTTCAATAATTCAAAATAAAAATGACCAAAAGTCCATGGAATAAACATGGCACTTTTTGGCCATTTAAAAATTTCAATTTTATTTTCACAAATAGTTTTCACACCTAAATTTCACTCAGAATTTGAATGTTGTGTGTAGTTTAGGAGTTAAAGCTGGTTTTGTGTTCTGTCACAATTCTGGCGCGCAGCACCACATTCATATCATTCAGACTGCGCGCATCTGTCACTCAAAATGAGGGAAACTGCCAGAAATCCTGCAATAAATATGCTCCTGCCCGCAGAAATCAGATTCCTGCCCGCAGCTGTCAAAGTATGCACGCATCAAAACCAACTGGCAACTTCTGTCAAACAGGTACCGCAGCAAACTGTGACAACACATATGCATATTTCATGCATACAACAAAAACATAAAGATGGATAGAAGAAGGTTAGAAAACTCTCTAAGTGCAATAAAAACATATAAATTTCAAAAGCTAAGTCATTAAATTAAATAAAGTAATAATGACATTCACCACAACAATTACATTAATCAATATTCAATGATTGCAAAACTACCCAATTATTAGACAAAAAATGAATAGAAATCACCAGGATCTTCATAGGTTGACAGAGAGTCCAATATTCTCTGCCTCTCAATACTCCAATCAAATAAATATAGCATAAAATTGAGAAATATGTCAGAACTGCAAAATTAAAAAATTAACATCAAATCAAGTTCTGACACTTATTTCACATTCAAACAAGACACAGAAATTTACAGCTGAGTGCCAGAACTAGGAATGCGTCCCAAAATTACCCTGACCAGCCTTCTATCCTTTGCCTACAAGCAAAACCCTCTCTATGTGCCCTGAGTTTACCCCAAAAAGGTATATACAAAGCACCTCTTTGGTTGATTTAACCCCAGTAATTTTTTATATCAATCCAGACCCCATGCAATCAGTGATCAAGTGTTTATAATAGATAAAAAATTGATATAAAGACATATTCTGATAGTATAATTATTAAATTCTGAAAAAATTTAATACCAGTGATGAAAATCAGCAAAAACCCCAAAACCCTTGATTTGAGACCCTTTCAAATGTGAATTCCTGCAGAGCCCTTGTGATTTAAATATTTCAAAGAAAGTTAATTCCTCCCTGCCAAGGCCTTGGTGCATTCAATCCCTGCTACACTTTCATTCCCTGGGGTGTTACCCCTTTGAAGTTATTTTAAAGGAACCCATTGCCCAGGGTTTTATACGGCTCAAAGTAGACCCCTGAAGGGATTTTTTTTATGTTGGAGTTACTCTATCATATGCTAAAATAATTATGTATTTTCTTATTGATCATGATTTTTATCTTCTCCTAACATAATCTGCTGTTGTTCTTTCTTTCTTTTTTCTCTTTAATTTTTGTTTTGTTTTCTTTCCTTTTGTCCTATTTTTAACCCTCCTCAGCCATTCCTTGTTCTGGAGAATCCCAGTTTCTTTGTGTGGAATTTGGAGTTGAAGCTCTGTTTCAGACACTTACAGAGGAAAAGAATTGGAAGCTTATAACTCTAAGAGGCGCGCATCCAATGATTCAGTGGAGGGAACTCTGTTCATTGTGAGTCAGAATGGATGATATAAATTCACTTGGTCAAGCACTCCTTTAAATAGACTAAATATAGTAAGGCTTACAAGTGGTTAGAAAGAGAGAATAACAATGGATGAAGAATATTCAATAACTAACCATAGATTCTGCACTAATTACAGTGATAACATGGAACTGGGGGGCCACATGGATCAAAGACAAAGGTGTAACTCAAACTGTAACTAAACCAGTAAAGTAAAGAGTACACACTAGGCAGTTATTCTCAAGAGCTTAACAACAAAAATAACAGCAATATTCAAAGCTGGAACTGCACTAAGGATTCATGCAGAACTAGGAAATGACAGAAATTCCAACAACTTTCAAGTGCAAAGATTGACATTCTGTAATTCAGATAATGTGTAGTCCTTCTTCCAACTATCAGAAAAACTATGAGCTGTTTTTTACAGCTTAGCCGCTTTGCACAAGTATGAAAATCATGATCTCCTCCACAATAAATACATAAACCTTCCTTTTTCCTCCTCAGCCATTCCCTGTGCTGGAGAATCCCAGTTTCTTTTTCCAGAAGTTTGGAGTGTTGGCAATGGCCTTCCCTTCTGGTTTGGAGGACAAATTTGGATTTGGTTTTCTTTTTCTTGGATTCTTTGATTGTGTTTCAAAGAGTTGTCTCCCTTTGGAGCAAAGGCTGATGGTCCATGGTTGTTTTTTCAAGAGTGTTTCTTTTTTTTATAGCCATTATCAAGCTTGATCACCTGATCTATCAATTTCTGAATGGAGTTTGACTTATGACCACCAACAGCAATATTTTCAATCAGGCGTGCAGGTAAACCCTTGAAAAAGTGAAATAAAAGTGCATCTTTTTTCCACTGGATGCTGGACTGAAGCATTTCAAATTGAGAGATTTAAACAGAAACCCTACTATTCTCCTTCATTACAAATCCATTAAGGGTTTATTTGGCATTTCAGACTTTTTTGGGGTTTCAAAAAAGGGAGAACATTTTCTGCTCAAACCTTTGCCAGTTATTGAGAATACAGGTGGGACTATTATTGGATAATTGTTTGAGGTAAAATTCAAACCAATTCAGGGATCCACTTCCTAAGAAGGAAGGAATTTACCTTGTGTTGGTTGGAGGGGAAGTTTTTGGTATTTTTTGAGAAGATGATTTTACAGGACTGCAGATAGAATTTGGGCTTATGGAAATTCTTGCCTGTAAAGTGGTCTTTCTGCTTTATTCCTGAAGTGAAAAAGCTTGGTTTAATTTTTATAGGTCACAAGGCGTTCTGGTTGAGATCCTGGATCAAAGAAGAGATGAGATTTGGAGCTTCCTACTTGGGATCATTACCCCAATTACTTTCCATACAGCAAGTCAAGGTTTCATTCAAGGAGTGGTTAGAATCTTTGAGTTGGTCAAGAGGATCCACCAGATCTTTAGAAGGCATTCTTTCAGCTAGGGGATCATTTAGTGGTTCAACTGAAGGAGATTTGGAAGAAGGAATGGGATCTAGGGGTTTTTGGAACCATGAAATGCTGGATCTCCCTACCCTGTTGAAATCATCATTTTAAGGGCTGAGGTAAGCATTCCCAGTAAACTAATTATGTGAATGTCTAGAGAAATTCTAAGATATCTTGGAAAAATTCAATATATTAGTTGATTTACTCAATTTACTGTTGCACAACTGCTGTGGTGGCATTTTATAGCCTTGGTATTTGTAGCCTTGGTATTTGGAACCTTGTTGGGTTGTGGAAGCAAGAGTTGAATACCCCTCAAAGTTGTCCTCAGTTTGGAAGTTATTTGTCCCATGGGATTCAGGCACACTGTTCAATCACATACCTGAAATAGGGAGTAAAAAAGAGAGGTAATAAGAAGTAAAGAGCTTGAGAGATATCATTCCTTCCAATCCAGTCACAGTGGGAGCTGGTCTCCATATGCTATGGTCTATCCACAACTTGAAGTTGAGGGAAAGTACTTGAACCTCCCCCTCAACCCTAACCTGGATATAATGACAACTAAGAACATAAGCCTAAGTCACACCCTCTAAAACCCTAGTCACCTGCCTGCCATTACATCCATCTGGGTTTTTCCTTCTCATGAAGCTGCCTTGCTGTGTCCTACTTGGAGCCCCCC
Organism: Puccinia polysora; assembly: GCA_025617555.3. NCBI lineage: Eukaryota > Fungi > Basidiomycota > Pucciniomycetes > Pucciniales > Pucciniaceae > Puccinia > Puccinia polysora. The sequence goes on along the minus strand of CM062612.1, from coordinate 15,153,113 downwards.
GCCTGTCTGCATCTGCCCACCATGCGCCTTTGGGTTTCTTCCCCTGTATAGCCCCGCTGTGGTGACCAATCCGGAACACCACAAAAAAAAGAGAAATTTTTTTTTTGGTTGTACCCCTATGGGTACCTTCATTTCCCCCCATCTCTCAACTTCTCCCTGTCCTAGCGGTCTAGGACAGGCCTCTTACCTGTCTCTCTGTTTCGATCCCCCCCTCCTATTTTCAACTCCTACTTGTCGCGCTCGCGGCCCTGACTTTTGGCGACGCAAGCAATCGTCAAACCACCTTCAACAATCCCTTCGATCGGATCCTCCTCATCATCACATCATCATCGATCTCACCACTGATGATCATCCATCATCATCACCATCTCCATCTCCATCACCATCACCTTCAAAACTTCATTCAATCCTTTGCCTCGGTCCCTTCTTGTACGATCCCATTCACATCCCCCGTTATCCTATTGTCCTCTGTCATGGCCTATATGGTTTTGCCGTTTGGGGTCCCAGTTCATTCCCCAGGTTTCAGATACACTATTGGGGTAAACTCTTAGAGATCCTTTGGAATTGATTCGGAGCCAAGGTGATCATCGGAAAGGTACCCCCGACCGGAACGATTGAGGAACGAGCGAAACGTCTCGACAAGCTACTCCAACTTGAATCCAATCCAAACCATTGTCATTCAGTCTTCAACTTGGTTGCTCATTCTATGGGTGGCTTGGATGCTAGGCATCTCATCACTCACATCGATCCCAAGATTTACTCTACCATCAATCACCACAACCACAACCGTTCATCATCATCATCCTCAATCAATCCATCTCCTCTCCTCCTCCGATCTCATTCCTTAGGGTCTCGAGCCTACAACCTATCATCCTCCGTCACAGTCATGCTTCTACTCAGTATCCTACACCATCCCAAACAACGGTCCATCTCGCCCATCATCTGATCCAACCGACAACCGCGAGCGACCGCTCGCGGCCGTCGGAACCTTCACCCTGTTGTTGCCGCCAATTGGGCGACGACAGCCGTTGTCAACACCCGCGACCGCTGTCGCGGGTGTCCATCTGGTTGCCCGCGGTCATTCTTGACGCGGGCGACATTTCTTTTTTTTCCCTCATGTCATCTTTTTTTTTTATGTTTTCATTTTCCCGCACCTATTTGTAGTATCTCTTGTACATAGTATACAGGGCCTCATGTCTATAAAAGGAGGGGCTCTCCCCTGCCTTTTGGCCCGGGATATCAGCAATCCCATCAGACCATCATCAGAAATAAACTTATCCGTGGGCATCCTTCCCACTTATCTGAGAAATTTATCTGGGTATATCCATGATTGCCCCCTGATCCTTTGAGCCTCCATACTCAAACTCTGTCCCTTGTGACCTTGATCCTTATCACCAACCAATAGCCTTGCTGGTTGAAGAAGAATTCCTGTCTGAGTTCTTGAGTGTGTTATACCACTCTGATCCCTTTTTCCGACCATACTGGTCTTGATCTCTCCTTGATCATCTTTCTGGAGCCAATCACGTTTGATTGAAGAGGTTTTATTAAGCTTAAAACCTGGAGTGTTATACCTTTCTTCTTCTTTAAGGTTGAATTTCGCCACGCTATTCTTGAGTCCCTTGAGAAGTGTTGGGATATTCTTGCTTGAATTCGTTATTGATTTGCTTCTAGAGCTTCATAAACAAATTGCGTTTGTTTTGTTCAGCCTCCCACAGTTATCTGGTACCCTTCAAGCGCTTGATTGCGGAGAGTTGGGCAGGTTCATTGAGAACCTGGAGGTTGGTTGGGATTGAGTTGATCTTTCCTAATAAGCTGCTGATGACCAGAGTTATTAGCTTGTGGGCGTTGTTACTTACAACTGCCTTGTTCTATTGAACTCTGAACAAACCTTGACTTATTTGTTCAAGTCTTTACCTGCACCATCTTGCCTCAGATATTGTTGTTCCCATTGCTACCGACAACTCTTATCCTCTTCCCTTACTTTGATTTCTCATCCATAAGGTTCTGGACCTTGATTCCGATTACATTTAAATATTATTGTAACTCCTAGGAGGGAAGCCTAAACAGCACCTTTCCCCTCCACAGAACTGCCACGGCTTAGCACTGTTTGGAGTCTTACACCGCACAACCTTTCTATGCCTATGTTGGCCAAACCCAACTGGATTGGCTTAATTCTTGGTTTGCCTCCTTGGTGTGGATTTCTGATGCACCCCAGTCAATTCTGAGCCAGCCACAGCTATGGATGAGCCAGATGCGCACCTGATGCTAATCCCAGCTTGCACCACAGGCTGAGCAGGTACCTGAAACACAGTTCCAAATTTCAAGGTTGTAGAATGCCACCACATCCCCCCCCCCAACCATAGTTCTCTCCCCAGTGGTCTTCCCATTGCTACCTCACCACCCACCAGTACCCCCACCCTTACCACCACCGCATCTACCACCCTTTCCCCATCTTTCTTCCACCATGGCTCCACCCTGCACTTTTTGTTCTTGCCATTGCCTCCCCTGACATCTTCTCCCCGGTTGCTGCGCCTGTGTTTCATTCTGCGCTGGCCACCATCAATGCTCTCTTTCCAATGAGATGCCTTTCAATTTCTCTGGCCCCAACTCCCAGACTTTCCCACATAAGAGGGCTTTTCAAGTGTCACATGGCTGCCCAAGGTACTGAAGGGGGTCTTTAGCCAATTGTGACTGCGGTTTAGAAGGCCAAGTGCAAGGTAAGGTTCAAGATAGCAAGGGCTAACTGGAAGATGTGAATGATTGCAATAGCAAGAGGGATAAAAGTGTTCCAATGAATTAAACTAAGGCAAGATCCAATTTGATAATCCTTTCTTAGAAAAAGCGTCAAATTTATGAAACTAACTAACTGAGGAAACAATTTTTGGGGAAGATGGCGGAGTCTTTATAAGGGAATCCAAAGCAAATAGGTACAACCAGATTGGGATTCTTCTAAAGCTAGAGAATTTGATGCAACAAATGACAAGAATGGAATGGGAAAAATGGAATGAACAATAAAACATATCCAGAGTCATAGCGTAGGTTCAAGACAAGGAGAAAGTGCCAGTACATATTCTAACAAGTGTGATTAAAGAGATAATGATGTGAGAAGGCAATCCAAATGGAAAGGAGTAATATTCAGGGATGGGCGCTAGTCCTTAGGCAGAACAATAAAGCTCATATGGCTTGATTTATGTGCAAGATAAATTTAATTAATCAAGAATTTAATTCCAAGTGCTGAGATACCCAAGGGAAGATTGAGCAAAGTCCAAATGGAGGTCCAACCAAATGCAAGGTTTTGCAGGTATACACTGAGTGAAAAATATTGGAAGGTTATCACAAAAGCCAGAGGTAGTAAGTGCATCACACTATTGATGGTGTGCCTATTGTCTGTGTCACTCTTGAGACTGAGTTAGATGGTGCTGAGGAGAAGTGTATATCAAACAAGTGATGAAATAAATAACCCTTAACTCTGGAGCATGAAAGTTTCCTGAGTATAAATCCACAAGTTCCTGAAAGCATCCCAATGAATTCCCACAAATCCCAAAGTCTTTAATTCACTCATACCCTTATACACATGATTTAATAGTGAACTAAAAATAATTTTTAACTACATAGAATGTAATCATATTCCATTGCTGCAACAACTATATTTGCCCCAATGAAAATTTCACTCCAAGTAAAGCCTCCTGTGGGATTTGAGGCATGTGAAAGCCCTTCCACCTACCCTAATTGGGTTGCTTGTTCACTATAAATAGAAAGTTGCTTGTGGATGTTTCCAAATCTTGACAAGGTGAATTTTGAAGTCAAAGGTCTTCTCAGCAGTTGAATTACCAGATTCCACTGGTACCAGATATTGAGGTTCTTGGTGATACAACTGCAGGTGACATTATTTAACAAATTACATTGAAATATAAATTTTACTAATAAATGGACTTGGTTTCTAGCGTTGTGGAAACTTAAGAAGTGTTACCTTTGCAAGTTGTCCTGAGTTCTGGAAGTTTTTGGTCTAGCGTCTGTAGGATGATTGGGCGCGATGAGTTTTAAGAAGAGAGAGTGATGATATAATGAAATTCCTTCCTTCCCCCTTCCGTAAGGTGATGATGATCCCTCCCAACCCGGAGTTGAGGGTGAGGTCTTGAGTCCTCCCCCTCAACCCTAGCCTAAGTACAACCACAAACAACAAGAACAAGTGATGAAATACAACCCTAAGCCCCAGAACCCTAGACCAACCCTATCCCTCCATCCCTTGCCATTACCCGCGCCCTTCAGTATTAACGTAGCCCGGTTCGTCCTTCTCATGGCGCGGCCCTCCGCGGCGCCCTACTTGGAGCCCCCCGTGTTTCCGTCCGCGCCGTCTGCGGATCCCGCGTTTCGCAGGTCGGCCCACGCTTATGCCCGCGCGGGCCTTCCCAGCGCGTATAGCCCATGATTGCCCCGCCCTTGCCTTCTAGACTAGCCACCCGCAAGCTTGGTTGGGCCGGCTCCATCACTTGGTCTGCTTCTTCTGGGCGGGTTGCGGCCCGGCGCCGCCTAAGGTAGGCCCAACCCATACCTGGTGCTGAGCCCCGCAGCCCCTACTGCTGAGCCCACAGCAGGCACTGCTGAGACCGCGCGCACGCCAGATGCTGAGCCCGACCTACCCAACTGCTGAGCGCGCAGCCCGCGACGCAGCTCTTGATCCGGGGTTATAAATACAACACCACATCCCCCCCCAAGTTTAGTTCTGTCCCCAGAGGTCCTTCCATCATCACCTCGCCCCTGCCGCACCTACCAAACCGCTTCCACCCCCACCCCCAGTCCACCCCTAGCCGCATAGCCGCGCTCCTCCTCCGCTCCCCGCCTTTGCCATGATCCTCTGCGATTACTGTGCCCGGAACGGGCTAGTTTTCACAATCGCCCCTGGTCGACGTGCCTGCGGTTCCTGCCGTCCCGGTCACCGCCGCTGCTCGCTGGGGGAGGGTATGCCACGCCCTCCACCCGCATCCGGCTCTCGTCCCCGGCCACGCAAGAGGGCCTGTCTGGACTCGTTTGTGGTTTTGGACAATGACTCGGTCTCGGAGCACTCGTGGACTCCTCCTGGATTGCCCCCTGGCCATGCCTCCCCAAGCTCGGACCGCGACTCCACCTCTCCATACCGTCGTGCTGGACCTCCCCGCAAGGAGAATTACACAAACTTCGCGGCGTACCGGGCGGCCATGCGATTCTGGGTGGACCGGTTTCAAGTGACGCAAGGCGCGAGGGACCCGCGCCTTGATGAGATTCTCCGGCGTCGTGCCCCTGGTCCTCCTGCGGCTCCCGCTCCTCCTCCAGCTCCGGCTCCTCCAGCTCCGGCTCCTCCAGCTCTGGCTCCTCCAGCTCCGGCTCCCCCAGCCCCGGCTCCGAGCCCGACCCCTCCTCCGGCCTCCCATCACTCGTCGAACTCGGACGAGAGGCCCCCAACCCCGCGAGGCACCCCTCAACCGCCCGCGTCACCCATCATTATACCTTTGTCGCCTCCTGTCAGTCCAAGCGGTCCAGATGGTCCCCCGGAGGCTGCCTCCTCCCCGGTCCCGCCTCCCCCCAACCCGCCCAAGATTCTGGACATTCCTGTCCTCCTGTCTCTCCCGCTTGCAAGGTTTGATGCAATGGCGGACGACGCGGACGGGCTACTCCGGCAATTCCTGGCGGTCCCTCAAGCCCACACCACTGATGACCGTTGGGAACTCTTGGCGGCCTTCCGAACCCTGGTCGCAGTGGCTCGCGCAGACGCGGAGGATATGATGAGGACCCGCTTGAATTAGACGGATTGCCCCCCCCCTTTTCCTATTATTTTTTTTTTTTTTTCTTTTTTTTTTTCTTTTTTTTTTTCATAGTTCCTATTCCGCGCCCTTTGCAAAAAAAGACTTTTGCCACGCCATCTTGTGAAAGCCTTGAGAGAATTCTGCGTACGCGCGTTATGAGTGAGAGTGAGATTGAGAATGAGAGCAAGGTTGAGAATGAGACAAAATTGAGATCTGCGCCCCGCCCGTGCACTGAGCCAACAAAGTTTTCCAGAAGGTACCTGGTCCGCCCCAGCCAAACTGCCACACAGTTCCCCATACCCACCCTGCAATAAACAAAACAACCCTACACCAGCGCGCACACACAGTTATCCAAGAGAGAGAAAGAGGACATAAGGGAAACGAACACTCTGGGGTGTCTAGCTATTCCGGCTGTGAACCGGCTAGAACACCCCCTTACCAAATCAGACTCATCCCGCGCGTGTTCCACCCATAATCCGCACCCATTACTCCATACAAAAGACAACAGGTCAAGAGAAAAACAGAGAAAAAAAAAGATCCAAACCTTAAAGAAAAAGATTACTATATATATATATATATATATATATATATATATTTTTTTTCCATGATGGGGCCTTTGCTCCTTGTCCCGCGTGCCCATCCGCGGGGCTCTTCCTCGCGTTTACGGACCCGTCTTGCGCCGCGCCCGCGTCCCTAAAAACCAAACATAGCCAACACCAGTACCAATTCGCAAAACCAATTTATACAAGAAATAGGAAAACAGACATTCTGGGGTGTCTAGTCATCCCGGCTGTGAACCGGCTAGAACACCCCCTCACCAAATCAGGTTTTTGCCCTACTCGCGCCCCCCCCGACTTGACGACTGTCCCCAGCAACTTGTAGCCTTTTACTCCTCCGGGGCTGCGCATCAAGCGCGGGCTCCTCCTCAACCAACAAACCCGACCCGCCCATCAATTCCGGACCCTCGGCTTTGTCCCGCGCGTCCGCGCCATTGCCAGCCGTCTCGTCAAAGGAGGTGGAGCCGCGTGCAAAGAAGCGCTTCACGTGCGAAGCCACGGCCTTCCATTTGAGCGGCGCCCCATCCAATTCCTCGAGTTGATAACTCCTGCCTTTGAACTTGGATGCCACGCGGAAGGGGCTGTTCCATCGGTTGGCAAAGAGCTTACCCCACTGAGACTCCAAACTACGGTTGTACAGCAACACTAACTCCCCCTTCCGCAACGGATCCCGGAGACAATGGGAACAGCGCTTGTCCCAGTAGCGGACCAACGCCGTCCTGGTCTTTCGCAACCTATCCGCGGCCTTTGCCAGGGTCTTGTCCTGCCAGAGAAGCTGTTTGGCGCGCGCCTCCACAAGCTCCGCGGAGGTCTTCACCTTCCACCAGTCAATGCCCAAGAAAGTCTCCAGCTCGATGTCCACCGGAAGGACCGGGCGCTGCCCGTAGAGGAGTTCATAAGGCAAGTAGCCCGTCAAGCGCTTGACCGATATCCTGTCCGCAAAGAGGACCACCGGAAGGGTCTCCTGCCACCGCTTCCCGTCCTTGCCACACATCTTCACCAGCGCGTCCTTGATCGGCTGGTGACTGCGTTCAATCATCCCGGCACCCTTGGGGTAATAGTCCGTGACCCGCCCAAACTTAGCCCCGCAGCTCTGAACCAACCCCATCAAGCGGCCTCGGAACTCCGCGCCCCCGTCAACGGTGACCAGTCGGAGAGAACCATACCGCGTGAACCAATCTTCCTCCAAAAACTGGGCAACCCTTTCTTCCAACAGCTTGACCAGCGGACGCGCCTCAACCCAACCCAACAAATTGTCCCGCGCAACCAGCAGGTACGCAAACTTCCCTGCTTTGATGTGAACCATGTTGAGGGAGACCCGTCCAAACAAGGCGTCCTCCCCCCTAGGGTGACCCACCTCCCTTGGGAGCCTAGAACTCCGCCTCTGACAAGCCTCGCATGACTTCACCCACTCGCACACCGCGCGGACCACCCCCGACCACCAGAACCTTGCTTTCACCCGCCGCCGCGTTTTTATCTTGCCCCAATGCCCAAGGTCATCATGAAGCCACCGCAGAATCACCTCCTGGTACCTCCTTGATGTCGCAACCACCAGGGGCACGGGGGTGCACTGCTGCCACAGTTGCCCCTCCTGCAAATAGAAGTTGGTTGTCCGCCGTTTTTCCCACCAAATTACCGTTTCCGACGTACCTTCTGGAAACCGGAGACCCTGCAGAAAGAAGCACAACGTCGCGTAACGCCCGGACTGCTGCAGCGGAAGGGCAACCTCCGTCTCCATCATGCCCACCCGGATAACCGGAGATTCCACGTCCAAGTGTTCCGCTCCTTCAAACGGATCCTCGCGCGGGTACCGCGACAGCGCTTCGGGCATTGTGAACGCCTTTCCTGGAACATGAACCCCACTAAAGGCAAAGAGCTGAAGGAACGCAACCCACCTAGTCATAGGGGCGTTTGGCAGCGTTGGCAAATTGATCATCCACGCCAGAGCCTCCGCGTCCACCAAGAGTTCAAAATTCACCCCCCAAAGCAAATGCTGCAGCCTCCGCACAATTTTGGTGACCCCGCAAAGTTCCAACTTTGGTTGCGAATACCAACTCTCCGTCGCGGTGAAGGTTACGGATTCATAAAGAACCAGCCTATCCTTACCATCCTCCTCCTGCGTCAGAACGCCTCCCGCGACAAGTTCGCTAGATTTGAAGGCCAGGCGGATCCCTCCCAAATCATAGTTGAGGTCCCGGAGGACAATGTCGCGCCCCACAATCTCCTTGAGCTTTGCAAAGGCAGCATCACACCCCGCCGTCCACTCCCATGCTGCACCCTTACGCGTAAGTGCCCGCAGCGGACTCGCCACCTCTGCAAACCGCTCAATGAACATGCGTACATAGCTGCACAGCCCCAAAAACTGGAGGATATGCAAAGGCGTCCGTGGAGTCGGCCATTCAAGGACTTTGTTCCATTTCTTCTCCGCGATCCTCCGGCCGTTGGCGCCCACCACATGTCCCAGCACCTCCAGCGCCGGAACACAAACCGCCAACTTACTCCCCGACACTGTAAGCCCCGCCTCCTCAATCCGGAACAAGATCCGCTCCAACGTCCTTGCGTATTCCCAGATGAAGCGGCGAATCCTTGGGGCTTCCTCCAATACTGCGCCCACGTAGTCCGTCTTCGGCCCCTTGATCCCCGCATTGTCAATGAAGATCAGAGCCCCCTCCGGGATGTCTTCCCGTAGTATCCACGTCATCTGAGCCTGGTAAACTGCCACCGAGTTTGTCGCGCCCTGCAGCAGCCGCGTCAACTGCATTCTTCCCAGCCCTGTTTTGAACGCAGTCAAAGGCCGCAAATCGGGGTGGAGCTCCCGCTGATTGTACCCCCCCATCACATTGACCAGTCCGTAACACGCGCGCCCCGCCATCGATTCCAAGAACTCGTCCGCCCGCGGCGGAAATCCCGCGTCCCGGATGGTGAATGAATTCAGCCGCTGCAGGTCATGGACAATCCTCAGCGACTTCCCGTCCTGTTTAACAACCGCAAAGATTGGGCTAGAGTAGCTCGATGTGGACTGCTCGTACAAACCTGTTCTAACGCACTCCCGGACCAGCTCCAGAAAGGGCTCCTGCACGGTCCGAGGGATTGGAATTGGCTTGATTTGCCAGGGTTCGTGCGGCACCGTGGGAATTACGTAGGGGTCGCAGATCTCTCTTTTCAACAATCCGCGCTCGTCCGGCCCGAAGGCAAGGGCCTTCTCGCAAAGCACCCATACCAATGCCAGCAAATCCTTCTCCTCCACACTCAACCACCCTGCCGGCCCAAAGTTAAGCGCCTCAATCCTTTCATCCGTGATCCGCGCCGACCGGTTTACCCACCCCAACATCTTCAATGGACTTACCCAGGGATCCCAAGACCAGATGATTGGTCTCAGGGGCCCGTTCAGCCCCTGTGGCATTGGTTTGTTCCAAGGACGGACCTTTCGCGCCACAGGCTTATACCGTCCAGCGTTACACCTAACCATCCGCACGCGTCCTTTGTTGTTGTTGTGGATCCTGGCAACAATCAACCCGCGGCTTTTGCCTTTGCTCACGAGCGTGGCACTATGGTAGGGTTTTTGAAACGCAGTACCTCCCGGTGACACATACTGAGGAAAAGAACTTACTTCTGCCGCCCGCGCCCTCTGCGTGCTTCCCTCCCCCCCTTGCTCCTCCCTAGTCCGCCGCCCGCGCAAGACCGGAGCCTGTCCCGCGCGGTTTCCGTGGTTGACTAGGCCAAATCCCCCCTGAGGCGGCCCTTGCAGCCGTTCCCCCGTCGGATTCTGTCTCCTCGCCAGCCGCCACCGACCGCACCCACTTCCCTTTCCCGTGGTTGGTGTGGAAACTTTAGAGGTCGTCCCTCAAGAAGTTGTCCCTAGTTACGGCATCAATGGTTCTAGCGTCTGTAAGACTGAGAATGCTTCCTTTCCTTTTCTCCAAGAGAGAGAGAGAGAGAGATAGAGATCGAGATAGATCAATCCCCCCATCCCCCTCCCCCCTTTCACCCGTACTGAGGGGAGGGGTATTATATCCCCCTCTCCTCAGCCGTAACCTAAGTACAAGCACAAAGACAGACTGGCAACCATGAAGAAGGAACCCTAGACCCAGAACCCTAACCCATCCCCCAACCCATACCCATACCCTATCCCCACCAGCTTGCCTGCCATTACGCGCATCCGGTTTGTCTTTTTGTGGCGCGGCCCTCCGCCGCGCAATACCCAAAGTTTGCCGCGCTTGCGCGCATCCGCCCGACGCGCCGTTGTGGATTTCCCGTCCCGTGGCTGGCCTGCGCTTGCGCGCGGCTGCCCACGCATATAGCCCCGCTGTCGCCCCGCCTTTTCCTCCCCCAACTAGCCGTCCAAGAACCTGGTCGGCCCAGCTCCATCCGTGAGTCAGACATCCAAGCGGGTCGCGGCCCGCCTCCCTTAGTCAGGCCCGGCCCGCAGTCGCGTGCTCAATCCCGCCGCGCCCACTGCTGAGCCCGCAGCGGCTACTGCTGAACCCGCAGCGGCTACTGCTGAGGACCGGCGCACCCCCACTGCTGAGCCTAACCTACCAGATGCTGAGCGCGCAGGCCGCGACGCAGTCCCCAACCCGAGGCTATATAATGACACCACATCCCCCCCCAACTTGAGTTCTGTCCCCAGAGGTCCCTTCCCATCGCCACCTCGACTACCCTCACCCCGCTCCCCCCTACCCACTCCTCTTCTCACACTCCACCGACTCCCCTCCCACGCTCATCGCCGTCATGCTCCCCTGCAAATTCTGCGCCCAGAACGGGCACGCGTGCTCGATCGCCCCTGGTCGACGCGCCTGTGTCGCTTGCCGTCACGGCCATCGCCGCTGCTTGCTTAGCGATGGCATGCCCCGAGCTCCCCCCAAATTTGGCTCCCGCCCCAGGCCGCGCAAAAGGGCTCGTCCTGACCCGTTTGTGGTTTCGGACAACAACACCATCTCGGAGGACTCGTGGACTCCGCCGGGATTCCCTTCCCGCTGCCCTCCGCCAAGAGAGGGTCGCGACTCGGCTTCCCCCCTTTGCCGCGCGGGACCGCCGCAGAAGGAGGATTTCTCGTCCGTTGACGACTATCGGAGGGCCCTACAATTCTGGTTGGACCGCTTTTGGATGAGGGAAGGCGCGAGGGACCCGCGACTCGATGAGATTCTCCGGCGTCGCGCTGCTGCAGCCCCGGTTCCCCCTCCGGCACCTACACCGGCTCCTCCCGCCCCGGCTCCACAAGGTAATCAACCGCCGCCCACGTCACCAGCGGTCTCGGATGGGAGGCCCACTACCCCCAAGGTCCCTCCTCTGCCGTCCCTGATCATTGTTCCGTCATTGCCCCCAGATGAACCAAGCCCTCCGCGCGATGCCCCGGGGACCCCCTCATCACCTCCTCGCTCGTTCGGATCAAGCCCCGTCCCAGCACCGGCACCGCCTTCCCTCAGCTCCCCTGAGATCCCGGAGATCCCGGTCGTGATGGCACTCCCGGAGGCTGGCTTTGAGGCTTTTGCGGAACGGTCGACCGCAATGCTCCGCAACTTCCCGGCCAGACCCCCAGATGTGGAAACTTTAGAGGTTGTCCCTCAAGAAGTTGTCCCTAGTTACGGGATTGATGGTTCTAGTGTCTGTAAGACTGAGAATGCTTCCTTTCCTTTTCTCCGAGAGAGAGAGAGAGAGATAGAGATAGAGACAGATTGATCCCCCAATCCCCCTCCCCCCTTTCACCCGTACTGAGGGGAGGGGTATTATATCCCCCTCTCCTCAGCCCTAACCTAAGTACAAGCACAAAGACAGACTGGCCACCATGAAGAAGGAACCCTAGACCCAGAACCCTAACCCATCCCCCAACCCATACCCATACCCTATCCCCGCCAGCTCGCCTGCCATTACGCGCATCCGGTTTGTCTTTTCGTGGCGCGGCCCTCCGCCGCGCAATACCCAAAGTTTGCCGCGCTTGCGCGCATCCGCCCAATGCGCCATTGTGGATTTCCCGTCCTGTGGCCGGCCCGCGCTTGGGCGCGGCTGCCCACGCATATAGCCCCGCTGTTTCCCCGCCTTTTCCTCCCCCAACTAGCCATCCGAGAACCTGGTCGGCCCAGCTCCATCCGTGAGTCAGACATCCAAGCGGGTCACGGCCCGCCTCCCTTAGTCAGGCCCGGCCCGCAGTCGCGTGCTCGATCCCGCCGCGCCCACTGCTGAGCCCGTAGCGGCTACTGCTGAGGACCGGCGCACCCCCACTGCTGAGCCTAACCTACCAGATGCTGAGCGCGCAGGCCACGACGCAGTCCCCGACCCGAGGCTATATAATGACACCACATTGGAGATTGTTGTCTCGAACTTGGCCCCGGACGCGTCCTCTACCGTCAGCGCCTCCGTCCCTTCCTCCTTGTTGAACGCCATCCGGGCCCGGAACCCAAACATAAACGGTCAACCCAAGATCACGTCGCCGCACTTGACCGAAAGGAATGACAGCGGCTTCCAGACCTTTGCGACCTCCACCTCCTCTCCTTCCACCACCCCGTCCACCCAACACTCACCACCGTTGAGCGCCCGCAATCCCATGGCGCACTTCCTCTGGACCAACCCCAACTCGTCCACCAATCTTGACGGGAGCAAGTTAACCATTGACCCGCTGTCCACCATTGCCCACACCTTCCGATCCGCAATCTTCATTGAGACGTAGGCAAGCGGGACCAACACGGCCTTGGGTGGGCACAACTCGCGTTCCCCCCCTTCCTCGGCCGCGTTCACGCGCTGCACCGTCGCCGGAACCCTGCCGCGCCAACCCCCTTAAGGCCTGCACCATCTCTTCGACGACCACCGGAGAGACCGCGGCCAGCTCCCGTAGCGTGAGAGGGACCGGCATCTTGCTCCCCATCACCCACCGCACCACTTCTGCGGCCTTCCTTCTCCCTCCAGAGCCGTCCGGCGGCGTTTCGCCCGACGGTCCTTGCGCACCAGTCTTTGGGGCTTGAGTCGTCAGCCGTTCCTTCACGTCTACCTCCATCTTCTCTGACAAGATTCGCTTGTCTGCCGCCAACACTCTAACCTCTGCCTCCACTCGCGGAGCTTGCCACGTGCCGGGCCCGGTGACAATTCCAAGCGACACCTGAGAGGGCGCTCTTGCCCTGACCTGGTCCAATGGGGACGGGTGGTTGGGCCCGAAACTTACCGGCTCACCCGTTGGAAATATGAAAGTCAATCCGGACGCGCGGACCAATCCCTTGTCAACTCCGCGCAACCCGACCTCCAATGTCTCCTGTCGCCACAATATGTGCAGATTTGGGCCGGGAACCCTCCCGAGGGTCCGCTACCAGGCCAAAGACTCCCCACCACGTGGGGAGGCTCATTGTGCCGAGGAGGCGGGGGCGGAGCCGTTGACTGGATCGTTGGCTGGGCCGTGGGCTGCGCCGCGGGCTGCGCCGTTACCTGATTGAGCAGTATCCTCAGATCCTTCAACATGTCCATCATCTCATTCACCGGTACCTCCATTGTACCTGGCCAACTTGTCGTGGATGGGCCCGCGTGTAGTTCCTGCGTCGGAGGCGGGGCTGAGGAAGCCGCTGGTCTCTTTGAGGCTGACAGGAACGCCCTAGCCGTGTCCTCAATCAGTTCCTCCAGATCAATCTTGCTCTCTACCGCCCCGTTGATCGCTCTCAGGTCCGGGAGAAGGATGAAACTCTGGTCCACCGACCGCAATACCATCCCGTGCTCGAAGAGGTGCCGCTGAACCCGCGTGTGAAGTTGTGGCGCGAGCCCACCCAAGAACGCCCGTTTCATCGCTCCCGTCTGACCTGCCACCACCTGGTTCTTTGCTAAATAACTATAGATACGGTCGAACAGAGATTTTTACTTGGACAAATTGTTCCGCGTCCGCACTCCACCTCGCAAGATTGCATCCGCCGCCGCCCGCTTGAAATCCGTTTCCCAGAAGAGGGGTTCTTGCTTTCCCCACCTTGCCATCATCTTGCCCCGGAGCCTAGTCCAGTCCCGAGCCTTGTAACCGGCCATATCCTCCACATCCCGCAGCTTACTTTTGTCCGTGATGAAGAGAACAACAGTGCGGACCTTGTCCTCGCCCATCGCGTTTTCGGAGTCCGCAATATCCTCGAACCTCGCAAGAAAACGCCCAATATTGGCAGTGTTGAACCGAAGATGGGGAAATTTCTGCGGCCTAAGCCATACCCGCCATGGGGCCTCGGCCGCCTCTGAAGGCTCCGACCAAGGGGGGGCAAAGCCGCCGGTCTGAGTGGTTGGAGGTGGGGGAGGTGTTGGTCCGCCAACTCCCGCCCAGGGGGGAAATGGGGGCAGATTGGTCGATCCTGGAGTAGTTGTTGGCAACATTGCGTACGCTATCTTTGAGAGACTGAGACAAAAGGTTATTTCCCGGCCAGACCCCCAGATGTGGAAACTTAAGAAGTGTTACCTTTGCAAGTTGTCCTGAGTTCCGGAAGTTATTGGTCTAGCGTCTGTAGGATGATTGGGCGCGATGAGTTTTAAGAAGAGAGAGTGATGATATAATGAAATTCCTTCCTTCCCCCTTCCGTAAGGTGATGATGATCCCTCCCAACCCAGAGTTGAGGGTGAGGTCTTGAGTCCTCCCCCTCAACCCTAGCCTAAGTACAACCACAAACAACAAGAACAAGTGATGAAATACAACCCTAAGCCGCAGAACCCTAGCCCAACCCTATCCCTCCATCCCTCGCCATTACCTGCGCCCTTTGGTATTAACGTAGCCCGGTTCATCCTTCTCATGGCGCGGCCCTCTGCCGCGCCCTACTCGGAGCCCCCCCTGTTTCCTTCCACGCCATTCGCGGATCCCGCGATCCACGGGTTGGCCCACGCTTATGCCCGCGCGGGCCTTCCCAGCGCGTATAGCCCATGATTGCCCCGCCCTTGCCTTCCGGACTAGCCACCCGCGAGCTTGGTTGGGCCGGCTCCATCGCTTGGTCCGCTTCTTCTGGGCAGTTCGCGGCCAGGCGCCACCTAAGGTAGGCCCGACCCATACCTGGTGCTGAGCCCCGCAGCCCCTACTGCTGAGCCTGCAGCGGCTGCTGCTGAGACCGCGCGCACGCCAGATGCTGAGCCCGACCTACCCAACTGCTGAGCGCGCAGCCTGCAACGCAGCTCTTGATCCGGGGTTATAAATATGACACCACAGCGTTTCCATGATTTTTCTGTTATACAAATAATATGCCACTGCCACCACCACCTTGTTTTGGGCTGCCAATAAAGTGCAACATGAGCCAAGGGGAAGAGAGATCTGGGTTAAATGCCAAGGAGATAACAAGAGAAAAAATAGAGAAGAAGAGGACGGAGGAGAAGCCAAGGGAGGAAAAAGGACAGAAGGGAGGAGAGAGGAGGAATTGGGAGCGGATGAAGTGGAGGAGACAGGAGGAGTTTTTGAAGAAGGGTGGGATTGAATGGAAGATCAAACCTAGAAGACCAAGGTGCAGATTGCGGGACCAATCAAAAATGATGCAAGGCAGTTGAATGTAGACATTGGAGAGGCTTCCTTTTGGATTTGAAGGAAGAGGGTTCATGAGGAGCTGATGGAAGAGGATGAGTATAATTCCCTACTCGAGATGGCTCAGATGGAAAGATGCAGGGAAATCTTTGAGAGGGTGTTGGTCACTCAGGTGCACTTGATGCACCAAATGTTGGGGTTAAGAAATGAGGAGGATTTGGAGAATTTTAAGTATATAATAAACAAACTGAATGCAAACTGGCAAGAAGTTCAAGAGGGAATAAAAAGAAACTTATAGGGTTTTTATGTATTATTATAATATAAATATATATTTTTTACTTATTTTTTATTTATTATATAGCAATTTGTTTCTCATTATATATATATTTTTTGCTTCAAAAAAAAATTGAAAGAGAAAAGAAAAAAGAAATTACATAAGAAAGTTCTTGAAAATGATGAAATGAGGACATGAAAAATGAGAAAATAAAAAGAAACAAAGTTGGAGGATGTCAAGCTTCAAGCTTAAGGGTTATTGTCTTCTTCACTTTGAAATATCCCTTTCCTCAGTACCACCTACCTCAGTCCATAAGCATGACACAAAAAAGCACAAAATCAATAGTGCCTTCTGCATACCACCTCTGGCTTGCGTAATAACCTTCCAATATTAGCAACTGACTCAGTATATACTTGAAAATCTTGCAGGTAAATCTACACCGGTTGACCATCCATTCAAGCTTTGCTCTTCTACCCTGGGTATCATTAACCCTTGGACTTCCATTCTCAGTCAAACATTCACACTAGCTTCCATGTCTAGATAGCCACATCAACTTTATAGTTTTCAAATGGACTAGTCCCTTACCGTGCATAAGCTGCATCTTCACATTTGCATTGTCTTCACATTTCATTTGTTCTGGTATCACCCATTAAGTCCTTGTACACTGAAATTCTATTGTCTTGCACCTATGCTACAACCTTGGAAATAACTGTACTTTTATTTCATTTCCCATTCCGTTTTGGTCATTCATTGCCTCACCGCTCTCTAGCTTTAGATTACCATCCATTGGGTTGTATCTAGTTACCTTTGGACTACCTTATAATGGCTGTGTTGCGTGCCTGAAGATTGTCTCCTCAGTTAGTTAATTTCATACATTCTTGCATTTTTTTAGATCCAGTCATCACATTGGGCTTGGCTTTAGTTCCCTTTCATTGGAACACCTCCCTTTCCTCTCTTTTTTTTGAGTCACCAAATCATAAGTTCAAACTTTGCAGTTAGCCTTGCTACCTCACATTTTCCCTTGCACTCAGCTTCTCCCTTTGCACTCACAATCATCTAAGATTGCCCTATAGTGCATGGGGTGATCTTGTGAAAGAGTAATTTAGGGTGAAATAGATGGAATGGAATGGAATGATATTTATTGATTGAATGGAATGGAATTTTAAATTTGACAAGGTTTTCAAGGTTATGTTCTGTGGAAATCTGGCACCAAGTTGAATGAGGTGAAAAGGTGATGGGCTGGTTCCCACAAGTTGTGATCTTTGTTGGACTGGAAGAGAGTCCATTTTACAAGGTATTGGAGTTTTCCTTTGCATAAACTGGAATCCACAATATGTCTTACTTCCAACTCTAAATGATCATGAAAATTTACATGTTCTGAAGGGGGATGAGCCTTGCCTGTTTATGATATTTGAGCTGGTTCTAGGAGAAACACCTGAAAGACCAGGTGGATACCTTTCCATTTTTGAGGTAAGGAAATTCTAAACGCATTAGGGGAGACAACTGATTTGACTTTGAACGGGCCAAGGTTCTTCTCAGAGAGTTTCCTGGATAGACAAGTGCTGAAAATTTTGCCAGTCTCCAGAAAAACTTGGGCTCCAACTGCAAAGGTTGGTTCCAAAGTGCAAACTCAGTCTGCTTGTTCCTTGTAGCAGTTTTTTGCTTCTTTGAAGTTGGTTTGAAGGTTCAATTGGAGGGACTGAAGGAATGCAAGGAATTTGGTAGCGGGTTGAGAATTTGCTAGATGAATGGATTCAAAAGTTGTTTTTCTTCCATAAAGATTCTTAAAGGGCAACTGGTTGCTTGAGGAATGAGTGGAATTTTTTTAGGCCAATTCAGCTAGTGGGAGCCACCTTGACCAGTCTTTCTGTTAATAGGCAACGTCAATTGCAAGATACTTTTCAAGGATCTGGTTAACTTTCTTGGTTTTCCAATCCATTTCTGGGTGGTAAGCCATTAATAAATTGCCAGTGATCTCCAAGTGTTGGCGGAGGGAGTTCCAGAAGCTGGAGAAAAAAAATGATCCACAATCACTGACTAGATTATCAGGGATTCCATTCTTTTAGCAGACATTCTCTATGAATAGATTATCTGTTTCTTCTGAAGAGTCTGTCACAGTACTGCAAAGAAATAAAGCCATCTTTGAGAAGCAATATACTACTGCTAGAATAGCATCATAAAAATCAGAAAGGTTTAATTGAGAAATTAAATACATTGAAAAAAAGTGCCAAGTAATAGGCAGTATTGGAAGCAGCTGAAGCACCCCATACTTCCAGTGATTCAAGGACTTGTTACAATTTCAATCATAGCACTGGCTAACATATTCTTTTAATTCTCTTGTTAAATCAGGCCGATAGAATTCTAGTGCAATCAACTGGTAGTTTTTATCCCAACTTTAATGACCAGAGGGAGAAGAGTTGTGCCTATACTTGAAGATATCTAAGTTAATTTGAGGATTATTGGGAACTACTATACAACTTCTATAAACTAAATAACCATTTTTGTCAATACAGAAATTACTTGATGGTGAATTTGCACTCTTGAAAAGCTTTTTACACTTGGGTTCATTGAGTTGGGCTTGTCATAGTTTGAAATCTTTGACTTGAAGGTGAGTTATGATTGAACTGAGTTGGGCAGACTGATTAGAGAAAAGTGTCCTAATGCTTTTGGGTTTGTTGTTTGAAAAGGTGTTCCCTCCCTGGGTAAAAATTTTATCAACTTGTTAAAGCATCAGTGACTACTGCTTGTTTCCCTGGGTGGTACACAATTTTAAAGTTGAACTTGGAGAGTTATTTTGCCCATTGCACCTGTCTTCATGTAAGGAATTTTTATATCTTGAAATATTTTAGAGAATTTTGATCAGTAAGGACTGCAAAGGGTTCCAGAAGACTCAAAAGCAATGAACACCAATTTTTAAAACAATAAACAATTGCATGAAGTTCCTTATCATGAATTGTATATTTAAGATCTGCAGAGAGCAGTTTTCAAGACTCAAAGGCTATGGGATGAAAGAGATTAGTAAAAGAAGAAAGCTGCAAGATTACTCCTGCCATTTCATAGTTTCTTGCATCTTTTTCCACAATGGTGCAAGCTAGGTTGTTGAATTCAGAAATTATTGAAGCAGTTGTAAAAGTCTTTTTCAGAGCTTCAAAATCCAAAGCGGCCTGTTCTTCAAAAAAAAATGAGTTTCTTTCTGAAGAAGTTTAGTAAGATTCTCAGTATTCTTGGTGTAATTCTCAAGAAACCTCCTGTAAAAATCACTGAACCAAGGAAAACTTGAAGATTTTTGACTGAAGGAGGTGCGGGCCAGTCCAATATGCATTGGCTGTTGGCTGATTCCATTGATAATCCCTCTTGAGAGAATATAAAACCTAAAAACTGAAGAGATTGAGTATTAAATTTACACTGAGAGGTTTTGTAAACAGTTTATTCTTTCAAAGTTGCTGTAGCACCTCTTGAAAATGTGAAATTTGATCCTAAATATTTTAGAGTTAACAAGTATATCATCAAGATTTACCACAAGATATCCCTCTATGGGTTTAGAAAAAATATTATTAACAAAGTGTTGAAAATTGGAATGAGTTTTGCAGAGTCCAAAAGTCATGATGTCATACTCATAACAGCCAAAACTGGTTCTCATTGCCATCAAGTACTCATGACCTCTTGCAATTCAAATTAGTTTTTAGGCGCCTTGAAGGTCTAACTTTGAGAAATAAGCAGCTCCATGATAGAGAGTGAGGACATGCAAAAGAGGGGGTAATGGGTAGGCATTCTTCCGTGTTACCTGGTTCAGTTTCCTGCAGTCAAAACAGAGCCAAAGGCTGCTGTATTTTTTTGGGAAAAATAGGACGGGCAATCTGCTTTTTGAATTGCTTGATGGAAGAAATTCTTTCAATAAATTTTCCACAATTTCTTCTTGAAGTGTGGATGATTCCTGCTTCAAGAGAGATTAGACTGGGCCAGGTGCCAGGGGTGGACCAGTTAGTTAAAGTTTCTAATTTTATGAACAGGATGGAGGAATTTTATCAGCCTTAAAAAATGAAATGAAATCAGCAAATTAATGATAAACCAAAGCTAAGGACTCTCAAATTATTTCTATATCTTCAATCTTTTCATCTTCTTCTAACTCAGGTTTAAAATTATTTGTGCAATGTGAGAGGATTAGGGAGTTCAATATACACCTGTTGGTAGGTGCCTGTTTCTCTTTGAAGGAACAAGGTATAGGTACATTGGAAAAATAAGTGATAACTCCTAAATCTGAAGAGGGAACATGGGAATGAAAATCAGGACATTGCAAATCTCCTGGCGGAAAGGTGTCATCCAACTCAATGAAAGTGTCAGTTAGGCTTTTTAATTCCTGTTTGATGGAATGGCTAGCTTTCTGATGATGCAAGTTTCAAAGTTTCATTACTCCTTTTTGCTAATTCACATCCAGATTCCAGTAGACTAGGAAGTTATGGCCTAGAATGGTATCATCCATTCTGGATGATCAAAGACAAACAAATCCCATCCAAAGCTGGGGAACTTGGAAACTGCAAAGTTCCATTTTGCCTTATGGGTAACCCAATGAGACAGTTTGCTTGCACTACTTCCTAATTATATGGGAAATTTATCTATCTTGGAACGTGTAAGATTTTTGGAAGTGGCAAAAGATGAACTTATAAAAGAAACATTAGCACCAGATTCAATGAAGATTAAATAAGGAGTATATTGGAATGGAAAAGAACAAATCTCAAACTTGGAGCACAAATTGACTTGCAAGTGCAAGGATTGACTTTCTGTTTAGATAATTGGTAGTCTTCCTTGCAAGTTTCAGAAAAACTACAAGATATTTTTTTGAAAGCTTACTTGCTTAATGCACTAGCTTCTTTGAACAACTATTAACATCATGGGTTCCTCCACAATACATACATAACCCTGCATTTTCTATCTTTAGCTGTTCCTAATTCCAGAGCAAGCCGTTTCTTTTGTCCAGAAACTTGGGAGTTTTGGAAACAGCCTTCCCTTGTGGGTTGGGGTTCAAATTTTGATTCATTTTATTTTGATTTGGGTTATTGGGGTGTTGTGTTGAAGATCTGTCCACCTTTGGAGCTGAGTTTGGTGGTCCATGGTTTTTTTGCTGCAAGCTGTTCTTGTTGTGATAGCCATTATAAAGCTCAATTACCCAACCTTTCAACTTCCAAAGGGAGATTGTCTTACAACCCCCAACTGTGAGCTTTTTGATTATTTATGCTGGTAAACCCTTGGAAAAATGAAAAAAGAGTGGCACTTTGTTCCACTGGATGCGGGACTACAGCATTTGGAATTGTGAGATATAAATGGAAATCCTACTATTCTCCTTCATTACCAAGCTTTTCAGCTTTTATTTGGCATTGCAAAATTTGTTTGGGTTGCCAAACAGGGTGAAAAATTTTTGCTCAAACTTATCTCAGTTTTTGAGTAGACAGGTGGGACTAATATTGGATATTAGTTTGAGTTATGGTTTGAAACACTGGGAGGCTCTGCCTCCTAGGAAGGAAATGCATACTTGAAATTGTGTTGTTTGAAGGGAAATTAATCATGCTAGTTTGCATGGAATTTGGATAAAGAGCCTGGATAAAAGCGGAGATGAGGCTTGAAGCATCTGACTCAGGGACATTTCTGCTAGTCCTTTTCCTACCACAGTTCAAGGTTTCATTGGAGGAGTGTTTTAAATCTTTGAGTTGCTTGAGAGGATCTACCAGATATTTGGAAGGAATTCTTTTGGCTAGGGGATCATTTAGTGGCTCAACTGAAGAGGATTTAAAATAAGGAATGGGTTCTAGGTTCTTTTGGGCCCAAGAAAAGCTGGATCTCCCTACCTTATTGATATCATCTTTAAAAAGGGTTATGGAACTTTTCCCTTTTCAGGGAGTATGTGAAATCATAAATAAAATCTAAGATAGGTTGCCTAACTACAATAGATGGGTTGAGTTATTTAATTTCCCTTCACACAAATGTCCAACTTACTGAAGGGGATTTTTAGGTAATCCTGAGTTCAGAAAGGAAGAAGGAAAGGTGCAATATAGCAAGGGAAAACTGCAAAATTTGAATGAATGCAATAGCAAGAGGGATAGAGGTGTTCCAATGGATGAAACTAAATCAAGATCTGATGTGATAATCCTTTCTTAGCAAAAGCGTTAAAAGTATGAAATTAAATAACTGAGGAAACAATCTTCAGGGTAGATGGCGGAGTCTTTATAAGGTAATAAAAAGCAGCAAGGTACAACCTGATGAAGATTCTTCTACAGCTAGAGAGAATGATAAAACAAATGACAGGAAAGGAATAAACAGTAAAACATATCCTGAGTCACAGCGTAGGTGAAATACAAGTTGAATGTGCAATTAAATATTCTAAAAAGTGCAACTAAAGAAAGAATGACTTGAGAAGGCAATGCAAATGAACAGAATTAATATGCAGGGAAGGGCGCTAGTCCTTAGGCGGAACTATGCAGTTTATATGGGTTGATGTACGTGAAAGCTAAATGAGTAGCATAGCCAAGAATGGAAGTCCAAGGGCTGGGAGACCCAAGGGAAGATGGAAAAAAGACCAAATGGATGGTTTACCAACTGCAAGTTTTTGCAGGTATACATTGAGGTGCCAAGATTGGAAGTTCATTGCACAAGCCAGAGGTAGTAAGTGGATGGAACTATTGATTGTGTGCCTATTGTTTGTATTGCTCTTGATAGTGAGGTAGATGGTACTGAGGAGAATGGTATATCAAAAAAGTGATGAAAAAAATAAACCTTAACTCTAGAGCTTGAAATTAAGACTCCTTTGTGGTTTCAAGAAATGAGTCCATCCCAGAGGAATTATGGACCCCGCCCAGCGCTCCTTCATCCCACCTCCCACAACTTGGCCTACCTGCTCTGCCATTCTGGAATGTGCAGAGATGGTGGAATTGATGGAAACCTCTCAAGTGTCTTGCCCCTCCTCCCCCTTCAAACCCTTTTCCTAAGTTTTTATCCGTGCCATTTGTATCCCCCAAAACAAATATAGAATTTTTTTGCGCATCCTAAAATCAGATGAGCAATCATCATTGTGAGGAAGGCCTACAGCCTTAAGTGAGAAGTGAGCAAGATTGAGATTGAGAGACTTGAGAGAAATCTGGTTTCTGATCTGCGTCTTCCTGCAAGATCAGCACTTCCATAGGTGGGCTGATGGGTACCAGAGTCCATCCATTCCTTTATAGGTTCCATGCGCCTGTAATCATAATTTCCTGTAGAGGTGCCTGAACTTCCCAGAAGAACTTCCACACATTTAAACATACCCCTTCTGTAAAAAAAACAAGCAATGGACCACCAGGGCATGCACATAACACCAGGGAGAGGGAGAGAGAGAATAAGAGAAAAGGCATTCTGGGGTGCCTAGTTGTTCCGGCTGTGAACCTGCTAGAGACCCCTCTCACCAATTCAAGCTTAGTGCAGCACTAAACTCAAGCCAACCATCAATCTGTGCCCATACTTGTACAAAAGAAATAAACTATCCAGACATAAAGAATAAGCAAGATTTTTTTTAGCATCCCCGTCCATTTTTTGCACTCTGTTGCGTTTCTCTTTGTCCCCCCTTCCACTTGAGGGGCTTGTCCTTGGGTGTACAGACCTGGTATTCAGCCGGGCCTGTGTTTCCGCAAAAATATATAAACCAAAGCCGTTACCAATGAGATAAATAAAGAAAAAAGTGTTCAGGGGTGTCTAGTTATCCTGGCTGTGGACAGGCTAGAACACCCCCTCGCCAAATCAGACCTTCCCATCCAACACTAGCGCCCCCCCCCACCTTTGAAGCTGTCCCCAGGGGTTTGCAACCTCCTACTCTTCTGGAACGGCACATTGCGCGCTGGCTCCTTGGGAGACAAAGAACTTTCATCACCCACATCATCCTGCCCTAAAGCCCCCCTATTGTTACCAGAGCCATTTTCCTCCCCCACTGTTTTGTCAAATGAGGTGGATCCCTGCGCAAAGAAGTGCTGAATAGGATAAGCTGCAGCCTTTTTTTTGAGAGGGGTCCCATCCAATTCCTCAAGCTGATAACTCTGGCCCTCAAAATTAGATGCCACACATAATGGCCTGTTCCATTGGTTGGAAAAAAAGCTTTCCCAACTGAGATTCTAGACTCTGGTTGTACAACAAGACCAATTCACCTTTCTGCAATGGATCCCAGAGTCAATGGCAACATTGCTTGTCCCAGTACCCAAAAAATGCCATCCTTCAGCATTTGTGCATCCTTGGCCAGAATCTCATCATGTCTCAAGAGTTGTTTGGCGCACGCCTTGGCAAGCTCTGAAGAGTTCTTGACCTTCCACCATTACACACCCAAGAAATTCTCCAGCTCAATGTCCACTGGAAGCAAAGGTTTCTGTTGATAGAAGACTCCAAATAGAAGTTGATTTTGATCAAATCAGAAGAGGGAGGAGACATGATGATGACAACAAGCAGTAAATCACACCTTCAAAGAAACCTCTCTGAGCCTATTTGGAGGAAAAGAGGTTGACAACAGAAAGGTGTAGGGAAATTATCTTATTTAGGATCCGCAGGGTTAATTCATGTGAGTCAGCTGAGATGGAGTAGGAAGAAATCAATTGCCTATATTTGCAAGTATGAAGTGAAATGGATAAGTGTACTCACCAGTCTTGGCCTCCAGGATGCTTGTGGTGTGAGTTGGAAATTGTACAAGGGAAAGCATCCTAGGTACTAAGCTGGTGCAGTTTGATAAGTTTTGAGGGCACAGCTAATTTAGAGTGTGTGCACCAGGAGATTTGGGCGCGTGCGTATGTGTAGTGAGAAGAGTTTAGGAATGGAGACAGTCATTGAAACAGAAATTAATATGTTGTTGAAGCATGTGACAGCAAAGTTAGCCAAACAAAAGTGAGTGCATTAGTAACTTCAACTTCAACAGTTTCTTCCCAAAGAATGGCCTGTCAATTGCTTTACTGAGATCCAATCTGCAAAAAGAACCACCAGAAGTGCTTCCTGCCAATGTTTTCCATTGTACCCACACATCTTTGCCAGGTAATCCTTGATAGGTTGATGTCTGCGCTCAATCATCCTGGCGACTTCTGTATATTCCTCCATCATGCAGCCAAACTTTTCTCCACACCCCTGAGCCAATGCCATCAGAAAACCTTGGAACTCTGCACCTCCGTCCACTGGGACCAAACAAAGAAATCTGTACCGCGCAAACCAGTCTTCCTCCCAGAACTTAGCAACGTTTTCTGCCAACAACTTCTCCAGAGGTGGCAGCTCAACCCACCCCAACATATTTTCCATCTCAACAAGTAGGTACGCAAACTTCCCTTCCTTGATGTGAAGCATGTTGAGAGCAACCCCCCCCCCCCAAACAGCCTGTCCTCTCCCATAGGATGTCCAACCTCCCTGGGCAACCTTGAGCTCCACTGTTGACAGGCTTTGCATGACTTCACCCACTCTTGCACTGCGCACACAACCCCTGGCCACCAGAACCTTGCTTTTGTTGAGATTCCAGAATCTTTGATGAGCACACCTCATTTCAAATTTCATTCTCACATCTAAATCTCAACCCCCTGCGCGCGGGTACAGATCATACTCCAATGGGGAGACTCCAATTCAAGAAGCTTCATGCCTGTTTATTTGAAACCTGATGAGGCTCAAAACTGATGAGATCATTACCTCTTTAATTGAGGTTCCTGACTGTTGTGGGTTCTTGGATCAGGTATGTGGTCATCCATTTCTTCCTTTCATTCTTTCAGTCTTTTTGATTCTTATCTCTTGTTTGCCAACCCAGTCTATCAGGTTCTATCTCATTTTAACTGGGTGTCTCAAGCTATCCTCATAGTTATCTTTGTGTCTTGGAATTTTTTTAGATATCCCATCTTTTCACACTGTGCTGTTTCCAATTTATCTTTCTTTTAATTTCTTACTCTGAATTCTTGAATGAAAGTTTTTTTATTCTCTCAAAATTCATCAGATTTATATTCCCAAGCCTCAACTAGTCAAGACCAAGAACAATTTCCAAAAAGGAGGGCACCAAATTGGACTCCAAACAAAACATACCACTGTTAAACAAGGACAATTTTGCAGCTTGGTTCCTGTATTTTTAAAGCTATGTAAAATGCAAAAGCCTGATGGAATTAGTTTCAGAGTAGGCCAGCAAGAATCTGTCAGCTGCTCTTAAGAAAAAACATTAAAAAGATGCATACATCTCAATTCAACATCTTGGTGATACGGCATTCAACCCTATCATCAACCTCCAAAATGATGGAGACCCCCATGCTATCTGGAATTCTATACATGCATGCTACGCTTCAAATTACTCCAAAAACTGTGGCAGGCTACGGCTGAACTTAATCCAATACCAGTAACAAGGGAACTTATTGCAACAAATAATTGAATGCACAAAGCTGATGAACAAACTGTCAGTTGTCAAACTCAAAGTTCCCCAAGATATCTTCAGCTAAACTATACGGGCAAATTTACCTATGAACCTAAACCACATTTTTGATACAATAATTTTGAATAATAAACTCCTCAAAATCCCCACAAATTGACTGAAAAAGCTCTGAAAGTTATACATCTGAAATAAAGCAGATCAGCTTCCACCAAAACCCCAGTCTTGGAAGACACCAACTCCAATGCTTTACTAAAAATGAAGCAAAAGAATTGCAAACAAGTTAATAAACAACCATGCACAAAAGGCCAACACAACTACCTTGAACCACACCCAGAAAACAAGTGCTGGATGCTGCATCCCCATCTCAGACCAACCCAAGATCAACCAAAGAAAAACCTGAACAAAGGATTGGCAAAGGAGAAACCTGAATCCAATACCAAGAATGCCACAGCTCACCTCAACATGAAACTTTACCTATCTAAGCCTACTGGATCTCAAAATTATCTTCTACAAGTTCTTGAAAGTGGTGCAACCCACCACATGGTCAACTCAGATTAATTCCTGTTCAATGCACAACAAACCAACATACAAATTTGAACTGGAAACTCAAAAAACCCTCTTGAGGCCACATCAGTTGGGGAGGCGGGAAGAAGAGGAAATTGGAAACAGAGGAGATGGGATGGAAGGAAATGGAAGAGAGGGGGCGGAATTAAATGGAATGGAGTGCCAAGGAAAGGTGACCAAGGTGCGGGTTTTGGTCCCAATCAAAACTGATGCAAGGCAGTTGACTGGCAATATTGGCAAAGTTTTTTCAAGAGTTTGGAGGAAGAGACCTCATGAGGTGCTGATGGACAAAGACAAATGGAATGCCAGGCCAAAGAGGACTTGTATTTCAAAGTGCAAAGAGGTCTTCGAGGAGGCGTTGGTTCCACAAGTGCGCTTGATGCAAAGGATTTCTAGCCTAATAAGCAATGAGGATTTGGAATAGTTTAAAGACATAGTGGCATAATTAAACAAGAATTGGGGAAATGTGGAAGAAGAGGTAAAAAGAAATTTGAAACAAGTTTTATGGCTTTTTATTTTAATTTTTGTTTATTATGCATAGATTTTTTTTCACTGTTTTAATTAAAAGAGAGAATGACTGTTTGAAATAGAAGGAAATGAAATAAAAAATGGATTATCAGAGAATGTGGTGAGAAGAGTAAGGAAAGAGATAAAAACAGGAATGTGAAATGTTGGAAAGGCAAATCTCTCTCTCACTGTTGTACTTAGAAGATCTCACGTGTCCTTCAACCTGTCCGCTTCACTGATGCCACCATGTCTACCTTTCACACCTTTCTTCATGTCCGTCATTCGCCTGTCTTCACAGACCTGTCCGCCTCACTCCTGTCCCTGTCCATCATCTCTCACTCTCTTGTCTACGACTGTTACTCTCCTACGACCTCTTGTTCTCTTCCTTGAACTGCATTCTTCGTCATTTCCTTCTTCCTTTCCATTCATTCTTTTTTTTTCTATTTATACTTCCTATTCATGTCCTATGGTCTCCTCACCACCATCTTCAAAACTGCCATCACTTTCTCAAGCACCTCATCCCTAGCTCCTTAAACATCATCTCTCCGATTAATCCTTATCACTCCAAGCATCTTATCCTGAAGCTCCTCAAGAATCACATCCTTCTTCACTGCTGCCGCCAACATTATTCAAGAGTCCTCCTTCAAACTCATACTGACTCTTCTTGGTCATTGTTTGACTCTTCATTTCATCTGGTGAGATATTGAACCTCAAGATTTACATCCTTCCCTGTTCAAATCTTAAAGATGTTGCTTTCTCTAGTGTCCTCACCTCTTTCAGTGTTCTCCCTTCATCTGTTTGTCCTTTGGTTTTTACACTTTGTAACTGTGGTATGATGAATCCCTCACTCCATCTCATGTTATTCTTTATCATGTTCTTGCTGGTGTGATTATTCTCATGTTGGTCTCATTATCTTCAGGCTGGTTTTGGTTATTAGCAATTTAGACACAAGACCCTTTATTTCTTCACCATTAACAGTCAAAAGATTCAACCAATTGCGCAGGAACTACCCTCCAAAACCAGCCAAGGTTATTTCCCAGTATGGACGAAGTAAATCCTACAATTCTGAAAACCGCCATCAAAGCTATACCACTTCTCGACGACAACAACTTCACTATATGGAGAACAAGGATCAACACTCTTTTTAATCTAGCTAAGCTAAAGGACATTATGTCCTCTGAAGATCTGGTACTCGAGTCAGACAACAATACCATTCTATCATCAATTCTAATCTCCAAACTTTCTGCGTTGGTACATACGACTATCATCAACTCCACCAACAAGGAAAATGCAAAGCTCATCTGGAAGGACATCCTCAATCATTTTGTATCGTCGCAACCGGCAAATCGTGCCAGGATCTACAGTCTCTTCAAAAGTATAGTGTAAAACAAAAACGATATTCAATAATTCATCCTTGAGGTCAAATCCGGAATTAACCAAATGCAGGAAATCGGAATTCTCTTACCCCAGGACGTTATCGCTTACATGATACTTTGAAAGCTTCCGGA